>ML780042.1:429321-446914 GCA_009831015.1 Picea engelmannii
TAAAATGTCCTGCTTGTTTCTGTATTCATCCTTCAACACCTGTCTAAGAGTCTCCTTCAAAACTTGAAATGATTTAAAACACAATGGCACAGAGTTCTTTTGGATTAAATCATAATTTGTCTCAGGCTCTGAGCTTTCATCAACAATTTGAAAATTGAAAGAGGGCAAGTGTTGAGATTCTGGGTTTAAGATTGCCTCCATATCATTAATGGTTTCATCAACTGATTGGTCAGAAGAACTTTTTTCTTTACTGTTTACTACTGGCCAAGAATTTCTTTTCATAAATTGAAAAGATGAGAAACATAAGGATAAATTGTCTTCACTTACTCTGACATTTTCTGCACATTCCTCACTGCTGTCATGACTGTTGCGCAAGGGCTGATTGTCGCATCTAAAAGGCAAATGATCTTCTCCCTGCCAATGACATGCTGCCGGTTCCTCTAAACAGTCAACCTCTATTTCAGCTTCATGATCGTCATCGTACTGATCCCACTTGGGTGGACAATCCTAGTAAGGAATGTCATCGAACATGCATATCATATCAGTCGGTTGCTCCTCTGCACGTTGAGATGGAGCTTCATCTTTGACTGTGCCGTGAATTGAATATATGAATGAATTATTGTCCAAACCATGGTACCAAGGGTGTGCAACAACATGTCGGGGAACTGTGACACCTTCTTTCTCTGAAATCCAGGGACCATGATGTCTTTGGACAACAAGCTCATCTTTTATGTTAATTTTCCGCAGCAGCTTTTCCATGGTACTGGCCAAAATCTCCAGTTTATCTTCTGATGATTTCAGGTGCTCCGTTTCTTTGTCTTTCAACTATGTCCTCTTGATCAACAAGTTGGTTTCCACATCAACTGCAATTTTCTGCATTTCTTCAAGACTTGCAGTATTTCTTTCTCTTAACTGAAATGTCATCTCGGGGTCAAAGGCATCAGGGTAATGCAAATGAGCTGACCCTGGGGGTGGCCTTATATCAGCAGGTATGGCATGATATAATTTATTAAATCTGGCTGAAAACTGATGTACTGTCTCCCCTGGTTTTCTTTTCAAGTGTTCATACTCTTCTAGGATAAGGAAAACATTTACCCTAATTACCCACCTATCCAAGAACACTTGCATGAACTGATCAAAATTTCTGATGCTTGCAGCTGGAAGGCTCTTAAACCAATCTTTGACTTTTCCTCCCAAAGACAGAGCAAACATTCTGATGTAGACATCATCATCTTCAACCTCATAAAGGTCAAGGAAATCTTCAAGGTTTTTCATATGTTTTTCAGCAGTGATCTTGGCATTCTCTCCATCAAACCTAGGCAGATTATCAATGTAATTGGCAGGGAGGTCATGAAGAATAGGAGGCAGGTCTAGAGGCTTGTATCTGTCTGGGAATTTTTCAAGCACAGGAGATGTAACTAGAGGTGTACTGCCATCTAGAGATTTTACAAGAGCAGGAGATAAAGCAAGAGGCTTATAAACATCCAGAGGTTCAGCAGGAGTAGGAGACAAAGCAGGAGGCTTATGTCTCTCTAGGATTTCTACAGGTGCATCAGGGATGTGCACAGGTGCATGAGCATGTACATATTCTACAGTTGGGGATATGGTCTCTTGAGACTCATCAGTTGACTGATGGTCAAAATACTCTTCATCAATATAATTCTGACCAGGCTTAGAAAAAGACAAGACATGATTGCAGATAAAACCAAATATGTCTTGAATGCAATTTGAGCTTGAATACCTGGTCTTTCTAGGCTGTTTGGTCATGCTTCAGGTTCTTCCTCCAGTGGAGTCTTCGAGCTGGCACTGTCTGGAGCTGTTTGGAGTCGCCAGGTGAATGATATCAGCCTTCTTGTGTCTGGTCACTGTCCACCATCAGTGATCATATCTGGAGCTTGAAATGTACTACTGGGAAGAGTCCCCAGTCGAGTCGCCATTATGTTAGCGCTCTGTAATTTTCCCAAGGCTGAAAAGGCAATCACAGAGGCAACATCAGAACCGCTTCGAGTCTTGGATCTAGCCCTCCAAGACTCAGAGAGGGATCTCTCTGTATGATGTAGCTTTGTTTGAAAATGATATTAGGCTAGGTAATGAGAACAATGGGTTTTGTTGTGAAAAGGGTTTATAAATTGGTTGAGACAGCTTACACATCCATTGGGCTATGGGGTCTGTATTTAATCAAATCTTAGAAACAACCAGAAATGCCAAAGAAATACTTCACAGGGCGAGATAACACACTCACTGGATCTTTAATAGTTTAAATGATGATCAGAGGAAAAGATAATGGAAACAACTCCAACTAACAAGCACTTAAGAATATCTTAATTGAAGATGTTTGGAAGATAAACATTGAAATCTTCGGAATCGGAATCAGGGTATCTGGGATAAATCCTGAGACATAACGCTATTCATAAAGATTAGATTCAGAAAACACAATGGTTACAGAGCAAGAAAACATTTACTGAGAAATCACATCACCAGTAAACATGCGCAGGAATCCTGTAAAGAGCCTCTTTCATTAATGGCGGATCTAAAAAAATGTTACAGCTCGGTAGCCTCCAGGGCGTCAAGATCCAACCCTTTTACATTAAAATCATCCCAACAAATAGTATAGGTCTCCTCCACAAGTTACGAGAGTCGGTTCAACCGTCTCGGCCGAAAATAGCCACCACTCCCATCAAATTCGGAGTTTTCTGTTATGAGAAATGGACCGTTTTTCTGCGAAACAAGGGTCTGTTCAGGCGTGATTCTCTCTTCAAACATGACACCTGGGCGAAAACTGAAAGAGGTTATTGTAGATGGGCATGTGCTGGACAAAAAACTCCTTCGGTTTCACAAAATTCATCTCCATCTGGCCGTGGCAACTCCTGCAAAATCGGGATTGAAACGGAAAATGGCAAATCTGGAAAAATAGGCCTCGAAGATGCCTTCGACCTGCTCTGCTCGTAACTCCGTTGAAAAAACCGAAAAAAGGGTTTTGTTCCTCATCTTGTGCTGACCAAAAAAATCTCTCATATTTTTAAAATTCGTCTCCGTTTGCTCAGGATCTCCGTCGGAAGAAGACATGGTGAAAATGGGCAAAAATGGTGAAAACATGCAAAAGTGGTTTTTGGCGGGAAAAATCTCGGACCCCCCCCCCCTCGTTAAATGTAGAATTCCTGGGGGGGTCCGAGATTAAACTAGGGCGGTTGATTTCCGTGATTAAATCTGGGCCCTTTAAATTAACATGGGGATTTAATTATGATATCGGACCCCCCTTCGTTAAATTCCGGAAGGTGGGGGGGCCTCCGAAATTAATGTGATGCGTAGATAATTTTCGGGGTATAGTAGATGGGGGGCGGGGTATGGGAAAATGCACGGGAGTTTAGGTGGGGAATAGGGGGAGTGGGTAGTGGAGGTAGGTGGGGTGACGTAGGCAGATGGGACCTGGGTAGGTGGGGTAGAGGGTAAGTGAGGTTAAGTGGACGTGGAGGAGGGGATGTAATGTGAGGGATGAGTGAGGTGTGTGGTGAGTGGGAGGGGGTGTAGAGTTAGGACTTAGGATTAAGTTTTGTTCTTTTTAATTTTTATTTATTTTTTAATATTTTTATAACATTTTTCATATGTTACGTTTAATTCTATTTTTTTTTTATTTGTTTTGATTTTATATATTTTGTTTTATTTTATATGTTTTGTATTTATTAAAACTGTTTTATTATATTATATTTTTTAATTTTTAATGTATTTTATTATTTTTGCTTTTTTAATGTTTTTTATTGTTTTTTAAATATGTTTAATTTTCATTTGTTTTAAAGTTTTTTTAATATGTTTTTTAATGTTTTTAAATGTTTTTTAAATTTTTTGTAATTATTTAATAGTTTTATTTAATTAAACTAATCTTAGTTACTAACTAATTGCTAACTTAGTTTCTTAACTAACTTAATAATTAATTAATTAACAATTAATTAATAATTAATCAATTATTAAATAGTTATTATTAATCAATTTAAACCTAGACAAACCTTATTACTAATATTTTGTTTATCCTAAGTCCATTTATGCAGGGATGGAAGGCGGGATAATGGAGGCTGACAAAGGACAAGGGGGAGAGGATGCAGCGGATGAAGGATGCAGTAGGGTGATGGAGGATTGAGCGACAATAATGGAGGGATGAAAGCGGAATCACCTGAGCCATGCTTCGTCAGCGAAAACATATGCCTGAGATAGATATATAT
The DNA here is from genome assembly GCA_009831015.1 of Picea engelmannii. Classification (NCBI taxonomy): domain Eukaryota; kingdom Viridiplantae; phylum Streptophyta; class Pinopsida; order Pinales; family Pinaceae; genus Picea; species Picea engelmannii. The sequence goes on from ML780042.1 coordinate 433,536, forward strand.
TAGTCAGAAGACTGATTCCCATAATTTATGGGGTGATAACAGAACCTACCTTCTTCCCCTTGTCTTGAGTTTGATCCCTTTTTCATTTGTCTTTGCAACTGATTTAAGCTCTACAAAACTCGATCATTTATCTGACTTTTCTCTCTCATCAGTCTCTCGTTGTCTTCTTTGTAGCTCTGCATTTCCATCTTCAGGATTCTTACCGTTTCTATTAACGTTTCTTGCTCTCCTTTTCCCTTGGGTTCATTGGACTCTATCTCTTCATTACCAACTATGGTATTCTGGCCTTTGGCCTCCTTATTATGACTGGAGGCTCCCTTACCTTCTTCCATTTCCTCAATATGCATCCTGAGTAGATTTGTTTAAACACCTTAATTCTGCAAAATGTGCAAGTGACCATTTTGTTAGAATTATGCATATGATAAAAAAAAATTCCAAACCATGCTACATGTCTCTTTATTTTTTTTTGTTCATGGAGATCATATCCCCATTCTTTGAAAATAACAATGTCTTATTATCCTTGGCTGACACATAATTTTATCCTGCGCAAGTGCTTCCTTCAAACCACCTTCCCAGGTGACCATGATTAGAAACTGCAGAATAAATCCTTCCTTAGCACTTTTCTGTCTCGAAGACCACCAATTCGACCCTTATCCCTCCTTCCCTTAGCTCTCAATCTGCATATGACCACGACCATGACTCTGCACTTAGCTGAAAAAGCACTTGTCCATAGCTTCGGGACTTCAGAACTTTAAGCCAGGACTGGATCAATGGTCCTTGTCCTCTTTCATGATCAATGATTGAGATCCACTTTAGGACTCTGTGCTTCTGGAGTCTCAAATTTTCTCGCTTGCCTCTTCCGAGAACGCTTTTACCTCGGGTTCATGATCTGTCGACGTGTTTCCTCCCACAGATCAGTGGTTGTGAATCACTTCGGCTCTTTGAGCTTCAGAAGTTTCAAAACTTTCCTCTTGCACTTTCTCCTGGAGTGCTTTCACCCAAAGTCGACGATCCTTCGATGTGTGTCTTCTGGAATCAACGGTCGATATGTACTCCAACCTTCTTTCCCTAGGGAGTTTTCGACCCAACGCAACCTGTCACATCTTTCCCCACTAGAGTGCCAAGTCTTTGAACTACATGATCTGTCACCACGTGGTGAAATATTGGAAGTGGACACATGGCCCAATCAGGCAGGTGAAACATGTCACATTCTAACTAACATTTTAATAATCCATATGCTCAAAACTTACTAACACGTGGCACACATCCCATGTGTCCACGTCATCCCAGGTGATGTCTGCAAGCCACATCACTTTGGGAATTCTAGGATCCACATCACCTCTAGGTGACGTCATTATGCCCCATCACTTCAGCTCTTTGGGATTCAGGACTATGGGATTTTCCATACTAGAACACTTCCAATTCCCCTGAATTGGCCAATCTGTCGCCATGTGTTCTCCTGGATCGGACGACTAAGATTCACTTTGGGTCTTCACCTGGAGTCCACAGATCTTCACCACATGTCCTCCTTACTTTGACAATTAAGGCTTACTTTGGGTCTTCGGACTTCAGAAATCTCAAATTTCAAAACTTATCTGGCCCCACTGGCTTTTATTTGAAGCCCTAGATCTGGTGACACATGGCTCTCAGCAGATTAATGGATGATATTCTTTTGGGTCTTCAGGTTTCAGAAATATCAAACTTCAAACCTCCTCGAAGTACATGGGATTCTGTTGCATGTCCTCTTGAATCGAATGGTTGAGGCTTATTTTGGGCCTTCACTCGAAATCCACAAATTTACACCATGTCTCTTTTGGATCAGACGACCCAGATTCACCTTAGATGATCCGACGCTTGAGATTTACTCTGGACGATCTATTGAATGAGATCTATTTCGGATGATCAAATGATCAAGATTTACTTTGGCTCTCTGGCTCTCCGGGCTTCAGGAGTTTCAAATCTCAACTGAAAACCTCTCGAACATATTTCTCTGGAGTTACTTATCTATTGACACGTACCTCTTGGTGTTCGATGGTCAGGATCTACTTTGACTATTTCACCTCCTCCTCATCCAAAACATTCTGGAGTTGTGGATCTCTTGCCACCTATCTCTCCTTGATGATGGATGGCCCCAAACTACTTCGGCTATATGGAGTTTTGATGCTCGAGCCCTAACATGTCACATCACTTATTTCCTTTCAATTTGCGGGGGTGTGCATCGATGGTTTGGAGTAACCCTCTTTTCACCCCGCAATTCTCCTGATGTTGACACGTAACCCCTTGGTGAAACCGTGGTTTGGATTGCAGGACTGCCTTGGGAAATTATCTCCCATGAAACTTGGTTCCCCGCAATGCCTCCTGTCCGTTGATATCACTCTCCAATGGGATCTTACGATGGTGACATTAACCCTTGCTTCATTTTTATCAGACGACCCCTATTCACTTGTCCTCTGATCCAACGATCCCTAATCTCCCCTAAACCTACAGTGGTGATCGCTCTCAAATTAGAAGGGGAGGGTCACGATCCTTCGAACCCCTTACAATGGGTCTCTGGCTATCTAACTCCTGTGTAGATTCTGCAACGCCATTCCTCCTGAGATTTTCAATTTTGTGGTCAAAGTTCAATCTCAACCACAAGACTCTGACCAACAGACCTGGCCCATACCGGCCCAGTGTTTCAACCAAAATCTTTGATACCAATCTATAACATACCCAACCACCCACAGGTCGGGGTACGCTACCTTCAAGCCTGCCCTTGGACTTCTTTCTCTTACTGATACCTTTTTAAAATTTAAGGATGTATAAAAGAAAAGACTTTAACGACATTCAAAACAATAGTCAACAAGCATGCATAGTCTAAAGATTCAATTAAATGATACATAAATATAACCGGAAATACATTCATATACATGTAAATGATACCATAATAGAGAGAAATTATCTTTATGAAAGATGACACCAACTTGCTACAGACTAAGGACGTTCCACCCAACCATAGACACTACTGTTCCAAAACTCAACAACAACGTCACCCTCGAGCTAGGGCTATGAATCCACAAGGACGGTTTTATAGTGTTACTTGGCTTCCAAAACCAGTCAGCACCCAATATCTCACAAAAATCCAAGTACCCATCTCTCTTCTACCCAACTTGCACCATCCGAGAGAACGAACCTCCACCATTCTCTGCCATGCAGTCCCTCAGGCAGTCCTTCTCCTTATTCAGGCTCCAACGCAACTGGTCCAAAATCTCAATGCTAGAACTCTCAGACTAATAACTGTGAGAAACGTTGGACAAAGGACAACACATCTCAAGCATGCATGCCTCAAGTCATGGTTGGATCACACCAGCGACCACTATATCCCACCATATCATGGCTAATTCTTCAGCAGTTCGGTTCCCTTTCCCTAGCCAAGATGCGGATGAGGATGGATCAATGAATGGGTAAGTGGGTGCATGAAAGTGCATGAGGGAAATGAATGAACGTACAGGAAATCAACAAAAAATACATTAGTCGAACCCCCCCATCAGACCAGAGGTGGGTTTAAGTAACTTCGTGGGGAATCAATAACCTTCTGGCCTTCCCCAAGAAGCTCATATAACCAATCCCCTCCCTTAGACAAAAAGGGGTAATTAAAATAGGAATAAACCCTTAGCCCCTCAAGCCCCCTCTCTTGTGGAATCATAGCCCCCTATAACTCTAGACCTTGTCCATATAGCAACCAACCATGTATTTATTATTAATAATGATAAAAAACATTACATGTCTTGGGCACACTGGCCTTTTAATAATTATTTGGGCACCCTGGCCTCTCAGCATGGTAACAATACATTATTTAAAATGGGGGTTCAAAACTTGGGGTGTTACAACAACTCAATAAGATAGATCACATAATGAAAAATGAAATATGGGAGTGTAGGAAATTTAAGCCTAATGGTGCCAATTTCCAAAGTTTTGAGACTTGATTTATTTGTAAAATAAACTATGCCATTTACAGTGTCATTGAAATATTCAAAGAATTCTCTTTGTAAGGTCACATGGCATGTTTCACCCTTGTCAAGCAACCATGCATATATCCAAGAAGCAAAGGAAGTTTTAAACAAATCTTCAGTTACTCTTATATTGCAATGATAAACAATATAATGAGAAGATTCAAGTGCTTTACCTTTCTCCAGATATGATGCTTTACCTTTGTCTTCTTTTGGATATTTATTATCTTTGATATTCTCCCATGGGATTCTGCATGTGTTTTTTTCATGTGACCCATTCTTTCCATAATTAACATAGTGAAGATCAAATTTCTCATGGGAATTATGCGTGCCTCCCTGCCTCTGAAAATATTTTTTCCATATCCTCTTTTATTGTCTTCTCCTCTAGAAATTTGGGACATTTAAACATGCCACCCATTCTTACCATTGAATGCACTAATAGAATCTATAAACATCTTAGTGATTATCAAACTTAATAAATACATAACTCGGAAGATTTTGTGCATTAACCCAGACACCGGGAAGAAATCCAAACTCACAAAATTCATCCTCCAACTCACACATAGTTGTCCAAGAATCCAAATGCCAACATACACATGAGACATGACTTCACAAGTTAAAATTATTGAAAATATTCTATTCTTAAGACCAGGCCTTTGAAGATGCTTGCAAAACCCTTCACCAACTGAAAAACCCTAAAACCGCATTGAAATAACTCCAAAATCCCATAACAAGAAGATAATATGAAACTGGATTTATGCAGATCATTCCTTGATGAGGAATATATAGAGATATGGGGGTTCCTGAGCCTCTTTATACCAGCACCACATTACAAAGGTAGGGAACATATTTGAAGGAAATCAATTCAATAGGCATTATCTTTGGCATAAGAGAGATACAAAAGGTTTTCTATTTCCTTCATTTCTCTACATGCATGTACTTTTCTCAGATTGTTAAGAGAAAGTCTCTCTACTATCTATTCTATGTTGTTGAGTATTTACACAAATATTTTCTAATAGGAATGAGAGCATTAGAAAAAACTTCATACCGACTAAGAGAATCATCCACCCACTTCGTGTCATTTGTTCATCATCTTTTATTCATTGAGGTGGTGGTAAATCCAATAATGAGTGAATATCAACCCACCCCTTTTTATTTTATTTCTCAGATGTATGGATGTAGATGGATCTGAATATGGAGAAGTAATATGTGCACATGGAAGGAGGTAGAAAAGTTAAATATAATGAGGGAGAAGATTTATTCTAGCAATGGTTATGAAGAGAAGGGTTAAGGGTTAGTGCACACCATACAAGATCATAGAGAAGAGGAAATCACAGAAGTTGTGAAAGCCCTTGAAATATCATGTGAGGTTTGCAATCTCTGGACCTTCAGACATAAAATCAATGAAGGAATTTGAGTGGTAGGGTGAGAGGGGGGAGGATGCATGCAACATAGAAATGTCAGTAGTAACAAAGATGTGAGACAAGGAGGAATGGTTGGATACCTCATATCACGCATATGAAAGAGGAAAATGTAGATGGATCCAAACCGAATGAGAATACATATGGATCCAAGGGTTTCCTCTAGAGATACGAATCATAGAGATGAGGATGTAGATTGTAGACTAATGCATACAAGGATGGGACATTAATGCTCAATATAATAGATATATACCTTGGGGATTCTGAGAGGCGTTTCTACACACACGAGGAGAGAAAAATGGAGTTAAAACCTACTCTGATACCATTGCCAGGCTAGGTCACGACCATGTATGGGAAAAGAATGAGTAACTCCACACTTGAATGATTTTCATTAATGTGAGACATTCATAAATACAAGTTGGGATGACCTTTGGTTTCATCTTCCAAGAGGTATGAATGACTCTTCCTATTCACCTACAACTCTTCATATTTCTCCTAAATAATATTTTCAATACTATTTATAGAATACCATAATCATGAAGATTAGGTATCCAACAATATTAACTAACTCCTAAGTGTATAAATATCCAAACATCCATTTCAACATTAGTGCAAAAATCACATTGAGATACACATGTGCTTCATTAGAAAGAAGGAATTCTCGAAGTGTTTTTTTCCCCTATAGATGATCAAGTTGCAAACATTTTATGAAGTCTCTTACATAAGATAAGTTTTCCCAACTTCAATATATGATAGGATTTTAGGAACTTTTCATTAAGGGGAGATAAGATCTAATGCTTCTTTTCTCCTGTTCTATCACATTTGTAAATCCTTCAATCGTATCTCAATTTTTTTTCTTAAGGGAGAATATTAGGATATTTAGACACTTATAACTTAGTTAAAATTAACTTGGTCGAATGCGTCTTTAGGTAAATTATGTTTCCTTAGCATTAGTATGCATTTGTAGTTTATTTAATATGATGGTACAATATGTTAATCTATACATAAAGTGATATGACAACTCATATTCTCCTTGATACCAAATAATATATTGATCCATGGCTTAGCACCCGATTGGTCCATGATCTCTATTTAAATAGCATGGAGGGTCATTTGTTGATGATTGATTGCAAGAAACTCATATGATACCATGTTCGATAAATAGGATATTTCCACACAAGTTAAACACCATGAGAAACTTCTCACACAAATATATCAAATATTAGTACACTAGTGTATTATGTGGTTAAAATCCTCAAAGAGGGGAGCAGTCCATGATCCTAGCCAATGCGACCATTTGAGGCATTATATTAACACAAGCGAGAAAAATATTACATATGAGTTTCTCACAATTGATCATCAACAAATTACCTTCCGTGATCTTTAAATATAGATTATAGACCAATCAAGTATTAATCTATGGATCAATATAGCCATTAGAATAAAGTAGAATATGAGCCATTAGATCACTTTATGTCTAGAACATATCGTGATCGTCAAATTAGATAATTACAAATGTATACTAATGAAACACACTTTACCTAAAGACACATTATACCAAGTTGATCTTAACTAATTCTCAAGTGTCTAAATATCCTATCAAAATTATCAAATATTTGTGTACTAGCTATGGAATGTCAAAGAACATTGATAAGACAAAGATTATGATTGTCAAATCTAGGAAAATCACCTACTCTGATATTGCGTATGACAATAACATCTTGGAGCAATTTCTTTTGTATATAGATATCTTGTAATTGACCTTCATCACAAGCTCAACTAGAACTATTGTTTGTTAAATCCTCTTTGATGTGATTGTTACTCTAGTGATTTTTGTATGGTTGTGATGTTTGGTTTGTATCATTTCTAAAGAAACTTGTAGAAAATTTGAGAAAATATAGAAGTGTGAAATTTTAATACACAATATTAAATTTAAAAAAATACACCTTATCCAATCCTTCTTTTGGAGGTTGGGCTTACATCCATTAAGAGTAAGGCTATGATCAGATAATTAATCTACAAAAACATACTAATCAACATGAAAAATGAGAGGCTTCCCAACATTTCTTCAAATATGAGTAAAATATCGCTAAAGTCTTAAAAAAAGAGTGGACTAAAGATATGGTTTCTTGGTTTAGCCATTGGAGAAAAAATGATGAGGTTTCTCTTTAAAATATTAATTCCATTAAATGTACAATCACAACTAACAACTAAATTTGAAGAGAAATTGTTGTCCAATGAAGAAATTGAGAACAAAAGTTAATGTACTATAAGAAGATCACAAACTCCAAGTTAGAAGATCATTGTTATTTTCTTAATGGAAGCATTTAACAAAAAAAATTAATATTTTTAAAATGAGAATAAACTCTCAAGAATTTAAGAGGGAAACTCAAAAGTCTACTAAACCTAAAACATGAAATATTGTAGTATAAATAATATTTAATTTTTGCATTATTAAAAAAGTGAGTGGACTAGACCTATACATGGTGGTACAAATAATATGTAATTTTTGCAATACTAAGAAGGTGAATGATTATAATAAACTTTTTGATATGATTTTTTTTTGGAGTTTAGAGATGTTTCAATGTCCTAACTTTTTTGAGTGGACACTTCACCCATTATCAAAATATCCAAAAACATATATCTTATAAGAAGTTCCCTCTCTCCATAAAAATTAGATCTAATTTTTAAAATCTTCATGAAATATATAAAATCATGAAAATCTAACACATTATAAAAATAGTTTTACAATCATTTTTAATCATATAAATAATATATTAATTTGTTCTATAAAAACATGTTAAAAAAAATTAATTCATTTTCCGATTTTACTTTTTAAATATTTTATAGAATGTTTTTAATTATAAAAACAATATTTTGCAACAAATTAATTATTTTTTATATTATTTTAAAATTCCATATACTGAAATGGAAAATTGGTTTTTAATGAACGATAATATGTTATATAAACAATTTGATTATGTATAATTTGTATTTGTATTTTTAATTAAATATATTTTAATATTTCTTTTTTACATTATATGAATAATCAACCTTCTATAGTTTTATGTTAATTTTGAATTTATCAAGTTTTGAAGAGAGATTAAACATAAGTTTTGAAGAGATTAAACATATAAAAATAAAGATGAAAAAAGTTTTTAGAGTATAAAAAAATTAAGGAAAAGTTTGAAACATCTTTTTATAAATTTGATAAATATAATGAAAAGTATTTTTGTGAGCAAGAGGGGATAGTATTTAGTTTCATGTATGGGATTAAGGCTATTGGTACTAAAAAGGGCATGACCCCAATGGCAGTAGCTTCAACAATGACCATAAGGGAAATTGGTTTTCTTACAAATACTATCTAGTTTGAAACTACCTTTTGGTCCTCGAGAAAGACCTAAAACTCTTTTTGTTTGGCTAAGGACTTGTTTTCTTTGAACATATGGAAATAGATTAAAAGCATAAGACCCAAAGGCATTGCCTAGGAGTGGAAGTGAAAGTCTACTCCCTTACATACTACTAGCAATGATGTTGTTTTCCTTGATAATGATGACAAGTCATCTAGTCACCTCACATCCATGAATAGCAACTAGTAATATTTATCCTCATATTGACAAACAAATTATAATAAGTTTTACCACCTTCTAAAGAAATAAATTATCATATAAAAAATGATAATAATAGTTGTGGAGTGCAACCCACTTTGTTCAAGAATTTCAATAAACTGGTATTTAATTTCATCAATGTTAATCATTAAACTTGGATTTTGATGTCCCACATGAAGTTTTTTCACTTTAAGAAGTTATATTTAATTTAAATAAAAATTGTAATTTTAACATCTATGTGTTTATAGAAACCGTTCAAATTTTTCATTTATAAAAAATAAATAAATTAATATTTAAACTAAAGAAAGTAAAATATTCAATATATTATTTAAATATTTTTTTTCTTAATTTTTTAGTTGCATTAAGATATTTTTTGGTTGCTCAGTATTAGGTAGATGTGTGATTCTGTGACTAAATTCTTGACATGTGTAACTCTTAAATAATAATAATAAAAATAAATAAATGAAAATTGTATATATCCACTTTAATTTTTTAAGGAGAAGGGGTTTGCACCTCAATTTAGAGTTAAGAAAGATCTATACTAATTTTATTAAACTGTTTTTATGAAAATTAAATAGATACTAATTATAAATTAAATACAATTAAATTAAATTTACCAAAGATTTAAAAGATGACTTACCTAGATTTCATGCATGTAAAAAGAGAAAGTAGTATATATATATATATATATATATATATATATATATATATATATATATGCAACTTTCTCAATTTGGAAATGGCAATATAAAAAAATCACAAAGATTAACTGATTTAGACGAGTTGAGAGTCTTAAATCTTGAGAGAATTCCTTAAATGAAACCATGCATCACTTATCAATTTGATATATTTTCTAACACCAATCTCCACTAAAGTAAACGAATTACAAGGATTAACTGATTTAGACCAATTGAGAGTTTTAAACCTTGAGAGAATTCGTTTAATGAAACCATTCCTAACTTATCAATTTGACATTTTTTTTTTTAAATGTGCAACTTTCTCAACTTGGAAATGACAATATATAATCGTCTTTAATTCTTCACGATTCTTTATCGCACTATTTTTTATGAGATTCAGTTAGGTGATCTTCTAACACTAATCTCCCCTGAACTAGTTTGATAAAGGAAACTACTGAAAATCAGTCCGCAAATGCAGGTTACAAATTTGGTCAGGAGGAAAGTATTTCACCTTACATAATGTTACCTGTAGGGTGTAGCGTATTGAGGCTTAGCATATTGAAAGCGTGGAAATTCAACATTACTAAACTAATCACAAGGATTAACTCATTTAGACGAGTTGAGAGTCTTAAACCTTGAGAGAATTCCTTAAATGAAACCATGCCTAACTTATCAAAGTAGAGAAGCATTAATATGACCAATTCTCTGATCTAATATCTTCTTCTAATAAAATAGTCCATAGAATAATTTCATGTGTTCCATCAAAATAATATGTAATGAATTTCTACAAAGTTAAAAATGAAATGTTTTCACTTAATTATGCTGATAGGTGTTCTCCCTATTAGAATTGATGAGTTAATGAAGTTTTTAATTACAAATTTCAATCTTATGGCCAACATTTAAAGTATATTCTTGGTTGTCCTCCCAATTTAATGAATAAGATTTAATGCTCATAACTTCCTTGCATTTATATATGCATTTTTTCACATTTACCTAATCATATTAAGAAATTACTATCAGAACATATGATTTCCACACTTAATTGATTACCAATAATTAATATCTATGCAACCTTTTTCTTGCCATGTTTAGATTATTACCGGGCACTACCTCATCTTCATTGCCACAAATTTCCACGGATCCTTGTATCATATTAGGGAAAGCGTTTTTTTAATGCATGTGAACTGTGCCATCTACTGATGCCACGTTTAGCTTGCGTTTCAATTTTCAATTAACAATATCAGGTGGATCACACATTTCCATTTATGGTCCGGTGTTGTTAAATTTTAGTTCTTGGCATTTCACATAATTTGCTATAAATCTACTCCATACATGTTAATATTTGTATTCATTGTCATGCAGTTCCAGTTCAAGTTTTTGTAGATAATGGTAAAGTATATGAAATTTATAATTAGGGTATAGAGTTTTTAAGTGCAACTTACAAAGAAAATTCACAATTTGGTCATCTTCAAAGTTTTCTGTCCAAAGTGATTCAAACTAAATTGTTCAAATTGTGATATGAATAATAAAATTTGCAATATTAATGGTTTTTAATATGCCATATTACTGGAAAATTAATCGGAAAGGGGCCATTCGAATTCCCACTATCCCACATACTTCCTCCTCCTTTACTTCTGTTATATCTAGGAATGAATAGTGGTTATTAATTCTTATATGTAATGTAATTTTGTAGGGTTTATTCTTTCATTGTTTCCACGGGATAACTTTGCTGGTTATAATAAAATCTGGTATAAAAGACGATTCTCTTCTTGTAATCATGTTTAGTATAAACGCCGATTCTCTTCTTGTAATCTTGTCTTTGAGATATAATTTATACAGTTATATTTTGGAATATATATATATAAATAATAGTTCATCAATTAGTAAACTAATTAATCTAACACCATTGTCACCCAGCAACATACACCTTCAGTGGATATATTCAGATTATTTTGATGGATAAATATTCTGATCAAACTTGTACTATGTTTATTAGTTATATATTTATTATATCAGCCATTTCATTTTATTTAAAAACATTAATAAAAATAATATATTCACTCCATACCTTTGTTCTAATGGATCACATGCATGTTAGTTATATATTTATTATATCAATCATTTCACTTTTTTTTTTAACGGTTAAAGATAACATATTGTATAAACTCATGGCTAGAAAAGTCTTGAAAATTAATCTAGTGGTCTCCAAAAAGAACAGATTGATTAACGATAAAGATAATATATTATATAAACTCATGGTTGTAAAAGTCTTTCAAATTAATCCAGTGATATCCAAAACTAACAGATTGATTACCGATAAAAATCATGACTCGAAAAGCTTTGAAAATTAATCCAGTGATATCCAAAATGAACAAATTGATGAAATATAAATAAGAAATGTTTAGTTAGAAAATATCTTTAAAGAAATGGAAATATCAATCATACAATTTTTTTTTTTAACTGATAAAAATAATAGGTTATATAAATTTATGGCTCCAAAAAACTAATCTCAACCATGTAGATTTTTATTATTTTAATAAACTTATAAACTAGGATAGGCTTGTTGTAGAAGCACATTTAATTTATCCAACTATATAACTTTACATTGGAAACTATTTCTAATTGTAATTGAAATTGAGTTATTAGGTTTACCTTTACCTAACTTTCCATACAAAATTTAGATGATAATGAAAAATTATTAATTTATGTTAATGTTAGATTTATTAATATTATTAATGATAATTTATTAATCACAATATTAATATATAATAATACTTTATTAAATTTATTAATAAAATATTAATAATATTTTATTAATTTGATTGTCATAATTATAATGATTAATAATTTTATTAATACTTTATTGTTATTATACATAATACATTTATAAATAATATGTAATAATAATAAAAATAATTAACTTTATTATTAGTTATTATTAATATAAGTAATTAATTATATTATAAAGGAGTTCTTTTAAGAGTATGCATGTCTTTTATATAATGATTATTAATTAATATTAATGCTTAATCATGTTAGCAATAATGCATTAATAATATATTAAGGTTAATGATTATTAGGGTTTGGGTTATTAAAGTTAATACACACATGTCCTTTATATAATAATTATTAATTAATACTAATGTTTAATTATGTTAGAAATAATGTATTAATAATATATTAAAGTGAATGGTTATTAAGGTTTGGGTTAGGGTTATTAGGATTATTGTTGTTAGGATTGCTAGAATTATTAAGAATGATTAGTATAGTTATTATTAATTTTTTTTAAATAAAAAGGGGAGATCCTGCTATTATATATTATCAAAAATCTGTAACAGAGTGTACATGGTCAACAGTCTAAAACGTCCAAAATGCTGCCGGAGACCGGAAACCAGCATAGAAACAAGGCAAAACAACTATAATCCATTGGCACCTGTTCTGCCCGAAGGAAACCAGAACAGGTGCCTGAAGTCTAGTGGAATATAAAAACAGTAACATAAATCTAAAACCATAAAACATGAAAACCCTAGGAGATTGGTGGCCTGTCGTCTTCGTTGGTCTTCCACGTGGAGCCAGCCGGGATGGCGAATGACTGAGAGCAGAGTGGACACCTGCGCCGTGTAGGAGCGCCGGAGTGGGCATCGAACAGGACGTCAAGGCGCTGTCCCATTATGAGTGCTCGGT
>ML780042.1:454957-472661 GCA_009831015.1 Picea engelmannii
GAACTCAAGTATTTTCATAAAATTTAATATTCATATAAAACTTAAAATAACAATCATGAAAAATGATTAACCATTATTAAAATTTTCACTTTACAAGCTGGATAAATTTGAAATTCCATACCTAATTCGAATAAATTTGAAATTCCATACCTAATTCAGATAAATTTGAAATTCCATACCTAATCGGGAGGAGTCGATTACGATGGTACGCTGTCGCTGATGCCTCGTTTTACTGCTCAATCAAATATTCCTTGAAAAACAAGTTAAAGTAGTTAATGGAGTGACGTGCATGGTGCCATTAAATTTCTTATTAAAATATAAAGGTTTGCTGAAACCGAGAAGACAAAAGGAAGAATCCTGCCATGTCATGCAGCGATGAATGATTTGAACAGTGTTACAGATAATGTAACGTGTATGAATCGAATATATTATCAGGAAAAAGATGAGGCCGCATTAAGATTGGAATGTGTGAACAGGGTTGAACGCTGGACTCCAGTTCTGACTGGTACAGCGCCGCCTTAAAGGGTTTTAACTTTTTATGATACAGCAGAGAAAGTGCAAGTGTGAGACAGAAGAAAAGGCGCACACAGCTGCTGAGATCGTGGGCTTCTTGCAATCTTACTGTGCAAATATATAATTCTGTCTGTCTCAGCACATACAGACAATATCTACTCTATTCAACAACAGTTGTGTTCCCGTGAAACGCATAGGCATTTGAGTCCGATGGTTCATGATGTTTGACAATTCATTCCTTTAAATTTATTAAAACTAGAAAATCTAGAACGTTACTTTCGAAGGAAATTAAATATTAATGATACTGTCACGGACTTTTAAAAGGCCGGCCATGGAAAACAACTTGCAGCTCGCCAATAATATTTAAGATAACTAAAGTAAGGAACCTTTAAAGTGTAGATTTGGCCAAAGGGATTCTATGTGTTGTCATGTTTGTGCTTTGTAAAGCGAAACCTATTCAACAATAAAATGTTTCGTGCTGTCATGTTTTTGCTTTGTTAAAAGAATGTTCTCTCTGTTTTGATTTTATGTTTATGTTTTTTTTCTATTATGGTCAGAATTGTTGGGAATTGTTATTATTGGTTACTATGTAAATATGGACCGACTCATCATCTTTATTTAAGGAAAACTATATCACTTGGAATAATTAGTTGGTAGTTCGTAAAAGGGAAGGCTTTCACTCTTGACAGATTTCTTCAGCCTTTAAATCTTAGACTGTTAACATATTTCCTTAGTATCAGGAAAACTAACTCTTCATCCAGCAAAAATAGTTTTAGATCATACTCCAAGTCCCAATATTCATATTTATAAAACAAAAACTAAAAAGTCTACAAATCTAATTTAAATTTAATAAATTTAAATTAATAACATTTTTTATTTTTAAAATAAATTTATACTATATTACATTATTATATTATAATTTATTTCCAATTTAAAATATTTAATTTGATAAAATTTAAAATCAATAACTAAAATAATATTAAATTAAAATAAAAGTATATAATTAAATTAAATTAAAATAATTAATTCATTTTCAACTTAAATTTTACCAAAAATATTACCATATAAAAAATATTAAATTACAAGATACATCTCTCATTACAATAAAATTCTAAGTGGGATTCTAAGTTGCCTTTAACTGCAATGCATGTGAGTGAGGCCCCAATCATTCATCTTATTTGCTTTTTTCATCTTCAAAACAAGTGGCACAATTAAAGTTTGACTTTGAAACATCCCAACCACCTATTAAATTTGAAGGGAATAGTTATATTTCAAACTGAAGGGTTAACTTTATTGAAACCCTTCTAAATTGACATGTTTTTTTTTTGTTTGTTAATTTGTGCGGGACACCAACCCTTAACATGGTTGGATTTACCCTAACATCACGGAGTGGCTTAACAACACACTCCGTCACCGACTATCCTACACCTCTGGGACTCTAAATTGACATGTTAAAATAAATTATTCTTTTCATATAAAAATGAAAAACAATTAAAATTTCACCCATAAAATGATTATTGTATAATTTATTATAAAAATAATTAATTCTTAACTAATCATTTTCCAAACATAACATATTAATCATTAAATTAAATTCAAAGAATTTGGCACAACTTCAATTTTTGTGAACTAAATACATATAATAATAATATTTTTACACATTGACATAAAATACTCTTTAATGCATTACTCAAAAATATTGGAGATTACAAAATTGAATGAAGTATTATGACACTTTAATTTTTCTAGACAAGTCTAGATCTATTATCATTTTTTATACGATTCAATTTAGAGAATACTCTTTCACAATTAGAAGTGCTACCAGGAAGAGTAAGAACAATTTGTCACAATTTCATTAAATTTGGGTAAGACTCACACCACTCAGGTTCTCCTCCACATTATTCCCATGCTGCAACCATGTTTTTCCTTGGATATCCCTAATGTAGAGTAATAGTAAATCTTTCCATTTCACCTTCACATTTTTCTATATCAATTATTAGTGAATCTCCAATATCAAATTTTTAACATAGCACTCTCAACCATCATTTTGTTTCAGAGTCTCTTTCATTCTCTTCTTCAAAGTAAGAATGAGGACTCAATAATTTTGTTGCATTGAAGAAAATCTATAAACCTGTCATTGAGGCAATCAATCAACTTATGCTCTGATTTATTCAAAAAATATGAAACATGTTGAGAACCTACTCCAAACCTATCGTGCAAGAATCTTCTACCAAGAATTTCAATAAGAATATCTAATTGCATACCAATAGATGTTATATCAATATGTTCCTTTTAAAATGGTTGACTTAGATTATTTAGTTCAGTTAGAACATCTGTCAACAAATGAATACAAAACTAAACTTGAAATATTGTTCACATTTCATACATCTTTATGTTATCATGTTGTCATTCTTGTAATAATGTCTGCATAGTTTTGACAAGCTCATCACGTGTCCCTTGAAATCCATTGGATTTGATGAATTTGAAGTACCTGTAATTTATCAATTTGAAATAAGTCATACTTTATTGGCCAATTTATTGATATAACTAAATTTTGGAAAATAATTTGTAGCATCAATTATAGCTAGTGCCTCACGATGTGCTACACAATGAATGCATAACAACAAATGAGGCACTTTAGAAAGCAACTTGGGAGCCAAACCTTCATGAATACCTCTCATAGATGAAGCTCCATTTGACCCAAATCCCACCATTTAAAATTTTGATAAATCTATTTCACATAATAACCCTGACAATAATTCATACATTGTCTTTGATTTTCAGAAGAGGAATAAATTTTCAATGTGCACTAATATATTCCACAATTTTCAAGTCACTAATCACAAAGCTTGTTGTTGGTATTTAGAGAATTTATGATTTGATTTTCCATGGGTGGATTCAATAAATAAAATATGGGTGCATGCACCAACTCCATAAAAACAGGATTGTATTGTAGAAAAAACATAACAATTCTTTCTTTGAACTAACTTGAAATTGTTAACATTTTTTTTGTCATTGTTAAGATATAGAAAAAAATATTGTTAACATTCTTTTTTTTATTGCTAAAATATAGGGAAAAAAGACTAATAAAAAAAAACTTAAAAAAACAATAAAAGATAAAAATAGAACATATTAAGGAAATTTCCTAACCCATAAAAATAATGAAAAGTATAACATATTAAGAAATTTTTCCTTGCTCTTCAAATGAAAAAATATGAAATAATTTTCATTTCAAATTTTACAAGTATTTTTTTATTTTAATTTGCATTTGCAATGAAAATAATCTTAAGTCCTTCTATGAAGGGCTAGAAGACTCTTGAAGAGCAATGAAACCTCAATTTTGATTAAAAGTTTTTAATTATTAATTTATATTATAATTATTACATAATTGAATTATCAAAATTTGATTAAAAATTTAAAAGAATTATTGAAATTGCAAATATCAATCATTGAATATATTTATACATTTAAAAACACAATTTTAATAATGAAAAATTATAATTTAATAAAAAATTCTATAAATTAAAAAATACAACATCTAGACTTTTCCAAAAATCTTTGTTTGATACTATATATATATATATATATATATATATATATATATATATATATATATATATATATATACACAAATTTTCCCTATATAATCTTCAACATACAAAATATCATATATCATGTTTAAATAATCTTCCACATACAAAATATCATATATCATGTTTAAATGTTTCGGAGTGTTTTCTGTCATATATACATGTATATATAGATTTATTCATGAGAAACCAGTAATCAATATCTAAGAACAATTCTAATTATTATTCTTTATTATAGTTTCTCTTTATTTTTAGTTTAAGTGGAGAGTATCTCCACCGTCCTCTCAGTAAAAGAGATGCCAAAAAAATATAAAAAGGAAAAGTATAGGATTGTTCACTACTGGTAATCAACGGAAAGATGTTCCAAAGGAATTTGCATTTCGTTCAAAAAAAAATCTGCCAAACTTAGTCTCTCAAGTTCATCCCAAACAACCTCACAATAACCTAGCTAAGTTTTATGCAAAAGTTGGGCCCCACTTTAATTTTAAGTGATTTGGATGTGCCTCTTCCTTTTACACGCTGACTTTGATTTCTTATTAGATGGTTAAGCTAGATATGCATTTAAGCTTTACTTATTTGGTTTTGACTTCGATAATTCTTAGTTTCTTCTCCATTGAGTGTTGAGTTATTTCCTTTATTTATTTGGTTTTGACTTTGCTAATTCTTAGTTTCTTCTCCATTGAGTGTTAAGTTATTTATTTATTTATTTTTTTTTTTTCTTTTTCTTTTTCCAACTATGATAGCCTTTGATTTTCAAATTGGGTTTTATTTTGCTTTATTTCCATTTGTGAATTAGTGTCAGTGTTGAGTTATTTCCTTTGTTTCTTTTTCTAGTTTTCTTTTTTCAATTATGATAGCCTTTGATTTTTTTATGATAGTCTTTGATTTTCAAATTGGGTTTTAGTTTGCTTTATCACCTCAAACCCCTTTAGTGGCTTCCATTTGTAAATTAGTGTCAATGGTCAAATGGGGGACTTTTCATACTAATTTTAGGGAAAATGAATCTTGATTTTGGAATTGATCTTGATATTTGAATTAGATCACTCATATAGTTTTGAATTCTTCCTTTTGTTTGAGTTTGTTTTTTATGATTAAATGTATATTTTTGTTTTCAAATTTTCTTTCCTTATTTTGAAAAAATAGTTAAGTAATAACTTCCATGGATTTTGATTTCTCAATCAATTCTGACTTTCAAATAAAAACCCCTTTTCATTAAGGTACTATCACCTTGTTTGATTTTTGCAATGGTTTAAGGCTTTGTTTGATTTTTCTTCTCTTCATTAACCTCTTTCAAACTCTAAATTGGGTTTTCTAGTCACTAAATCCAAATTTTTGTTTGCATGTGTGAATCCTTTCAAATAAGTTCGCTTGTGATTAGGATTTTCATTCCCAAACTTGGTGTCGCAAAGTGTTGATTCTAAAACCGGTTCCAACTTCAAAAACATACTTGCACCAAGTGAACTCACAATGTAATTTCTCAATCATAGTGAATCTCCAAATCATGCCTACCCTTACTTATAATGGTGTTAACGTGTCTTGATTTTCTTCATTGGCCCTGACTCATTGATTGATTATTTTGTCATTTTGAACTATTTGCACAAACAAAAATTTAATGAAGTCAAATTGGCATATTTCAAGTATGCAAGTGATTGTACTTCTTTGTATGCCTTCGAATGTGATTTACGAACACCATACTCTTAAAACATCACCTTTTGAATTTGAGTGATTAAATAATTCATGAAGTATGAGTTGTAATTGCACATGCCACAAATTTTGGTTTGATGGGAAATTATCATGATTTGACATTTATCCCTATTAAGTAAATCTTAAGGTAGCAAATCTCCAATTGTTTTAGTTTGAACCTTCACGGGAATGGATATGAATTTTCATGAAACCTTCTTTCCCAAAGTTTGAACTTACGTTAGGAGTTTACGATCAAGACCAAAAGATATATTTATGCTAATTCAACATGTAGCCCGAATTAGGGTCAATATTTTATAAAACCCACAAATTTGTATAATTCGAATGGTTTGAGGAAAATTTTCTAGTTTTTAATTCGATTCAATTTTATAAGATAATCTCGTACAAGATTTTTTGGTTGTGATAACATTTTGTAGAAAATTCTATATATCCTTCAAGAGACATGGGAAAAGGAAGAGAACCCCTCAAGAAAGATCGGTTCTAGATCAATCACAAGTGGTTGTCATACTAGAAGACCTAGAGGAGATGACATTGTTCAATGTGGAAGATGGTGGAACTGTAGAGATAAAGTAGAATGTAAAGTAGAACAAATAGCTAGAGGAGAAGAAATACTAGTGGAAAATTATATAGTCGACTATCAATTCCTCAATTTATTGAATATGCCTTTGAGGTGCAAAGTGAATTGAACCTGGGTAGGGCTAATTCTACAATAAATCAAAAAATTTACAGACCATGGGGCTAGACATAGTATAATTCAAAAAATATGTCTAGGTATTAGAGATTGAGTATAAACAAGTTCACTTGTAATTTGACAGGGTGAAAGATTGAAAAGTTGCACTTATGAAATTTCCCTTGAGATTCCTTCTATTCTTGCACAAGTTCTAACAGAAATGGATTCTGACCTCAAATGGTGGAAGAACATATCCCATTCAAATTTCTTCAAGGAATTTCTTGGGAAGTAAAAAATTCTATTAATATATGGAAACTCATAGAAAATATCATAGGGGACGACCACCTCTCATCTCTTGGATCTAGGGACAAATTATTTTCTCAAGCACAAGTTTCCAAAGAGTTTGAGGGCTACATTGCCCCAAATAGGAAAGGTACAAGAGATCTCCCCGAGATCATTGAATTAACTATATAGAGAGTTATTGAGGCTCCTTCTAGGAACATAATGATAATTAAGACCATACTACCTAAAATTGTAATGTACCCCAACCCAAATGAGGAACAATATGTGCTAAATACACATTGAAATTAAGATTTTTCTCCTAAATAATTTCCAGTAGATGGTAAGCTATAGGTCACACATAGATTTAACCATTTATTATAATATAACTCTAAATGAATCTACAACATAAACAAAACCATGAATGTAATTGTTCAAGAAACAAAAAAATAGTCAACATTCATATAAAGGATTTACATAGTGGAATAACATAAGAATAGAACATAAAATATGATATGTTAATAATTAACCAATTGGCTACATACGAAGGATGAACCTCTCAGCCATAGGTTCTTCTATTCATTTTATCTCAACAAAAATCCACTCCCAAGCTGAGGCTATGATTCCACAAGGAGTTTTGTCCCTCTGGCTGTCTACTCTCCACACTCAACAACCCCAAATCTAGGTTCTACCCCTACAATAGTTTCAATCCACCAACTCTCTCTCTCTTCTTCACAACCTACAAAACCCAAGGAATGCACCCCCTTCAATGCTCTCAATCCCTCAGGATATACCATTCATTTATCAGGGATTCCAATGCACTCATTGGCCAGGAATATCTTAGCCGGGGACTGAAGGAACTCTCAACGACTTCAAGAGTTTTCTCAACAACCTTCATAAGACTCTTGAGCCATTTCCTCAACCAAAAAATGAACCACATGCTTACAACCTATTTTATAGGAAAACATGCCTCTTTTCCAACATAACACACAACCAAACAATGGATTCCTTCAATCACAACACAAAATGTCCTTAGTGAAAAACAACATACAATGTACAAATAATTACAATGCTAGACTCTCCGGCCTTTAATCAAAATATATGATCTTTGACTTATTATCACATAGGCATTCTAGCCTAAATATAAATACATATGAACTCCATCCCCATAAATCACAAACACATAGGAACTCTGTCCCAAAAACATATATACATAGGAACTCTAGCCCCAAAATATAGATATAAAACTCATTGGTATTCTCCTACAACTATCCCAATTTCCACCAGCTATTTTCCTCTTGACCGACCCAACCCAAGGAATGTACCCCCTTCACTACTCTCATTCCATTAGGTTGTACCATTCTTTTATTAGCTCTGATCCAAGGAATATTCCCCCTTCATTGTCCTCATTCCATTGGGCTAGACCATTTTTTTATCGGGGAATCTTGAGAACATGTATCTAAGAATCTCACTACTGGGAACTCAAGGGACTCACTACTAGGAAAAATACCAATAATTAACCAACAACAACCTTGATTTTGTAGTTCAACTCACACATGAGTTCACTCTTCCGACCTGACAACCTGGTTCTTTGACAGTGCAACTCACACTATAGTTCACTCTTCGGGCCTGACAACTTGGTTATTCGACAATGCAACTCACACTAGATTTTACTCTTCAGGCTTGACAACCTTTTTATTATGCAAGCATGACAACTTGCTTCTTCTTTTTGTACTCACCCTCTAGGCTCATTCTTCCCTTTCACTGTTATACAGTTTCTCAGGTGATTGATAATTTTCCAATGTGTTATTGCATGGAGTAATGCCAACTTTCTACTAGACTTCCACTAGCAATCCATAACCCATGGAAATAATCCCATATACATCATATGCATGCAATCAATATGAGATATCATCATACAATTTTCAATTATAAAATTTTCAAATACATTTTATATAAGAAGGACAAAATTTCCCAAGCATGAGTTTTCTTCTCATAATTGTTTGGTTCTTAAAATAGTAGATATCATTCTTCCTTATGTGATTACATCCTTGCCATATACAATTCTATTATCCCTGCAATTTTCTTAGTTTTCACTCAGCCAAACAAACTGTTAGCATATCATAACACTTTTTCAGTTATTAATTTCTCAAATATGTTTTATACAGGAAAATAAAATTTCCCAGGGATGAGATTTATACTCATTATGTTTGGCTCTTGTAGTTGTAGATATCAATATTCCATATGTTATTACATCATTTCCATATCCAATACCACTCTACCTACAATTTCCTCAATTTCTTGCAACCAAACAAGTTGTTAGTATCTCATGCACAATTTTTAGGAGTTCATGAAATGATCTCAGAATTGTAATTTACTAGCAATTTAATCATTTCCAGTCATTATTCACATTAAAATGGAATTCAACCACTAATAATATTATCTATAATGAAACTATCATTTACTATACATGGATTATCAACACACCAATCTTTTCATAACACAATAAAGTTTACCAATAAATAAAATCAATGTGTCAATAATCATGGCCACATCTACGGAATGCATCCTTGCATTGATTTTGGAATACCATATGTTCATTTCATGTATTCCACCATGTGCGTTGGAAGTTATGGACCATGCCTCAACAAATCATCCAAAATATTCTCGAATTACTTCCACGATTATTTGGATACATTCATTTTCGATCCATACACAACATTAGGAATATAATTCCCTTAGTGCTCTCTTGTGTTGGCAAAGAAGTTGTAATCCCAACATCAGTTATACAAGGGAAGACCATTACACACTTGTATGACACTATAGTCCTTTATTTTCCAGTCACATCATGGCCTCACACATGGCCATATCCAATGACATTCATTGTTATTGTAGGAGTATGTCTCTTAACTAGACTTGGTTATTACCTCATGATCAATATGATAGAATATGCAATTAGAATTTTTCATAAATGCATTCAAGCATCAATAAAATTTGTATATTCAAGGCCCTCTACCTTTACACACCAATTCCAATATTAAAATTTGACTAAGGGAATTATTACCTCAATTCCCTTCAATATTTATGCATCATAACAACCCCAAATGCATACCTGCATGGGTGTTATCAATTTACTTGATGCTACCTAACCATCTAATATTTTGTAGAATCTTGCAGGATCCCTTCATTAAAAAATTGATCAAAATATTACCATCCTCATTTTCTTCATACATATGGTTCTTATATGAAACAACATCATTACCAACATTGTTTTCATCCATGTTATAAACATTTTTCCTGGATGCAAACTCCATCACTAGTCTTACTCAAATATCACAACATCATTAATTCATGTGTGTGTGTGTGTGTGTGTGTGTGTGTATCATCAGACTACTCTTAGTCTATACTCATGCCATATATATTTATAAGTATGTCCATATGCACAAAATTCCCATCATTATGCACTAATAAATTAATCTCATCATGCCTATTTCATGTACATGCATTCTATATTTATTGTATGCATAATGCATCAATTCTATCATGCACTCCAATGCATATTTATTTCAACTTTATTTATTCATTTTTTTATTGTTGTAGATGGTTGTCCTTGAATTCTTGTAAAACATCACTACCTTGTGCACTGCCATTCTTCTCAACTTTGCACCAATGGCCCCTATATTGAAGCTTCCATCCAATCCCCCACTTGGCCATTTTCCATTTCTAACCACTAGATCCACTAGTGCTACCATATCACAACTGCTTCCTTATGAAGAGAATCTTGTCCCAAATTTTTGGATAAAATTTCCAATAATCATAGTGTTGTAACATGCACTAATCCAATTGAATATTATCATTTCAATCTCATTATCCACTCCCCATTCCCTTGACCAAATTGGTATTAAAATACCATTCTCATTTATTGGAATTTCAACATTCTGAAATGTTTATTTTATGTCATCCCTTCCAATATCCTTTCCTATCCATGGATTTTATCAATTTTAAATACATCTCCTCACTTTATTGATTGATTCACTGTGAATAAATTCTTGGCCACTCAATACCACTCTGCTTCAAATGGAATTCTACATCCCTCCATTGCACCTGTACCTTGATTCCACTGCACACTCTGATAATAGATAAAAAATTCTCACTCTGAACACCTTAGACACAATTGCTAGATCATATATAACAATTCCTTCTTCTTTCATCCATATGCTTGTACATACAGATGACTCATCCACTCATGAGTCACACCTCATATCATTATATCATTTTTCCTTCTCTTACAATAAGCTTTGTAGCCTTCACTATATTTCTACCTTCAAGGCTACATAGTCCTCAATTCCTTTTTCATGAAAGTGACATTTCTCACCTATTGGATTCATGCTTTATGTAAGAACCTTTATTGATTATGTTTTTCAATCCATCCAGAATCTATAGCAGCTAAGTACTATTGTTCCTCTGCTCTTTCTTAGACCTTGTCACCCTTTCATCACCTACTCTACAACCTCACACTTCCCCCTTGCATCTCTTTGATGCTTCAAACAAATATACAAGATTTACCTACTTCCTTGTTCTATTGATCCTATAAATAATCTGGAACATAACCACACAATCTTCTTTTGTGGAATTTTATCTTCTTTCTAGCAATTCCTTCAGAAAACACTCTCTATAGAGTGCTCCTCTTCTTATTAACAATGCCATATTATTAATCTAAGTTCCTTTTACTTTTCCAAGATATTTAACTTCAAATGTTTCCCTATACATATGTATATTCACTATCATGAGTTTCAATACTCTTAATTACCCGTGAATCACCTCTGACACCTATCTCTATCATTTGAGAAATTTTCTCCAAATTTTTAACATTAATTGGAAAAATCTTCACATCGAGCACCTACATGGTTCATGGAATCCAATTCCAATTTTTCTTGAAAATTTATGGAGAAAATCAATGATCCCCTGGAGATATTATATATTCTATCATATTTTCCTCTCTATTACCTTTCAATGGCCATACTCATGCTTCAATATGATTTACAAACCGAAAGTTATGGTTTCCTGAAATTCCCATTCTACTCAATGGTGTCCTTCAAGTCCACCAAAAGCCTTCCTTCCGATTCCTTGAGAATCCTTCAACTCAAAAGTAAATCCTAAGTTTATATATGGATTATCCTATCCAACAAATTTCCATTGATGAGCTTCTTTCTCAATTATTATAACTGAGCAAAAAGTTATAATCAATTGAATATTGTCATTTTACCCCTTTTGTGCACCTTCTCCCAAGTGTAAAATAATCTCAAACACCAACTTTGGCCACCTACAGAGGTAATTATGTTGGGAGCCAAGGAAAATTTTCTAAGTGACACAGATAATACTTCTAACACTAAATTTTAAGGCAACTCTCATATTTTCAAATTGATGCTCCAGTGAAAAATTGTAGCAATCTGGAAATGACAACTTTTCCTCTTTGCACTTTCTCATGGCTTAACAATTTTAGCCCTATTCATGTATCCATAAACCAAATCCTTTGGTATTTTGGAAAAATATCAGTTGGGTAAGCCCATTATACCTTATAAATGATGTGTCACAATTTCACCCTTAACCAGGATCCAGGATGATAGTTATAGCTTGCAGAAATTTTGATTGTTTTCCCATTTTACCCCTGTATGTTACAACTATTTTCTTTCTCTTCTTGCACATTTTTACATACCCATATTCAAAATATGGTTCCATGGATGACTTATATGGTTCATACATTTTCTATAAACTGCTCTTGTGCCCCAAACAGACTTTTGAACAAGGTGTTGTTCCCTCTCGAAGTAAATTGGTGCCGAAATTTTACCTTAATTGTTTCAACTACAACTTTCTCATACAAATTCTATTTTGCAAAAATAATAGCTCGTTGGAAATCTCTCCTCGATATGTTTTATTAAAGTTGCAAAGACTATATGTGGTGCATATGGAACTTACAATATTAAACATTATAACTCCTAAAAATGTTGTTTAGGGCCTCAAAATCGCCCCACAAGTTCATGACCTTCAAAATCCCCCAAAAATCATAGAAAATTGATTGTTTTGATGTTATAATAGTCTTTTAAATATGAGTCGTCGATATCAAACTGAGTGAAATATAAACTATCAATACACTAAACATTTATGCATGCCCGTGGATGAATCTCTATCATTTATATCCATCTTGAATAAATCGAGGTCGTTGATTCAAGCTCCATCGATGATCGATGATCAACGTTTTCCTTTGAACGCACGAAACACTCTTTCAAGACTGCCAACCTGACCATCTATCATTGTCTCTTTCCTTTGGAAACTGAAAAATCTTCTCCAATTTGGTTGACCCGACCATCATCTATTGACCATTCATTGGATGACGTGTCAACTATACTGATATGGCATGACACATGGATGTCGATGTAGCATGACACATCATCTTGAGGTGTCAACTTGGATGATGTGGCATGACACTTGGATGTTGACATGGAATGACACAACATTCTCCTCTTTTCTTCATTGACCATCAATAGTTTCCCTTGGATGACCCAAACACCTCACTCGAATAGGCCGACCCAATCATTGGCCATCGACCATCGACAATTCCCTTTAGATGAATGAAATACTTTAATAACTCGACCAACTCGATCATCGACCATCATCCATTTCTATTGGTGAATGAAAAAAATCACCAATTCTTCCGACTTGACTATAGACCATTGACAAATTCTGTTGGCCAAATCTAACACTTATAAATTTTTGACCAATCCTAGATGAATTCAGACCATCAATACTCCATTCAAAAGGATCTTGACCATTGATTAGCTCCAACCTCCCAATGACCAAAAATGAATTTAGGCCATCGATCTATCTCATTTTCCCAAATATCGAAAATGAATCTTAGACGTTGATCTCCTTGACCTTGCTAACTATGAAAAAATCTTGTAAGTTTTTAAATTTATCAAAATGAATCTGGTATGTTGATCTCGAATTCAAATGCGATCTTGGTCATTGATCCATTAGACTTTGCCCAATTCTAAAATGACCATTAAAACAAGAATTTTGACCTTTCACGTCAAATTTAGTTGTGCAACTCTGCAAATTAACACTATTAAACCTTTATTAGATGGTTATGAGAAAAATCCTATCTGAAATTTCTCATGAATTTGGGGATTTTTCTCTAATTTTTCATCGTTTTTCCCCAAATTCGTCATATATTGAAATATGAAACAACGATCTTTCCCAAATTCACACTAGTTCTTGGCCCATATGGGTCCATTGTTTGAACTAGAAGCTATGATACCATAATGTAACGTACCCGATCCCAACTAAGGAACATTATGTGTGGAGTACACATTAAAATTAAGATTTTTCTGCCAAATAATTTCTTGTAGCTTAGCATCTATAAGTCACACACATATCTAACCATTTCTGATACCATAACTCTAAATGCATTTACAACATAAACAAAACCATGAATGCAACTTTTCAAGAAAGAAAAAATACCTACCATCCATATAAACCATTTACACAGTGGAATAACATGAGAACATAATAGAAACACTTATATTTTAATAATTAACCAACTTGATACATATGTAGGATGAAACTCCCAGCCATAGGCATTACTATTAATTTTCTATCAACAACAAGACACCCTCGAGATGAGGCTATGATTCCATAATGAGTTTTGTCCCTTTGGTTGTATACTCTCCACACTCAACAACCCCAAACCCAGGTTCTACTCCTACAATAGTTCCAATCCACTAGCTCTCTCTCTCTCTTCCCCACAATCCGCACAACCCAATAAATGTACCCCCTTCACTACTCACAATCCTTCAAGATATACCATTTGTTTATCAGGGATTCCAATGCACTCAATTTTCCAGGAATGTCTTATTTGGGGACTTCAGGAGATCTTAGCTACTTCAGGAGTGTTCACAACAACCTTGATAAGGATCTTCAGCCATTTCTTCAATAAGAAAACACACTACAATATTACAACCTATTTTATAGACACACAAATCTATTTTTAGGCATAACACACAACCAAACAATGGTTTCCTTCAAGAAGAACACGGTTGGTTCTCTTCCTATCCCTCATCTCCTCTCCTGCTTCCCAAAAACTACTAGTAATTTTTTTTTTCATATTATGCATACAAATTTCCCTTCTTCTCCCTTTCTTGATTGACTCTCACTCTTCCCAAAGATTATTGTACTTTATTCCATGCTCCCCAATAACTATGTGATGTGAGTCCTCACACCCACCCTCTTACATGAGTTTAATGATTGTCTTTGGGAACACTCAATAGAAAACAAAATTTTATACACAATGATAATAAAATTAGGAATGTGGGTTTGGATCAATACCCATGCATAAAACCCCCCTTGGACCTCTCTCTCTCATGGAATCATATCCCCCCATTTGTTTTTCATCGCTCTCATATCGCAACCATAAATTATCATCCTTATTAATTATTTCAATGTACATAACACACAATTCGACCCCTGGCCAAATTAAATCAACACAGGCTCTTCTCCCCAACACATTAACTCACCAACCTAATTCACATTTATATAGTTAAATTATAATTTGTGAGGATTAAAACCGGGGATGTTGCAAAAATGGAGAAACATGAGAAAAGGATAAGAAAAAACATCATGTTATACAAAGTTGCTCTTGAATTGCATACCTTTTTCCATAAGGAAACAATATGTTGATGCTTTTAGGCATAATGACCTTTGTGAGAAGGTGGATAAGGGAAAGCGAGGAAGCTTCATCAATTCAGACATGGGGTCATGTTATAGAGGAAAAATTCAATCAACCCAAACATAAAGGATACTGGTTAAGTGGAGTGTCAAGTTAGTCAAAGGAAGTCTAGTCTTGTTAGAGGAAAGAAGACAAAGTGTTAGAGATAACCAATAGACAAGGAGGAGAAATCAGAAATCACCCAAGTGTCTTAATTTCGTATGATCCCCCCCTCTTATTCTATTTTATAACTAAAGAATTTTCGAATTGCAAAGGGATTTTTGTTGGTGCATCTTGTAGAATTTTCTATGAAGTGTTAATGAATGAGAAGTCATTGCTAGCCAATATTTTTGGGGACTAACTTAAGTTTTGAAATAAGTTGTTTGTGGAACTTCTTCCATTGATTTACTTAATTTTGGAATGATACGAGAATATGATTTTATAGTGTATACTTTTCTCACGTATAAGTGACTTGTTCATTTATTTTATCTCACAAATCACTTGTCTATAGCCTTTAAGCATAGTACTATAATTAGTTGGTCATTACCAGACTTTTTTGTAATACCATTAGTAATTTAGATTATTTCTTTTATTTGATTTAGTAAATTTTTACTAAATTTTGAAAGCAATAAAACATTTGGTGTTATATTTCTTATGTTGGCACCTAAAGTTTTGGGTTCATTTTGCACATGCGCACACAAAAAAAGTTGTGTGTGATCATTCCGAGTTTTTTGCAGGCCTAAGATAATGCACGAAGAATGACAAGAAGTGCATGCTCAATCGAGTTTTGATATTGTATGCCAAGCTCAAATTCTACCAAGCACGTGTAAGTCCGGGTTTTTTATAGTTGCACCAGAAATTGAGAAGATGCATGTCAGAATCAAGAAAGGAATCATCGGGAAATCCTCTTCATTGATTAATGCCAACAACACAAGGGAATGCGAAGTTGAAAGCAGGAGAGCTAGCAAGGTAGTTAAGATTTCCATGATTCTAGAATGCTACGTCGACTGCACGCAAGTTCCAGAAGTGTGCGAGGTTGGTTGTCAGTCGAGCGAGTGGAGCAGAGTAGAAAGAGGTAGATCTCCCAAGTAGAGAAATATATAAAAGGATGTAGTGACATCAAAGATAGAGTTAGATGGTTATATAAGATCCATTGAGTTGGTATCGGGATCACTTTGAGCCTTTTGTAATTTTGTAATGCTTTTGAATATAAGTCTGAGTCTATCATATTTCTCAAGTCTTAAGACAATGTGTATTGTGCAATTTGTTGTATTTTTAGGGAATTATATCAGAAGAGATGTGTGACTCTATTTTTGTCAAATATAGTTTGTTTACTGTATGCTTATCTTGAATGGAATGAAAGGAATAATAAAGTTGCAACAATTCTGATCTATTGTGTGTCTATCATGTGTTATTTGGATATGTGTGTGTATTGTTTTACTTATTAATAACAATAATATGATGGATATGGAATGTGTGAATGCCATCCCATATGGATCTCTATTTATTTATTCCTTCATCCCCGACACAAGTCCTTATGGTCTTTGTGATCCTCTGTGCATCTCAGGTGATACCTTCCTTAGTGTTGGTTGAGGATTGATATGATGATGCTATGAGTTTTTTTTTGGTCAACACTACATGAACCTTGGGTCTAAACTCCCCAGCATTATTAAGGATGCATGCAAGCATGGGAAAAAAATACAACAAATAGTTCTTTTATCGGGACTTGGAAGTATTATAGGGAACAATGGAGAAAAGAGATGAGGTGGTATCCATCTCAGGAGGAAATTCAAGACTAGATAAGTACAAAAGATCATGAATTTTCCATGTGAGAGACTGAGGGGATGATATTGAATGTAAAGAGATGGAAATATGACTATCTTTACACTAATATGCATTAGATTTTATTTTTTGAATTTCCTTATTTGTTTTATGAATGGTTGAAAATGAGAATTGTACCAATTCTATCATTTGGGATCAATCCACGCTTGAGAGATTGAAAGTGTTGGATAATAAGTGAGATAAAACTATTGAATTCTAGTTTGATTGAGTAAAATAGGGATATATTATTGAGTTTTATGTGGAGTAAACTCATTCTTTCAGTGAGACTGAAAGAAAGTTCGCAAAAGGTCTGAGAAAATGAATGTTAGAAGAGATTCCACTTTGGATAAATATGTTGTTCATGGAGAA
>ML780042.1:472853-560792 GCA_009831015.1 Picea engelmannii
AGCAGAGGAGAAAAATATCTGAGATATACGCAAGAAGAGTTGAGGTAAGAAGGAAAGAAAAGTAGAGAAGTGGAAAAGAGTTAGCCACGAGTGCGCGATGAAGGGTCAGGCCTAGGATGAAGAGAAAATAAATCACACAAGGTGGTAGTACATAAGAGTATGTTGTGCCAGAGAGGAGCACATATGAGGATAAGCTAGCAAAGAGATGTGGCATTGACGATAGGGTGTCCAGTGGGGATACCAGTAGTAGTAGTAGTGATATTAGTAAGGTCCTAGGTGATGAAGTCTATACCCCTTGGTTGTTGCATATTGTTGTAACCTTAGAGGAAGATGGAGCACATGCCATTGGTGCATTGTTAGGAGAGGAATATGGCATGCATAATAGTGGTGCTCAGATAGTAGAAGAAGATGGAGGCTCCCCTACTAGTGGGGGAGACAAATTGGTGATAGTAGATGGTCTTGCACATTTTTAAGTTGGAAGGGTCCCCTCACAAGAAATTTCTGAAGGAGATGGACTTACCCCCCTTTGAAATGCCTTCCTTTTGCATTTGTAATTGATAATAAATAACAATAGATAGTGAAGCAATAATTGTCATAGGAGAAGGAGTAGAAGAAGAAATAAGAGAAGATATGAGTGAAGAGGAAGGTAAATCCAATGCCACTTCACCTAGAAGAGTATCAATAGAAATAATTTTGACAACCAACAATATGATTAGAGGAGTTGGTCAGAGAGTGATGATGTCGAATCAGGATATCACCCTAAGGCTACCCATGTTTCACAAAATGGGTAAGGATAATGCAAAACAAAATTGGTTCATGTGCGCAACAATCCAGGCTATGAAGAGGATCATAGATGAAGAAAAAAATATGGCATAGTTGGAGACCATGTTCAGAGACAAAGACTTAACATGGTACATGAAGTACAAGGACAATACACTAGTGGGACAGACGAGGTCCTTGATGGAGATTAAGAAAGATCTTCTTAGGGAATTTAAGAAACCTAACTCAGAGTCTCATTGTATCACAAATATAAATGAGATCAAACAGAAGGAAAGAGAAATTGTGTGGGATTATAACCAGTGGTTTAATATTTTATTGGATAGGATGACATTCCAAATTAAGGGAATGAAACATAAAGATTGGATTTTTGTGGGGTTACTTATCCATATCCTAGTTTCACTCACCCAACAAAAGGTGAAGACTCAAGTGGAGGCAATAGAAATTGCAATGCACCTCGAAGCTATGCCAGGAGGGGAAGAGACGTTGACAAGATTGGCACAGGTGCAATTGCAACTAGCCAACCTGACAATGCAATTATAAGATATGGTGAAGAAGAAGGTCATGCACGAGAAAGTTTGTTGTAACACATGTTGTGCTGAGGGAAATCACAGGTATGAGTGCCTTGTACTTCCAAATTATGTGGTGACAGGTGCGTAGAGTCCATTTCAATCTAGACATAATAAATAGTTTGATATATGTAGAAAGTGGGGCCATGTACTACCCCTTTTCGCAACTTTGGAGAAGTATAAAACAATGAACCATACTCCATTCAGTGAGTTGTGTAAATCCATGGGGCATGATGTCAATAACTGCTGGTCACTCTAGTTGATGCAATAAAATTTCCACAATACATTCTGAGTATAAGAATATCATAAGGGTCATGATCATGGCAGTGCTCAAAGTGGAGGATAGCAAGGAGGTCCCATAGGTGGTTATGGGCACAGTCATGACCAAGGATATGGCAGAGGGGGGGCCAGAACCCCACTTTTCTCAATTGTGTCCAGAAATTGATCACGTGTCAAGGTTTTGTACCAAACTGCACGTTATTTGTGCATGTTGCTACAATCCCGAGCATTTCATCGAAGAATTTCTTGAATTGTTGAAAAAGTGGGTAGACAAGAAGGCCAATTGCAACATGGTGCATGTGGAGCCACAAAAAAATAAGAAGAAGAATGAGGAGGTTGATGTATGGGTAGTAAATTGAGGAGGAGTGAAGAGAGGATCATAATTTGAGAATGGTGAAGGCTCAGGTTAGAAAACAGAGGGGAATATAAGGAATGTAGCACAACCCCTTCCGAAGTTTGATGTTACTTGGAAAAAATAGTTCCTACACAATGCAGAGAGAGCACTAGAATAAGAAAGAAAATACACAGAGTTGTAGTGAACGACTCATAAGTCACATGAGGAGGCTCAGATATGAGAATAAGTATAGAGGGAGACACAAAGGTAGTTGTAGGAATCTTGGATACTCAAAGAGGTACAATGAGCGATGTAGAGGTAGTTGGAAGAGGCTCGCACCTGTGAATAATTACAATGCATGAGACAATGATATTTGGAGGAAGCTTGCGTGAAAAAATAAATACAATGCATGATGCACCAATAATTGGAAGAAGCTCATAGACAGACTGAGATGTGATGCATGAATAAAAATCACATCAAGAACATCACCTGGAAGAATTACAACAAACAATGCATGCAGGACCCTTGCATAACTTGGGTCGCAAGGAAGAACCTAAAGACCAAGTAAGTTCTTTCTTGTGTTGTCATTTGTGATTGTTGGATGATACCGAGGATGCAAGTAAGTTGACACAAATGTTAGCTACTTGCATGAGGGAACAAGGAGTGGAGACAATCATATCAACTTCTCTTCCAAAAAGAGATGTATTTCAGGTTCGCATGCAAAAGCGCATTGGTCAAGAGTTCAAGATGACAACAGATCTTGGTGGCTATGACATGGATGGTGTCATGTTGGATCTAGGTTTTGACGTGAAAATTTTACTCAAGAAGTCATGGGAGGTGATGGGAAAAGAAAAATTGTTTGGTCACCCATACAACTCTGGTTGGAAAATCAATACAAGATCTACCCAATAGGTCAACTTGAGCAAGTGGAAGTGAATATAGAAGGAGTAAAAATAAAAGAAAACTTTTAGGTCATAGAAATTATGGATGAATATGATCCATATTATACCTTATTTGGAATTGATTGGGCCTTTGATGATCATGTGGTGTTTAATTTAAAGAGAGGAATATGTCATTTGAAATAGACACCCTGTGCATGGTAGCACCTATGGATCCATATGGAGGAGACATATATAATGAGCCAGTGGATGAGGATGCACAAACCTCAACTATTGAAAAAATTTATAAGATCATGGGGTGAAGGGAGGATTACATCAACCCCACCGCAGATGGAAAGTTGATTTAGAGAAGTTTCAAGTCTCATGATACGAATTCTGAAGATTCCATGGAAAGGTGGCGACATAAATTAACGTGAAAATTTTACTCAAGAATTCCTGGGAGGTGATGGGAAAACCAAAATTGGTCTGGTCTCCCATACAAATGTGGTTGGAAAATCAATACAATATCTACCCAATATGTTGACTGGAGCAAGTGGAAGTGAATATAGAAGGAGTAAAAATAAAGGCTAACTTTTAGGTCATAGAAATTATGGATGAATATGATCCATAACCTACCTTATTTGGAATTGATTGGGCCTTTGATGATAATGTGGTGTTGAATTTAAAGAAGAGGAAGATGTCATTTGAAATAGACACCATGTGCATGGTAGCACCTCTGGATCCATATGGAGGAGACAAATACAATGAGCCAGTGGATGAGGATGCACAAAGCTCAGCTATTGAAAACATTTATAAGATAATGGGGTGCAGGGAGGATTACATCAACCCCACCACATATGGAAATTTGAGTTGGAGAAGTGTAAAGTCTTACGACACAAATTCTGAGGATTCCATGGAAAGGTGGTGGCATAAACTGTATGAGGTTTCCACAAGGAGGCTCATGCATATCTCTACAGAGGAGTGCGAGAAATAATTTGGATCCTATCATTATGATGGTTCAAAACTGATGGACACATTTATTTACTGGATACAATATATTCCTAAACATCTCAAGGATCGTCCACTTGACATAGTGATTATAGGAATTCCTATGTGATGGTGGGCTACGCATTGGGAACCTGTTGGTAGCCATTTTGCAACTTTATCGTTTCCTTACAAGCTGCCTACACAAGGGTTTTGAACCCTCAATACTCGTCGCAATTCTTTAAAACAAAGAGACACTATTATCTTGCGCATTCGCACACCTGCCTTTCATTTTCATTTTCACGACTGCAAGCGTGAAAACCTTGAGCTAGAAGTCATGTCGATGGAATTAAAATCATCACTGGATTGTTATGAATCCTTTTGTTCATATGGTCATTTCACCTCTAACTCACTAAAGGTCATACATTTGTCAAAACACCGAACTTTTATTCACTTTGCATTTTTGTTAATATGGTTTCAATTTATGAGTTCATGATGCAATGATTTGTGGTGTCTTTGATTAAATCCTTGGTGCAATGGTTTCATAGAACGCATTAACTTTGTGATTAAATCCTTGGTGCAATGGTTTATATAGTGGTTTCTTTCAAACCATACTAATGCTATTGTTTGTTCAAACATTCAGATCAACTTGTCATGGTTTTCAATGGTTATTCATTTGGCATGTTGTTTACATTGTTTTTGACACACACCAAAAGTGATTTGAATTACCAAGGCGGCGTCGATTGTACATGCCACCATGAATGTTTTGCATGGTTTCAATTCACCCCACCACCCTCACACACATAAGCATTAACGTCTGCCTTGCACTATAGGCTACCTCTGCTTGTTTTGGGAAAAACCTGCGGGCAATCAGTCCTGTGTCTACCCCGTCCAACCCCCTCACCGATTATCCTGTTGACTGTGTGCTCTCTGTTATGGCTCCTATAGTGCGCATAGAACCCAATGGCGTCCAAACTCTGTTGTTATTTGATAACGCTCGTGAGGACCTGGAGAGTAATGGCTGGTTATTTTTCATTCAAAAATTCAAGGGTTTCAACCTCGCAGTCGCTCAGCAATTTGCCCTCACATTTGATGGATGAAAGGCCAAAGTTGGGGACATCCAACTCGAATTGAACGAAGAATTCCTCATCTCAGCCACTAGTCTTCCAGCCAAGGGGAAGAAATGGTTTAATAATTCGAAGGTGGATGAGGTGCCATGGCCGCTCCTGTTTACCTCGAGGAAAATTATCAGTTGTGACAAAGGTATGCCAGTCATATCCCTTAAGCCTAGGTGGCATGATTTATTGGCCATTATCAAGCAATTCATTATCTGCGAGGGTAGATACGGTTTAGTTTTTCTTTACCATCTATGACTACTTATGAATTTCATAGATTTCCCTTTGAATATGCCTCATTTCCTCCTTCGCAGTCTGTATAAAATGGCTAAACGTTACAAGAGGGAGAAGGCCGACTCTAGCCTCTTCCACCACTGTTTAATTAAAATTGTCATAGCCCATCATTTGAGGTTGAGTGCAGACTGTTGGGAAGCTTTCTTATTGAGGAATGGCTTTTCCAGTCCTGAGTGTGGTCAAGTGGACAAAACCGTGGTCACTAAAACCCTTGTCGGGCCTGTAGTGCCCCCTCCTACACTCGTACCCTTGGTTGAACCCTCGACCTACCCGAACGATGACCTACCCGACACCCTGCCTGACTCATGTTCAAAGGATAGTGCTAAGCCTGTTAAGAGGCCTACAAAAAAAAAGGGCAGAGGTAATACCGATGTCAACAGCAAGGGTAAGAAGGCTGCACACTAGGTATCTAGGCGTGCTCACAATAAACCCAAACAAATCACGGATCAGAAACCAATTGTTCTGAGTGAAGATTCAGATTCTGAGATTGAGCAATTTCTGACCGAGGAGTACCCATTTTCTCACGGCCTCTGTTCTGTCGAACCCTATGACTACGTATCCAACCTCCCACCGTGCCTTAAGGATGACCCCAACTTCCCTGGGATCAAGTTTGACAATGGAACCCCTGGTAATTTAAAAGATGCCTCACCTGTAATGCCATGGCCTGATCAATCACAGTGCGATGAATGCAACTCATGGCCCGAACGATACTATACAGATGTCCCTCTATTTCAATCTCGAATCAAGTCCTTGGAGGACCGAGTGACTGTGTTAACCAAGGAAAATGACAGACTGCAAGCTAAGGATAAGAGGCAAAAGACCACAGGCTCTGTCGTGTTCAAAAATATTGAGGCAACCATTGCCATTGTTAATTCAAAGTTAGCCTGACCGAATCGTATCCCTACAGCCAAGGTATGATATTTCAACAATGATTTTAGAATGATTTGGTTTGTTTTAAATTAGCATAAATGATTGTGTTTGCTTTGAATTAGTATAAAAGATTTGTTTGATAAATCGAATATAGTTATGTTTTGATTGAATTGATTCAGTATGATTCTGTTTGTGAATTATGACCAGCTACAAAATCGTGAGATTCTGTAGCTAGTCATAAAAATTGAATTTCTATTGATTTTAAAATTAAACACAATCTAAAATTGTTTATGTTTGTGCATCTACAGGTACACGCGAATTTCAATGGGAATTGGATCGATTATGGCAGTTTTGAACATGCTTTTTGTTACACAGTTTTGGTTTAGGTTGTTAGTCTTAGTTAGGAATAGGAATCTGGGAGATTGTTCCCATATTTTTTGCAAACAATTTTGATGATTTCCATAAGGAATGTTTCATCTTGTGGCCTTTATATACTTATTATTTTTTGTAAACAATCCATCACTTTTGGGAGAACAAAGAATATGGACTGATGATTATACAAACTTGAATAGAAGTGGATTTGTTGTATTGCTTTAGCTTCAATTTATCTTACTTTTGTTCAAGTTTGTGTGCATTTTTATTTGTAATCAAATTATTGACTACTTTAGATATCAAGATTTGTTATAGGTTGATGTGATATGAATTGAGTTTTGTCCATATTTGATGTATCTCATTTTACTTACAACAATTACCCTGTTTTAATTTAATGAATATAAGGTTTATCTTCTTTGTTAAATGAACAGTTATGTACAAATCTTCGTACTGGGATTTATCTAAATGTGATGATCTGTAAACTATAAAATTGTTGTTGCTATATCTCTTTTTTGTTCTGTCATCCGTATTCAAGAGCGTCGTTGCTTCTTGTTTACGAGAAGCTTTTTGCAAAATCTGGTGCGGGTTTCCTCCATCAAACAGCTAAATCGAGTACTGTGCACAGGACAAACATGAAAAGCTACTTCAGGTCAGTTTGTTATTTGCAATTTAATAGTTAATTAATTTGAGAATTCTCTGTAGTTTAGATAGATATATAGTATAGATTATTATCTTCTTTGCTTAGTTAGATAACTGTTGTTTCCTCTCTTTTTCATAAAAGTTATAAAAATCCAAAAATAATAGCTTCGCTGTCATAAGACAATTTACAAATGATTTTGCAAATTTCGATCAAAATTTGTATTCTTTAAATACTGTACATATATAATTGAGATTTAATTGTATTGATAGCTGAACATTTAATAAGTAGAATTAGTGTTTTGTAATATTGGTTAATAAACTATATATATTTTTTAGATTTGTATATAGTTTGCAGTAGTTGTTTTTCACTTAGATTAGTTTCCTTAGCTTAGTTTTTCTTTCGTTTTCCTAGGACTTAGATCGGATAATGGAGCCGCTAAACCCGTCCGAGTGGATTAATCCAAACGGCTTGGGTTATTTAGAAAACCCCGGAGCGGATCCACCCCTCTAGTTGACGATCAATCAATTTCGGTCGCCCACAAATGGCACTAGAAGGAGGGCATGAAATTATTAATGGCACGAGGCAGTCGTAAGACTCCTCCACCACCCAACCGCTCACCTATAGTGACAAGAATTCATTCAAATGATAACATCGTCCCTCAAACAACAACCACATCAAACGACGATCTGCGGATCACAGTTGAACCAGTAACCCCAAATCCTATAGGTGGTGACGTACATGAGATTGTCCGACAATATCTCATAAGAACACATGGTGCCTTCACCCATTTAAGACAACCAAATTGACCTTTGGACCAACCATTAGATTTCTCTGATATCAGAGAACAACTTGGAGGCACTAACCTCACTTTAAACCCTACAGATCCAATCCTCACTCCTGCTGCAGGAGGATCTGGAATACCACCCTCACCACCTCCATCATCCCCTTCTTCTTCTGGAGAAGACTCTTCTAACGAAGGCAGTTCCTCTTATCAGCCTTCCACACCATCCACACCAATGGTCAACCAGAACAATCCTGCCAGACCCTGGCTCGACCAAGATGCAGTAGCCATACCCGGGCCTCAACATCCCTTACCTAAACATTTCGAGAAATGGCTCCCCAAGTTTGACCCTCACTCTAAACAGATTGCTGAAGATCACATTAAAAAGTTTATGTTAGCCATTAGACTCCGTAATGTTGAGAACGAAGACGTAGTCTGTAGGTTGTTCCCCTATACTTTCGAGGGTAATGCCTCTACCTGGTACTTTTCCCAGCAGCCCCATACCATCGTGTCGTGGGAGAAGTTCGAATCCTACTTTCTTGAGAAGTTTGGAGACGATAAGTCCCCAGAAGTTCTAGTCATGGAGATTTCTAGTTTAAGAATGAACCCCAAAGAGAAAATCAAAGACTTTAACCAAAGATTCTTAACACTAAAGAACCGAATCCCTACAGATTCGATGCCTGCTGAGAATCTTATCATAGCATACTATACTAAAGCCTTGCATCAAAGTATAGCCATTTGGGTAAAGCGATCTAAGAAAGCCACGTTGTTAGAGGCCTTCGAAGAGGCTAGTCAGATTGAAAAAGACATCCTTAGTTTAAAAGACACTACTAGCAACGAAACAGAGACTAGTTCATCTTCCAAAAAGAAAATCGAAATCCTCCATAGACCTGCTCAAAATAAAGCACAACCTGAAATCTCAGATTTAGAAAACTTAACTAAAGTCATTCAAAAACTGTCAAATCAAGTTATATATTTGAAAAGGATGACCAAAGAATCTTCTTCGAGAAAAGGGCCTTACAAACCCCCGTTTAGGAAGCCTTTTCCC
Organism: Picea engelmannii; assembly: GCA_009831015.1. NCBI lineage: Eukaryota > Viridiplantae > Streptophyta > Pinopsida > Pinales > Pinaceae > Picea > Picea engelmannii. The sequence goes on from ML780042.1 coordinate 481,795, forward strand.
ACCAACCGACCTAATTCAAATACTGAGGGCCTAAATCTAGAAAGCCTACAATTCGCCATTCAAACAATTCTAGAAGCCCAGAATAACTTGATGCCCCCTGAGATCCCCGAGGAAGTAGTTGAACAAGAGACAGTTGAAGAAGAAGAATCTTCTCCGAACATTTTTGGACACTTCTCGGATAGCATTTTTCAAGCTAATTTCGAGACAGTACATCCCTATAATACTAGGAGTAAGACAACAAACAAACCTTCCTCTGAAAACACTATGACTTTGCCCCCAAAACAATCTAAACCAATTGAGACTAAATAGAATCATGTAAACCCCAACTTAGATTATGATTTAGTTGAATATTTAAAAAAGTTAAGGGCTAACATTTCTATTTATGAATTATTAAAATTGTTGTTTTTGCTACAAAAAATGTTACATAATATCGCAGAGAATGGTAAAAATGGTAATCCAAGCAATAACAAAGTTTTTCAGAACAACACAAAAGTTCCTCAGAAGGCTTCTGCTAAGAAAAATTCTGATCCTCACGAGAAGGCATGCCTTCCTGTAAATAATGGAACAAATGTAGATAAATTAGCTTTAGAGGCTGCGAGTAAAAAGCCACAAGCTTCCACCATTAGTACTCGCAGAAATGTACCTCCATTTTTGTTAACATTCGAAATATTTAATAGAAACATGCACAATTGTATGGTAGATTCAGGAGCGTCATCCAATGTAATGCCATGGTCTGTGTGTCAGAAGATCAATGTTGAAGTTGAACCATCCACCTTAAAGATCATCCAACTTGATCGAACTAGTGTTAAAGTTATAGGCAAATTAAGGAATGTGCTTATAAGATTATCGTCTAACCCCAAAGTTCATCAAGTGATTGATATTATTGTTGTGGATATTCCAGAAGTTTATGGTTTGTTTCTAAGCAGAGACTGGCCAGAGAAGTTACACGGCTATTTCACGACAGATTGGTCCCACCTGTGGCTGCCCGAGAACGACAATCCCAACAAGATCAAGGTAAATCGTGAACGCTACCTAAAGCTCACAGTCACAGATTTAAATGATCCCAATGAACCATTTACCCCTTCTACCGATTCACCCGAAATACAAGGGGTGGATACCTTTTTCGGCAATTTCATGGTCGAGACTTTATCTATCACCAACCCGAAACAACAGTCTGAGATTGTAGCATACATGCAGCCAACAGTTTCTACACAATGGTCTCATGCACTCGATGAAAATCAAGTATGGTCTCTTTACTTTGACGGGTCAAAGTCCAAAGAAGGAGCTGGTGTGGGCTGCATTATTATTGATCCAGCAGGTAATAAAACCCTGATTGCGTGAAAGTTAGAATTTGAATGTACTAATAACACACCAGAATATGAGGCTTTATTACAGGGCCTCAGAAAAGCATTAGATATGAACATTCAAAATTTGACCATCTTTGGCGATTCGAAAATCGTAGTTAGACAGGTAAGAGATTCTATCCACTGTCTGTCTCCACATCTTAAAAGCTACCAATCTGAGGTATGGAATTTAATGAATAAGTTTTCTTCTTTCAACATAAATTCTATTCCTAGATTGAATAATTATGAAGTTGATTTATTAGCTAACGTAGCTTCCAAACTCTTTCCTGCAGAAGGCTTGTCCCTGAATTCATTCTCCGTCAAACTGTTGTTCAGGCCATCCATTCCTGACAACATCGCGAATTGGAGAGTCTTCGATGACGATCAATAGATTATTAGCTTCCTGCATATGGAAGAAACTTTCCAAGGCGAAGTGATCGACAAATGCACTCATGACAACAATCTGCACGATTTCACAGTAATACCAGATCTGAGATCTCCTGAATCTTCATCGGACATGGTAAATTCTATCCCTAAATCTGTAGTTAGATTAGAATAATTTTATGATCTTCAAGACAAATTCAAAAAATCGGTCAACTGTAAAACAAATAGTTCCTCTTTATCGTATGAAAAAGTAAACTTGGGAACTAATGACAATCCACAGTGCATTAATTTAGGGGTGGGGTGTTCTGAACAAGAGAAAGCCGCATTTATTAAATTGTTTAAGGAATTCAAAGATGTTTTTGCATGGACGTATGACGACCTTAAAACTTTCGAACCTAACATCATACAACATGTCATTCCTATGAAACCCAAAACCTTGTTGTTTCAACAAAAGTTAAGAAAAATGCACCCTAAGCTTGAACCGACCGTCAAAAAAGAATTAAATAAACTCCTGAATGCTAAGATAATTTTCCCAGTTAGGCACACCCAATGGGTTTCTAACCTTGTCCCTGTCTGGAAGAAGAGTGGTGAAATCTGACTATATGTCGATTTCTTGAACCTTAATCGAGCATCTGATGAAGACAACTACCCTGTCCCACCCATGGAACATATCCTTCAACAGGTATCTAGTTCTGAAAGATTGTCCTTATTGGATGGTTTTTCAGGGTATAACCAAGTCCTGATATCTCCTCCAGACTAACTTAAAACTACCTTCTGCACTCCATGGGGCACCTATGCTTATAGGAAAATGCCCTTTGGACTCATTAATGTCGGTGCCAATTTCCAGAGAGCGATGGACATCGCTTTCTGAGGCTTAATCAATCAATCTGTCGTAGTTTACCTAGATGATGTTACTGAATTTTCCAAAAAAAAAACTGATCATCTAGCTCATTTAAGAGTCGTTCTACAACGATGTCGTAAGTGCGACATTTCCTTAAATCCTAAAAAATCTATCTTCGCAGTAGAACAAGGTAAGATCTTAGTATTTATTGTGTCAAGAAAAGGGATGATTATCGACCCTGAAAGGACTCAAGTCATCTTGAAACTTCCCCCTCCCTCATCCAAAAAGTCTATGCAGTCTTTCTTAGGCCAGATAAATTTTGTCAGGAGATTGGTCCCTAGTTTTTCAGAAATGGTAAGACCTCTACAAAATTTAATTAAGAAAGACATGCAATATCATTGGGGACCCTTAGAAAACAAATCTTTTAATTCAATAAAAAAGGCCATAATAGACGCTCCTTCTCTCATGAGCCCCAACTTTTCGCAAGACTTCACACTCTACACATTTTCTTCTGACCGCTCCTACATTGTTGTCCTAACTCAAAAGAACGCTGAAAACAATGAAGTCCCAATTGCCTTTATGAGATCTGCTTTCAAAGGCGCAGAACTTAATTACCAAGTGGTATATCAACAAGCCTATGCTATTTTTAAAGAAGTAAATCACTTCCGATCTTATCTTTTGAAATCTAGGATGAAAATTATTGTCCCTTACCCAGCCGTCATAAATCTGTTAGTGCAGAAAGAACTAGGAGAAAAGAGAGCGAACTGGGTTACCTCCTTACAAGAGTATGACATAGAAATCACCCCAGCACAAATAGTGAGAGGCCAAGGGCTGTGCAAGTTAGTTGTTGACTCAGCAGCAAGACAACAAGAAGAAAACGATATGTCAAACCCAGGACAACACAATCAAAATTCAATCTGTTATGCACAAAACTCTGTCAGTCCCTGGTATGACGATATAAAATCATGTCTTGAACATGGGTAAGCCCCCCGTCACCTGGATCCCACTAAAAGAAGAGCGTTAAGTTTAAAATCTGTCTCCTTTCAGTTTATTAATGGTATTATGTTTCGTCAAAATTTTGATGGAGTACTAATGCGCTGTCTTGAGAAAGATGAAGCAGAAAAGGTATTACTAGAATTGCACGCAGGAGAAGCTGGTGGGCATTTTGGTGGGGATACCACTGCCCATAAATTTCTAAGAGAAGGTTATTACTGGCCTACACTTTTTAGAGATTCTCATGCCTTGTGTCGCAAGTGTATTATTTGTCAAAAAGCATCCGGGCAGATACAGAAACCAGCCTTTCCTTTGCATCCTGTTTCAGTAGACTCCCCTTTTCAGCAATGGAGTCTTGATATTATAGTTCCAATAAATCCGCCATCCTCACAACAGCATAAGTTTATCATAACAGCCACATATTACTTCACCAAGTGGTCTGAAGCTGCCCCCTTAAGAGATGTAAATACCAGTAAGGTAATTGCCTTTTTAAATTCAAATATTATTACTCGTTTCGGTATCTCTGACTGTCTAGTATTCGATAACGCTTCTTATTTTTCGTCTCTTGAGATGAGTGAGTTCGCTCTAGAAAAAGGAACTAAATTGAAGTATTCTTCCAGCTACTACCTCCAGGGAAATGGATTGGCAGAATCAACAAATAAGAATATGATTAAAATCATCAAGAGAACGGTATCTGAAAATCACAAAAAATGGCATAATGCACTGTTAAACGTAATCTGGGCTGATAGAGTAACACCGAAAACTACTGTAGGTAACTCTCCCTTCTTTCTCATCTATGGCAGAGAAGCAATTCTGCCACCACATATTCTTCTTCCCTCACTACAACTATCACATAAAATACAAGAAGAAAACTGCCCCCCTTTGGAAAATCGAATTAACACTTTAATGAAACTAGAAGAGGTAAGGGCTAAAGCTAAACGTAAGTTAGATTAGCATCAACTAGTGGTCAAAAGATGGTTTGATTCCAACTTTGCTTCTGACAGGAACTTTGAAGTAGGTGACCTTGTCTTGAAATGGGACAAACTACATGAGGGAAAGGGAGAGCATAGGAAGTTTCAGAACTTATGGCTAGGACCATTTTTAATTGCTGAAAAATTGGGTCCCAACTCTTTCCGATTACAGAGTCTAGAGGGACATCCAAACACCTATCCGGTGAATGGCCAAGCTCTAAAAAGGTATTTCACTTGATGACAACCCTGTGTATACTGTGTAAATATTTTTCTTTTGTTTTCTTTTCTTTTGTTGTTTTGGTTTTGATTTTTCCCTTATGCTTATCAGTTTTTTCTTTTGGAAATACACATACCTGCATTTTGAATTGTTCAGACAAAGAAAAAAAAAATTCTTTCTCTGAAATAACTGTTGAAAAGTTGTCTAAACATCAATTGTAATATACTTCTGAAATTTATATCCATGTTGAAGAAAGCCTGTTGTTTGAAAAAAGTTTATTGATTTCAATCTGTAAGTGAAGCCTTCCACGATCATCCATTTTCTTCTTACGCTGTCCCTGTTCCTTAAGGGAATAACTCAGAATATGTCTCCCTACCTTCAAAGGTCAGTTTTGTAAACAAACCATCTTTGAATCTTAATGAAGGACAGTTAAAAAATTCTTTCAAGGTCTATAAAAAATATGTCCAAAATATCATAATTTTCAGCGTCACCCTGCTCAATTATATATCTTTAAAAAAAACTAAACAAATCACTAAAGAGCTGTTGGAAGTGCTTGTAAACCCGTCGGGATACTGAACAGGTCTGCTGGCAGTGGGTAAATGCATGCATGACGCCAAGATAACTTCACTGGGGTACTGAACAGGCCCACTGGCAGCGAAGCAATGTCGGGTATATGAAAATTCGCAAGTATGGAATCTCTTGACCTTATAATGTCCTTTATTCTGATCTGGAACTTCTTGGCAGGATACAGATATCAAAGTGGGTTAAGTGGCAACCCTGTCGAGGCTATGGACGCCTATTGGCAGAAGTGGCTCTTTCAACAATATTGGAGATTTTATCTTTAATATCATGAATCGATTGTCTTAAGACCGTTATCAGTTTTCATCTTTTAAGCACAGCTGGAATTTTTTGATCAATGATGATGTTTAAACAATTTTCTGGTTGTTTTTGAGTTAGAATTATTCTCATTATCCTAATCTGGATTTGTTCTTTTGGCAGAGATAACTACTTCTACTAGTGTGTTTCCATTGTTGGCAGCCATTTTGCAACTTTATCGTTTCCTTACAAGCTTCCTACACAAGGGTTTTGAACCCTCAATACTTGTCGCAATTCTTTAAAACAAAACGACACTATTATCTTGTGCATTCGCACACCTGCCTTTCGTTTTCATTTTCACGACTGCAAGCGTGAAAACCTTGAGCTGGAAGTCATGTCGATGGCATTAAAATCATCATTGGATTGTTATGAATCCTTTTGTTCATATGGTCATTTCACCTCTAGCTCACTAAAGGTCATACATTTGTCAAAACACCGAACTTTTATTCACTTTGCATTTTTGTTAATATGGTTTCAATTTATGAGTTCATGATGCAATGATTTGTGGTGTCTTTGATTAAATACTTGGTGGAATGGTTTCATAGAACACATTAACTTTGTGATTAAATTCTTGGTGCAATGGTTTATATAGTGGTTTCTTTCAAACCATACGAATGCTATTGTTTGTTCAAACATTCGGATCGACTTGTCATGGTTTTCAATGGTTATTTATTTGGCATGTTGTTTACATTGTTTTTGACACACACCAAAAGTGATTTGAATTACCAAGGCGCCGTTGATTGTACATGCCAACATGAATGTTTTGCATGGTTTCAATTCACCCCACCACCCTCGCACGCATAAGCATTAACGTCTTCCTTGCACTCCGGGATACCTCTGCTTGTTTTGGGAAAAACCTGCGGGCAATCGGTCCTGTGTATACCCCGTCCAACCCCCTCACCAATTACCCTGTTGACTGTGTGCTCTCTCATATGGCTCTTGTAGTGTGCATAGAACCTAATGGCGTCCAAACGCTGTTGTTATTTGATAACGCTCATGAGGACCTGGAGAGTAATGGCTGGTTAGTTTTCATTCAAAAATTCGAGGGTTTCAACCTCGCAGTCGCTCAGCAATTTTCCCTCACATTTGATGGATGCAGGGCCAAAGTTGGGGACATCCAACTCGAATTGAACGAAGAATTCCTTAGCTCAGCCACTGGTCTGCCAGCCAAGGGGCATAAATGGTTTAAGAATTTGAAGGTGGATGAGGTGCCATGGCCGCTCCTGTTTACCTCGAGGAAAATTATTAGTTGTGACAAAGGTATGCCAGTCACAGCCCTTAAGCCTAGGTGGCATGATTTATTGGCCATTATCAAGCAATTCATTACGTGTGAGGGTAGATATGGTTTAGTTTTTCTTTACCATCTACGGTTGCTTATGAATTTCATAGATTTCCCTTTGAGTATGCCTCATTACCTCCTTCACAGTCTGTATAAAATGGGTAAATGTTACAAGAGGTAGAAGGCTGACTCTAGCCTCTTCCACCACTGTTTAATTAAAATTGTCATAGTCCATCATTTGAGGTTGAGTGCAGACTGTTGGGAAGATTTCTTATTGAGGAATGACTTTTCCAGTCTTGAGTGTGGTCAAGTGGACAAAAATGTGGTCACCGAAACCCTTGTTGGGCCTGTAGTGCCCCCTCCTACACGTGTACCCTCGGTTGAACCCTCGACCTACCCGAATGATGACCTACCCGACACCCTGCCTGACTCATGCTCAAAGGATAGTGCTAAGCCTGTTAAGAGGCCTGCAAGAAAAAAGGGCAGAGGTAATACCAATGTCAATAGAAAGGGTAAGAAGGCTGCACGTTGGGTATCTAGGTGTGCTCACAATAAACCCAAACAAATCACGGATCAGAAACCAATTGTTCTGAGTGAATATTCAGATTATGAGATTGAGCTATTTCTGACCGAGGAGTACCCATTTTCTCATGGCCTCTGTTCTGTCGAACCCTATGACTACGTATCCAACCTCCCACCGTGCCTTAAGGATGACCCCAACTTCCCCGGGATCAATTTTGATAGTGGAACCACTGGTAATTTAAAATATGCCTCACCTATAATGCCACGGCCTGATCAATCACAGTGCGATGAATGCAACTCATGGCTCGAATGATACTATACAGATGTCCCTCTGTTGCAATCCCGAATCAAGTCCTTGGAGGACCGGGTGACTGTGTTAACCAAGGAAAATGACAGACTGCAAGCTAACGATAAGAGGCAAATGACCACAGGCTCTGTCGTGTTCAAAAATGTTAAGGCAACCACTGCCATTGTTAATTCAAAGTTAGCCTGACCGAATCGTATCCCTACATCCAAGGTATGATATTTCAACAATGATTTTAGAATGATTTGGTTTGTTTTGAATTATCATAAATGATTGTGTTTGGTTTGAATTAGTATAAAAGATTTGTTTGATAAATCGAATATAGTTCTGTTTTGATTGAATTGATTCAATACGATTATGTTTGTGAATTATGACCAGCTACAGAATCGTGAGATTCTGTAGCTAGTCATAAAAATTGAATTTCTGTTGATTTTACAATTAAACACAATCTAAAATTGTTTATTTTTGTGCATCTACAGGTACACACGAATTTCAATGGGAATTGGATCGATTATGGCAGTTTTGAACATGCTTTTTGTTACACAATTTTGGTTTAGGTTGTTAGTCTTAGTTAGGAATAGGAATCTGGGAGATTGTTCCCATATTTTTTGCAAACAATTTTGATGATTTCCACAAGGAATGTTTCATCCTATGGCCTTTATATACTTATTATTTTTTGTAAACAATCCATCACTGTTGGGAGAACAAATACTATGGATTGATGATTATACAAACTCGAATAGAAGTGGATTTGTTGTATGGCTTTAGCTTCAATTTATCTTACTTTTGTTCAAGTTTTTGTGCATTTTTATTTGTAATCAAATTATTGACTACTTTAGATATCAAGATTTGTTACAGGTTGATGCAATATGAATTAAGTTTTGTCCATATTTGATGTATCTCATTTTACTTACAACAATTACCCTGTTTTAATTTAATGAATAGAAGGTTTATCTTCTTTGTTAAATGAACAGTTATGTACAAATCTTCGCACTGGGATTTATCTAAATGTGATGATCTGTAAACTATAAAATTGTTGTTTCTATATATCTTTTTTGTTCTGTCATCCATATTCAAGAGCGTCACTGCTTCCTGTTTACGAGAATCTTTTTGCAAAATCTGGTGCGGGTTTCCTCCATCAAACAGCTAAATCAAGTATTGTGCACAGGACAAACAGGAAAAGCTGCTTCAGGTCAGTTTGTTATTTGCAATTTAATAGTTAATTAATTTGAGAATTCTCTGTAGTTTAGATAGATATATAGTACAGATTATTATCTTCTTTGCTTAGTTAGATAGCTGTTGTTTCCTCTCTTTTTCATAAAAGTTATAAAAATCCAAAAATAATAGCTTCGTTGTCATAAGACAATTTACAAATGATTTTGCAAATTTTGATCAAAATTTGTATTCTGTAAATACTGTACATATATAATTGAGACTTAATTGTATTGATAGCTGAACATTTAATAAGTAGAGTTATTGTTTTATAATATTGGTTAATAAACTGTATATATTTTTTAGATTTGTATATAGTTTGCAGTAGCTATTTTTCACTTAGATTAGTTTCCTTAGCTTAGTTTTTCTTTCGTTTTCCTAGGACTTAGATCGGCTAACGAAGCCGCTAAACTCATCGTAGTGGGTTAATCCAAACGGCTTGGGTTATTTAGACAACCCCGGACTGGATTCACCCCTCCAGTTGACGAGCGGTCAATCTCAGTCGTGAACATAACCTTATTGTGAATGGGCATATGTCGAAGCATCCATGCGAGAAATTTTATACTAATGTAGACATTCGTCAATACACTTTTCCTTGTGAAAGGAATTGGATAGCTAAGTAGTAGTGCAATACGTGCAGTCAGTATATGTATTTTTGACGCATGCTTCCTGAGAAACACACTATATCCCTAGTTCCTTGATTCTACACTAGGAAGGTTAGGAAACCCTTAAGACCCCACAAAGAATTGTTCCTTTCATGACTCTTCGCGAACCCCATTGTTCACTACATAAGAACCAGTTAGTAAATGGATCCTACTAGAAGTATTTGAGCCTACTCCTGTACCTCTCAGGTGGAAGATGATCAATTGCGCCTCCATGAGGATATGTTATGACCCACCTGGGGTCATTATGTCCATATAATAGCTCCCATGACCATATTAAGGCATTTTCCTCTTCTAAAATTAAGTGGGGGTTAGAGTTTTTTCACGATGTCCACACTAGGAAAGAGGTTTTACAGGAGATTAAGGTTTCCTACATTACACATAGACCTATCTCGAACCACAACTATGGGTATGGTTTCATCCTTTCTATAAGGAATATCAGGTTTATTCTTCCTATTGGACCTATCATGGGTCTCTTAGCTAATACGCCTAACTATCTTCAGGGATGATTTTAGGAGCTAAATTTCACTCATGGGATAATTTTCCATGTTTTTTCCCAAAAAAAGATTCACCATTCTAAAAATGATTCGCCCAAATTCTATAGGATAAAATTATTTTACCTTAAAAATCGCCAAAATTTTATACAAACTATACAAAATCCTTAGAAATTTGAATATTTTTATAAAAATATCACAAAGCATTTATAGTTGGAAAATGAAGGATTAACAATATTCGCCAAGGTTTCTACATTTTAAAATAATCTTCCATCCTTAAAATCATCCCTGACTATCTTTTCCTAGACATCACACCATGGAAAATTCTATATTACATACATGGGAGGCACACATATATAATTTCACCCATAAGAGGGACCCTTGTACAATTCCTTAGTCATTCAAGGTAAAAGGAATAATTCTCCTACTTAGATATGCACTAATCATATAATTCCATACAGATACATTATCATACTAGTATAATAACTTTCCAAAGGAACAATACACAAACCATAAATGATCATACACTTACCATACTATCACAAGCATGAGCCCATTGTTTTTATTTAAGTTACACAAGTTGAAGGATACTTATATGATATATCTTATAACCAACCAATTGACTGTGGGTGTCCACCTTTCCACCCTACCATAGGATCAGAAGCATTCCTTGTCAGCATTATGGCCACCCCCATGCCAAGCCATGTTACCACCGAGGATTCTTTGCACTCATTATTGCATTCACTTGCAACATATCTCTTCCTTGGGTCTCCCCCCAGCCTCCATATTTTCCCATGAGTCTTCTCCTCCTCGTTCATCCCCTACATGTAATCCCTTGGGAAGGTTCTCGACCCGCCCCTTCCTTTATTCTGTCAGAAGGAAGACCCATGGGGAAATATGGTTGTAGACCTGGTACTCTGTTGTGCCTTTGTATTGGAATCCTTTGTTGTCCTAGACACATTTTCTATACCTGTATTCATTGAGGGTGGTTGGGGTTTTCAACTACCAACCCCTTCCCATTAACCGTTTGACTTCAGCTGCAATTTAGAGGAAATATGATCATTTCCTTCACATTATTCACCAAGTTGGCTTGGGTTATTTACATATGAACCCACTTCCTACCCCTTCATTAATCCCTCTCATGGTATCATGGCTTGTACATTCAAGGATTCACCCCACAATCAATTTTTGGCATTTTAAATAAATAATAATATAATTACAATGTTTATTTACCATTACATGGAAATCATTAATCATGATTAACTGCATATAATCATATTTTTAGGAAAGGGGGTATTACAACCAACTTTCAATGGTGAGCATAGGAAAGTAAAAGAGGTCGAGGCTTGTTTATTGAAATTGAAAAAATATTTCCAGTTGCATGATTACCCTTCACAAGTAGAATTTAGAATTGCAACCTACCACTTGCAAGGAAATACAACCATGTGGTGGGATAAATTGAATCAATCCAAGCACCTTAATGAGAAGAGGATATCATGGAGGTAGTTCAAAGGATATTTCTAAGAGAAAAAAATTTCCGAGCAATATTATGAAAAGAAGATGAAGGAGTTCTCCGAACTCAAGTTGGGAAGCATGACAATGGATGAATATGAAAAGATATTCTTTGAATCGTTGAAGTATGTGGACTTCATAAACGATGAAAAATTTAAAATACAAATGTTTATAAGTGGGTTACCCTCTTTCTACATTGAAAATATTTATATGATAACCCAAAGACTTTGGAGGAATCCATAGAGGAAAGCATCTCTATGAGCGGACTAGAGGAAGGCCAGTTTCCAAAAAGATTGGAATGACAAGATGAAGGGGAAAAATTATCAAAGGAAGAAGGGATTTAAACCAAACTTTTTCAAGAACAACTCCCAAGAAAATAAGAAAGGGCAGTCAACCCAGAATGAGCACAAGACTGTAGATTCATTTGGGAAAAGGCCAAGGGAACATCCTGCACAATGTTGGGGATGTGATGGAAATCACTTATATAGGGACTTCCCTAACAAAGGAGAAAGAATGAGGATTGTACACAACATTGAAGAGGATGAAACAGTGGAAGACATGGGAGGAAACGTGACGAGGATTTATGCATACTTAGACAACAATCAAGAAAAATATCAATCCCCCATGATAAAGTGGAAGGTAATATTGATAACCAACCCATAACAATTTTAATTGATTTTGTAGCTAGCCATAGTTACATAAACTCTAATATTTTTGAAATATTTCACTTTCAAAGGAGTATTAATAAGAAATCTTGGTTAGGTGAATTATCCATAGGGGCTAAGAGTAAAATCAATGAGTTGGTTAAAGATTGTCAAATAGGCATGAATGGACTTAATAAAAAGGTAGATGTGAATATCATACCATTGGGTTCATATGATTTTCTGATTGGAATGGATTGGTTGGAAAACACCATGTTGTCTTAAACTGATACAACATGACAATTGCATGTCTCAATGAAGAAGGAAAGAAAGGCAAGATCCAAGGAATTCTAAGAGCTATAGATGTTAGAGAAATTTCAGCTATGTAGTTGAAAAAGAGTTTCAGGAAGGGATGTTATATTTTTGTGGCCCACATGGAAGAGGCAGTCAGAGATGAAGTGGTAAGCATTGATGACCATTTGGTCTTGAGGGATTTTGAAGATTTTTTTAGGGAGATATTGAGATTTCCACCAAAACTTCACATTGATTTGGTGTCAGGAGTTACCCCAGTGTCCAAGACACCTTACAAAATGAGCACACTAGAATTGAAAGAGTTGCAAATGCAACTTGAAGAATTTTTTAAGAAGGGATATTTACACCCAAGTGTGTCACCTTGGGGAGCCCCAATTCTTTTTGTGAAAAAGAAATATGGAAACTAAAGGTTGTGTATTTATTTTGGATAGCTAAATATGGTCACCATTATAAATAACAAATATCCTTTTCCCATAATTGATGATTCGTTTGATCAGTTCAAAGCTGCAAGAATATTTTTGAAGATTGAATTGAGATTAGGTTATCATCAAGTGAGGATAAAGGAAGAAGACATCAACAAGATAACATCTGGGAAAATATACGATCATTATGAATTCACATTATTTCCATTTGGACTATCAAATGTCTCATCCTATTTTGTGTTTGTGATGAATGGAGTGTTCAGGGAGTACATGGACAATTTTTTGATTGTGTTCCTAGATGATATACTCATCTACTCTAAGTTAGAGGAGGAACATGAGAAAAAATTAAGAATGTTGTTGCAAGTTTTAAGGGAGAATAAATTGTATGCTAATCTAATTAAGTGCATATTTTATAAAAAGAAGATTCACTACTTGGGGCATATAATTTCAGAAAAAGAGATAGCAACAGATCCTGAGAAGATAGAGGCCATTACAAGATGGCCAACGCCAAAGAATGTGATAGATATTGGATCATTCATGGGTCTTTCTGGTTATTACTGAAGATTCATAAAAATATTCTCAAAGATTGCAAGCCCAGTCACTTCTTTGCAAAATAAGTGAGTGAAATTTGAATGGAATTCCAAGTGTGAAGATATCTTTTAGTAGTTGAAAGATATCTTAACAAGGGCGCCAATATTATCAATTACAGATCTAGATAAATGTTTTTTTGTGTGCACCGATGCATGCAAGGAAGGGCTTGGTGGATTCCTCACACAAAAAGATCATGTGGTATGCTATGAGTCTAGAAAATTAAAAGAGCACGAGAGGAATTATGCTACGCATGATTTGGAGTTAGCAACAATTGTAAATGTATGAAAAATGTGGATACATTACCTCACAGGGATGAAATTTGAGTTAAGGACAAACCATTGTGGTATGAAACATTTTTTTGGACAACCAACATAAAATGCCAAACAAAATAGGTGGCTTGAATTTATTAGTGAGTATGACTTTGAAATTAAGCACATCAAAGGAAAAAAAAATCAGGTAGTTGATGCACTCATCGAGACAACTCATGAAGTGCATATTGCAGCCATCAACATGTACAAGATTGATATGAAAGATAAAATTATCGCATCAGAAAATTCATATCAACACTATTTGAAAATAAAAGAAACATTACAACAAGGAAATTCTCAGTAGAAATTTAATTTTTATGAGTTAAAAGAAGATGGAATTCTCATTTATAAAGGAAATGTATATCTGTTGAATTCGAATGAACTGAAAAATGCAGTGCTATGAGAAATGTACAATGTTCCATATGTTGGGCACCTAGGATATCAGAAGAGAATTACAGTTGTAAGAATTCAATACTTTTGTCCTGGAATGAAGAAATATGTGGCTAATTATATAGCCATGTGTCTAGAGTGCTAGAAAGTGAAGAATGGACATAGACATCTAGCTGGGTTACTGCAACCATTTCCCATTCCATAATGGAAGTGGGAAGTTTCCATGACTGATTTTATTAAAAATTTGTGCAGGAAAATGAAGCGACATGATTCCATCATGGTGGTGGTGGATAAATTGACTAAGGAAACACATTTTATTCCAATGAAAACAACACACAAGGAAACAAGTATTGTAGAGATCTACATGAAGGAAGTTGCTAGGCTACATGGAGTTCCTAAGACAATTGCTTTAGACAGAGATCCAAAGTTTACATCCAATTCTTGGAAGGGTTTTTTCAAAGGATTTGGGAAAAATATAAATATCAGTAAAATGTATCACCCAGAGTCAGATGGGAAAATAGAGAGAACTAAGAAAATAATTGAGGACATGCTTAGAATGTATGTGATGGGTCAACCATAAAAGTGGGAAGACTATATCCAATTAGTGGAATTTTACTACAACAATGGGTATCATGCCTCATTAAAAATGAGTCTATTAGAAGAATTATATGACAGGAAGTGTAACACACAAGTGGGTTGGGATAATCCAACAGACAACAATTGTTGGGCTAGATTTTTCGAAGGAAATGGAAGAGAAAATGACAAAGATCAAGAAAACTTTAAAGGCTTCCCATGAAAGGTAGAACATTTACGCAGATAATAATAGAGTTTTTATATATTTTAAAGTGGGAGAACACGTGTTCTTAAAAGTAAAAGAGAAAATAAGTTCACTAAGACTAGGAAGTTTCCCAAACTTTGTAGAAAGATATGGTTGACCTTTTGAAATCTTAGAAAATATAGGGCTAGTTTCATACAAGATAGCATTTATTGCATCCATGAGAGTGCATAATGTATTTTATGTGTCATTATTAAATAAATATGTGTCTGACCCTAACCACATAATTGATTCAAGTGTGATTTAGGTGGAGCATGAAGGGGATTTCCCGGTGGAACCAGTACACATCATGGACTAGAAAGTCAAAGTGCACAAGAACAAATCCATAGGGTTTACAAAGGTTCAATGTACCTTCTATGATCATGAAGATGCTACATGGGAGCATGAAGAAAACATACAGGAGAAATACCTACAAATTCTTGAAAATTTTGAAGAAAACATAATGCGAGACTCCATTTTGAGAAACTAGAGTTCCAAAACCACATCTTAGAGTCCTAGCCAAATGTGCTAGGGGCCCTGATAAAAGAACGAAACATTCCTTGGGTTAGTCTTGATAAATGAATGGTATATTCATTGAGTTAGCCCTAATAAACAAATGGTGCATTCATTGGGTCAACGGGTTGAGAGGAATAATATATTATGGTTGGAACTGCTACTGGGGACGTAAAATTACATAATTTTATTATGGTGTAAATTTGTATATATATATATATATATATATATATATATATATATGTATATTGTCATAGTGTGAACCGAGTATTATGCACAATTATAGGGGAGGGGTAACATAATATCCCCACTATAATACCCATTTTAATTAATTCTTAATGCAAATATAATGTGTGGCTACATCCAAGCGATGTATATTCAAATTTTATTTCTAAATTTTAATAATAAAATGTAATGACAGTTGCTAAGGGGACTTGGATAGATATGGGGGATGAATCAACCAAAAGAGATGGAAGGGTCTAGGAGAATATGTAAGAGAGGGGTCCAAGGGGGGAATTACCCATGTCTATAATTTCCACCCACATTCCTAAATTTTATAATCGTTATGCATTGAACTCTAGTTTTTTATTAAGTGTACCCAAAGACAATCATTGAATGCATGTAAGAGGGTGGGTGTGAGAAGTCACATACCATAGTTATTGGGATCATGGGGGGTGAGTACAATTATCTTGGGAAAGTGTGTGATTTAAGAAAGAAAACCAAAGGAGAGGAAATTGGTATGGGAAGTTACAAAAAATTTAGATAGTCAATGTTTTTGCATGAACAACAAGAAGAGAGAAAAAAAGAGTGTTTGGAGTTGAAGAAACCATAGAGGGTGAATTATAGACCATGCTGGAGTGTTTTTGGACAATTTTGGAGTTGAATATTTAAGAGCCATATTTTTAGGCATGAAGAGTGAACTTTTGGGTGTGTTTCACTGTAACAACAAGTGTTTGTTGTTGATTTTCCTCATAGTTTTCTCAGTAGTGAGTTCCCTTAAATTACCAACAAAGATGGTTATCTATGCTAGAGATACCCTGATAAATGAATGGGAGGATTGAGGGACTGATATCAATGAAGGAGTACATTCCTTGGGTTGGACAGGTCGAGAGGAAGAGAGCTGGTGGAAAATCATGATAAATGTAGGAGAATACCAATGGGTTGTGAGTTTTCTGAGCTATGAGTGGACAATGAGAGACCACCCTTTTTGGTGGATTGCTAGCCCCATATCGTAGATGACTTGTTTTTGAGATTTGGAACAAAAACTATTTGGTTGGGTGGAACGTCCATCCCAAGAAACTGGTTGCACAACTATTTATAAAAGATAAGTGTTTTGTCTTGTTTATGCTTTCATTATGAATTTATTTGTTGTACATTAACTCTGAGAAATATTATATGTTGTTGCGTTGAATTATTTGAGTTGTATTTCATGTATGTTTTAGAATGTTATAGATGTATTTAATTAATGGTAGCAAACAATAGCTAAATCTAGTTGTAGTTCTAGCTGGAAGGCCTACATGAAATTAATTAGATATATTTCTTTTTTTAATTTATGAGTATTTTGTACCATAATATTCCTTAGCTGGGATAGGGGACGTTACATCAACCATATTCAATCATGGTCAACCATATTCAACCATGGTTAATCATAGTCAATCGTGGTAAACCATAGTCAAACATTGATGACCATGATCACCCAAAACTAGACATGGTCAACCATAATCAAACAAGGTCCACCACAGTGAAAAATGGTCATCCATAGTCAACCAATATCAAACCATAGTTAACCATTATTAATGAACCATATGTAAACAAAGTCAACCTTGGTCAAACATGGCCAACCAAGATAAATGTTGCAATGTGGCATAACCTCTTGAATTATTATTATTCAAATGTTGCAATATGACATAGTTGAATGCTACATTGTGGCATAACCATTGATGAATGTGGGAATGTGACATAACATTAATGAACATATCAATGTGACATAACCATTGATGAATGTTTCAATGGGATATAACCATTGATTAACATAAAAATTCAACATATGTTAACCAACATGAACATAAAAATGAAACATAATTTAACTAATATTAACATCACAATGCAACATAACCATTGAAAAACATTGCAATACAATATAACTTTTAAGGGATGTCACAACGTGATATTATCATTGATAAACATCACAATGCAACATAAACATAATATTGATGAACATCACAATTCAACATAAATCATGGAAGATGAAAATGTGACATAACCATTGAGGAACATGATCTCAATCCAACTTAATCCATGATAAATGTCACAATGTTGGTTAAATCCCTACTCCAACACCTAGGTATCTTGTTATCTAGTGATTTCATTGTAAAATAATCTAGTATCTCACAAAACAACATACACTTGTTGAAATATTCAACTCAAATAAATATAGTGAAAGGAATACTAGAAACCAAAATTTCAAACACAATACACAAAGATATTTTTCCCATCAACTAAGCTTATCATTCAAATAACTTCAAATCTTACAAGGGCTCCTGTACATGGGAAAATTTCCCAAAGAGAAATACATAAAATTTTAGACAGAACCTGCAAACTCTATCAATCTCATGCATTGTTGTACGACCTTGTACTTTTATTCTTCCCAAGATGTACACACCTTTCATTAAGAAAAGTTGTGTATACACACATGTTTCCACTAAAAACTGTGTAAATGCACACAAATATTATACAAAAAAATTGTACGATGCGACCTTGTTGTTATAGCTCCATTCTTCTAAAACCCACTTCGGTTTGCCTTTATTCTCTCTTCTCCATGACCTAATCTCTAGATGAAAGTCCTTCTCCACCTATCTAAGATATGTTTGAGAAAAATCCCTTCTCTTCTCTCTATGCCAAACAATATCTCAATGTCTCACACACAAGTGTCTTCCTCGTTCACCTTAGCCTTGATTTTATAATCTTGAGTTATGACCTAACCCTAATATCCAAAGTGATTAACGAATGAGATTACTTCTCACCTCACTCGAGATCAATGAATATTGTTTAATTCACTAATGCTAATTAAATCATTTATTTAAATAAAACTCAACTCACTAATAAAATCACTTCACTTTAATAAATCCTTTAATTAAAGTAAAGTATCAAGGTAGAAGGATTTGGATGAATTCCAAAAGTTTATACCCTTATAACTGTGTAGAAATACCTGCTTGATGCTATGAACATCAACACTCCCTTTTAGCGAGGAAAAAATTATACTCCATTCCAAGTTTGTCCCTAAAGAACACAAACTTCCCTTTAACCAAGGGTTTGGTATGAATATCCACAACCTACTCATCTATGAAAACATACTAAATCTTCATTTCTCCCTTCTGGATCCTATATTGAATGAACTGATATCTTATCTCTATATTCTTGGGCCTACGATGGAATATTGTATTCTCCAAGAGTTTGATAAAACTCTAATTATTGAAATATATCACTGTAGGCTCCAACTCCTGATCAAATAACCCTGTAAGAAATTTGTGAAGCCAAATGGATTCATAGCTAGCCACACTCACTACCATATACTCTACCTATGTTGAACTAAGTGATACAAAGGTCTTATTCCTTCTAAACCATGTAATCAAAGTTGATCCCAAGATGAAGGAGAACCTTGAGGTTCTCTTTCTATATACTGCACTCCCTTCCCAATATGAGTCTGAATAACCATGAATCCTCACTCCATCACCTCAAATATACCTCAATACATACTCCACTATACCTCTCAAGTAATAGAGCACATGTTTTGTTGTTATCCAATGCACCTGACTCGACTCCACCATGATCTGACTCAAGGTGTTCACAAAAAAACATATATATGGCTTTGTTTTGACCAAATACATCAAGGACCCTATCAGTTTCCTATATATCTTGGTATCCACCAACTTTGAATCTGATGTGAAAACCTTCTTCATATTGGTAACCATAGGTGTATTCATCGCTCTACAGTCCTCCATCTTGAATCTCCTCAAGATATATACTACATACTTCCCTTGACTAAGGAATATCTCTCCCGATACATTCCATACCTCTAATCCAAATAGATAATGCATCAAGCCAATGCCCTTCATCTCGATATTTGTAGCTAAATATGCTTCGCACCCTGCAATAAGATCCTCTACAATTGTGAGAAACAAATACTCCAGATACAACACCAAGATAAGCGGATCTACCCCAACAAGTACGAAGTACAAGTTAGGATCCTCCTCACTCTTGGTAAATACCATACTCTACAAGTATATGTCAATCCTATAATACCATGCCCTAGGTGCCTATTTGAGTCTATACAAGGATTTCTTAAGCCTACAAACATGAGACTCCCTCCATGTACCTCAAAGCCCCGAGGTTTCTCTATATATACTTCCTCCTCAATGATAATGTTGAGTAAAGTTGTATTCACATCCATTTGATGAATCCTCCACCTCATAACTGAAGAAATAGAAAGAACATCTTGAATAGAGGCATACCTAGCAACTGGAGAAAATGTCTTTTCGTATTTCACTCCCTCTTTTTGGGAGAACCCTCTAGCCATGGACCTCACCTTGAAATTCTTGATGCTACCATATGCAACATGCTTGATCTTGTAGATCTAGTTGGAACTCACAAATCACTTCCCCTTCGGTCTTGACACTATGTCCCAAACATCATTCCTCATAATAGAGGTGTACTCCTCTAACATGAAATCCTGTCGAACCTAATGATTTGATACTTCCTCAAAACTGGAAGGATCAACATCAATGATGCTACTCATAAGCACCATATAGTTTGAAAAATTACTCAGAGGTATGCACTCTTTGATTACACTTATAATATCCTCACCATCATCCTTTCATGTCTATAATAACTGCCTGGATCTCCTGACAGAACTGGAAGGGGATAAATCCTCCTCCCCACTTGAATTCCGACTCCATGAATTGGAAGCTACTGATTGTTTTTTATCGTTCAAACCCTATTGTTCCTCATCCTATATCAATATTTATGACTCTGGATATCTCCTAGATGCCAAGTTCTCCTTGAACTTAACATCTCTTCTCACAATTTTCTTCCTCTTCATTGGTACGAAGATCTTGTAAGACTTTAAGATCTCAATGTACCCCACAAATATACCCCTTTGTCCTAAAGGCTCCAACTTCGTCCTCTTCTCCACATGCACATGTATGTAGACTAGACAACAAAATATCCTCAAATGTCCTATCTCTGGCTTCACTCCTGAGAATACCTCCTCTGATGAGGACTCCTATTTTTCACATGTAATGTCGTGTTACATGTTAGTTCCCAAAGAAACATAGGAAATTCTTGGTCATTTATCATCGCCCCGGAAGAACTGATGATGGATTAGTTCTTTCTCTCCACAACCCCATTCTGATGAGGGTTGTATGAGACTATTATCTCCATATTGATCCATTCTTCCTTGCATAAATACTTGAATTCATTGCAGGTGTTCTTTCCCCCATTATCTGAGATCAATACCTTGATCTTGTTTCTTATCTATTTCTCCACCTAATCCATAGATGCTACTGACATTGATCCACCCACATATGAATGTATAAGATCCAACATCCCCTTGTACCTGTAAATTCTAGCCTTGTAAAATATCTACTAGAAACAAATATTCAGAAAAAGAACAAAAAAGATACAATGGCAAATACAAACATTACATAAAGAATTTTCCCCTGGAAACCCAAACCGGGAAAACCAACATATTTTATATTATTCATCATGTTACAATGTTTACAATACAAAATACATACAAGAGCCAGAAAAATCCAAAACCCTAACCCAATGACTTGTATTAGTCCAAAACCCTAATTCCTTAACCGAAAATAGAAAACCATCGACAAAGAAACCATGTGTCGAAAAACCACCTAAATATAATACGGTCTTGAAAAATGCAGTCCCGATGCAAATTTTTTTATTTCGAGAGCACTTCCCTTAAACCCCCGCGTGGGGGGCTCCGCCCCCCTTCTAACCGTATGGTGCATATTCTTCGACACTACTACTTGTGAAAAGAATATAACACATACCCAACAATACCTACTCTCTCTACTTGGAAAATTAGCATTGGCATTCTTTCCAAGTGCACACGCTCTACACACTCCCTGCTACTCAATATTGAACTCTGGAGGACCTGTGACAATCCCCCTCCAAATAAAAAATTCCCTGTAGTGTAGGTGTCCCAACATCATGTTCCATAGCTCACATAGGTTATCATTGTCATGTACCAAATACTAAATAGGCTTTCCTTGCAACCTATATAAAGTTCCCTCTCTAACCCCAATCACCATTTCTATGTCCAGGATAGATTTGTATGGGCGTATGAGTACTTTACCTCTCTAAAAAGTAATGGAAAACCCCATTTCCTCCATAGTTGAGACTGAGAAAAAAATCCACTTCATTCCTAGTACGTAAGTACATCCTATGCATAAAACAAACCTCCTAACTCAAGCTAGAACATAATTGTTCCCTCTCCCTTCACTACATACTTGGAATCATCACCAAGCTCCACATGAACCTATAAGTCTCGATCTGTCAAACTATTAAATATATCATGTTATTTTGTCATAAGATGAGATGAACCATTTGTTAGCAACAATTATAATATCGGGGAACAAGGTACGCAGGTCTGCAGGATTGCACGATAAGTTCCCAAGCGCAGGACACTAAAGAAATTTGTTTGGGGCCCGAGTCAAGTGAGCGAGCCTGATCATGTACATGAGAAGCGAAGAAAGATCCACAGGGGAGATTCATCGATAATCGAGGTATTGGAGATCCCAAGAGTGAGAGTTTTGTGTATCGCAGAATCGCGATACGTGATTTCCCGATCGGTGAGAAACAACTGTCAATCATGGAGGACAGGTGTCAGGCTTTCATGATGGGGAGCGGACCATTGACAGGTCAATGGCCAAGAGCCATCGGGGATCGGTGAATCGCGAGTCTGGAGGAGGCATGCTCGTTGACATCGCAAATCGCGAAATCCCGATGGAGAGTATGGTCAGAGGCATATGGTAGTGGTCACCTGGACCAGGTTCTAGTCGGAGGGCTAGCACGGAGGAGCTCATCGCAAATCGGGATATCGAAGATCCCGGAGGCAAGGAGTTCGTGCATCTTGAATTCACGAATACCGAATTCCCGAAACCCCGAAGCCTCACCACATACCTATCCCTTGTTGCCACGTCATATCCCCGTTTCATGCCAACTACATCTTTTTCCCGGCCCGTGTGTTCCCTCCACCTGGCTCGCACATTTTGGGGCCCACGAATTCTTCCAATTGCATTTGCCCTATCGTTATTCCTCCGCCACATCCATCCATATGGCCTTTCCCGATCCCAATGAAACAGTTATTGCAACAGTTGATGGTGGTTGGACATCGTTTCCACCATAAATGGAAAGTCCAGAAAATGACTGTAAGAGTGTCAATTCATTCACAGGTCCTTTGGAACGCGATTGCGTCTGACTGAATTCCATGACTACCCAGAGACTGCAGGCGCAGTAAGCATACATACGTAATGTCTTCAATGCCATGTCTCGATTTCGCTTCCAGTATTTTTGTTCCAAGTATATGTAGGCATTTTTTCCATTTTTGTATCTATCGATGGTAGAGTTGAGCTCCCGGTTGTAAAATTTTAATGAAGCATTGTTTCTCTGGTTATGTATGAACTTTGGAGACTTCTTGCCTTATGAATTCCAGTTTCTTTCATGTCATTGTTTACACTGTGTTAGAGCAGCTCGGAATTGGAGGATCCAGTCGAGCTGTAGCTATTATAGGATGATGTTGTAATGGATCACTGTAACAGTTACAGAGCCTCTAATCAGTTCCTGTGATTTCTTTGACACTGAATGACTTGGAATTGGAGGATTCAGTCAAGTCCTTTATTCAGTTTCTCGAAGCCCTGAAACCAGGAGGATTCTGCCTTCAAAGTTTTTCCCCTACAAACCGCTGCAAGCCGGATGCCCAGAGTTGTTTGTTCATTTTCTCCCAAGTCTTCCACCTTCTCATCTTTCAATCAACCCACTGGCTGAAGTTGGGATTCCAGACCTCCTTTGTTCTTTACGTACCAGACTCAGTCCCTGACTTAGAGCGATACCTCCTTGAGCTACTATCTCCATTTGATCACCCCTTATAAACAATCGTGACATAAAACTGATGGGCGTTGGGCTCTGCTCGTGCAAGCAATCCAGGAGTGACTTCTGACGCTAACATTTCTGGCGCCGTTGCCGGGGATGAAATTGAAGATTTTCCCTGGGTAGAATGACATTGAGCCTCTGGATCCGAAGGTGCATCGGATTATCGGAGCCTTTCAGATTGCTAATTTGCACCTGGTGACTCCATTGTGATGACTCCGCTAGGAAGAACCTGCTCTGTTAATTGTGGCTTTCAGAGGCAGGCATACGCGGTCTCATCCACAGCTGCCTCTAGCTACGCCCGAAACAAATCCAGAGGCGGTGCTCAGAAAGGGAAAGGCCTCCAAAGAAGAAGCGTCCATCACCGAACTAGGTAATCCACCATATCCTTCTATTGGAGCTCCTTTTTCTCCTCCTCAGTTATTTGACAGGCCTGTCTTTGCGGCTTCCCATTTTTTAAATTTTGGGAGTGTTCCTGTTGATTTTTCCTCTCCTGGTCTGGGACCAGAGGGACAAGACTTTGTCACTCCCTTCTCCCCTGAAGTTATACCTTGGCGTAGACCCAGGGCCGCAGAAGATTTCCCCACTCCTGCACAAGGAGGAGAACCTGTTGATTTGAGCTCGGTAGCCTGTTCCTTGAATCATCTCTTGTTTC
This sequence comes from Picea engelmannii, assembly GCA_009831015.1. Classification (NCBI taxonomy): domain Eukaryota; kingdom Viridiplantae; phylum Streptophyta; class Pinopsida; order Pinales; family Pinaceae; genus Picea; species Picea engelmannii. Next base: position 506,217 of record ML780042.1, read on the forward strand.
CCACCCCACTCCGAGATTTATTCCTGCGAGCCCCTTCGCGAACTCCTTCTCCTCCAAGTTCTCCTCCACCTAACATCCCTATGGCTGGTGCTAATCCCCCTCTAAATAGAATGGATTCCATAGTCGCTGCCAGATACGCTCCCTTAGTTCTTCCCCATCCTCTGAATCCTCTCCCTACTGGAGATTACCCGAAATACATGCCCAAGTTTACTGGGGAAGGAGACATAACTGCCGAGGAGCACCTGGCTGCTTTCTACAGTTATGCAGACAACCTCAATATTGAAAATGAAGATGTTTGGATGAGAGTCTTCGTTCAGAGCTTGGATAGTGAAGTGAGGAAGTGGTTTAGAGGATTGGCCCAAGGATCTATTGCTGGGATTGAAGCTCTAGATAATATTTTCCTAAGACAGTGGGGAGATAGGAAGGATTTCATGTATTACATGACTGAGTTTGGGTCTCTGAAGAAGATGGAAGGAGAGTCGGTCTCTGACTTCTCCAAAATATTCAATAAAATGTATAATAAGATTCCTGCAGAGATAAAACCTTCAGAAGCCTCTGCCCAAATTTCCTATGCTGGTGCATTTGACCCTGATTTCTGCCTTTTGTTGAGAGAAAGAAGAGCCACCTCCTTAGCCCAAATGCAAGATGCGGCCATAGAAGTGGAATCCAATGTGTTAGAAGCTGACAGTCTGAGGAACAAGGCCGACGCAGACAGAAGAAAAGGAAGGTAATAAGCCTCAACTTCTGGATCATTGGCGCCTCACCCTCAAGTGGATGAACTGACCAAAATGGTGAAGTCTCTGTCTGCAGAGATGGAAAGGATGAGGGTGGAAGGGAGGCAAGCATATAAAGGCCCTCAGATCACCGAAAACAAGGGAGGTTTCAGGAGGCCGGAATATTTTTCTCCCCCGAATGTGCGAAGAGAGAAGGGAAGAGACAGAGAAGACCAGAAGATTCAGGCCCCTTTTCAAAAAAAATTTGTGACTGAGGGGGGAGAAGGGGAATATAGTGAGCTTGATCCTGAAATCCACTACGTTGGAGACACTCCTCCTTTTCCTCATCTCACTCAATCAGCATATGAAGAGTCTCTCATGGACAGTCAGCTGAATGAACTAAGCAAGGGAGACAAAGCTAGTGGCGGTCGAGGCAGATACAACCTGAGGTCTGATAAAAAGACAACATCGCCTGATATTCCTCAGCAGTCCACCAGGACAGAGAAACCTGTCGACGAAGTAGCCAACAACCACAGAGGTAAGAAGACCCAACCCCTCTCTCCTATTATCCAGAATCATGCTCCCGAAGTAAAAGAAATCCCAAAGCTCCCATCTTCTTTTAATTTCGAGCATGAAATTCAAAAGATCAGAATCCCTGTGCCCCTCATTGAGCTGATTAAACATGACGAATTTAAAAAACACTTCTCTAAACTTTTACAGTCCGAAGCCTCATGCCTTCCCTCAGACTCCATAAACCTCCAAGACGAAAATCCAGCAGTTTTCCTAGGTCCCATGGTAGAAGAAAGAGATGACTCATCCCCTCCCTTCTACACCTCCTTGAACATACATGATAAAGGGTTGCACAACTGCTTGATGGATTTAGTGGCTTCTCACAACCTCATGCCCAAAACTATCATGGAAGAGTTAGGATTAGAAGTCACCAGAGCCTATCATGATCTCTATTCTTTTGACTCCAGGAGAGTTCAGTGTCTTGGAGTTATTAAAGACCTGGTCGTAACCTTGTTTCAACTGCCCATGAAGAGTGTGGTTATGGATATTGTAGTAGCTGATGTTCCCCCCAAGTTCGGTATGCTATTGTCAAGATCTTGGATAAAAAGACTGGGGGGAACCTTGCAGATGGACCTCACATATGCTACTATCCCAGTGTTTGGAGGAGAGCATAGAAGACTGTATAGGGAAGCCCAATTGGCCTATATAATCAGTGATGAAGCCAACCCCACCAACCATCCTATTTTTGCCTTCGACACTGATTTAGGCTCCAGTTTACTGCAGCTCACCCATGCCCCAAATCCACCTCTAAGACTCAGAAAACAACCCACTGTTTCCCCTGAAGTTCCTCTCTCCATCACCCTAATCTGGAAAATGTTCTTTGATGGAGCCTATTCCCGAGAAGGCGCTGGAGCTGGAGTAGTGTTTGTGTCGCCTGCACAAGAAACCATATCTCTGTCATACAAATTAGAATTTGAAGCTACCAACAATGTGGCAGAGTATGAGGCTCTTGTCCTGGGATTAAGAGCCGCAAGGGAAATGGAAATTCAGGAAGTAGCAGTCTTCGGTGATGCAGAGTTGGTGGTTCAGCAGGTCAAGAACATTTATCAAGCCAAGCATCCTCGACTCAGAAGCTATAGAAATGAGGTATGGGACCTAGTTGACAGTTTCTTCTCAGCATTTAATATTTCTTTCATCCCAAGAGAGGAGAACACCTTGGTAGATTCCTTGGCTGCATCGGCTAGCAATTTCAAAGTACCTCTGCCACCCAAATTCAGATATGATGTAGAAGTAAAATACAGACCCTCCATACCTGACAACGTCAAACATTGGAAGGTATTCGAGGACGATCTTGAGGTCAAGAGGTTCTTGGAGACCGTTGAGGAATTTTCAGAAATGCACATAGACCAAGATGCCATCTCAGAGGAAGAGCTCGATGGGGGTAATTTTCTGAATAAAATTGCAGGGCGTGACATTGTACAGCTGCCCAACAACCATATTCCCAGGGGACTGGTTCCTTTGGAAAGTCTTTTTGATAGTAACGATGTGTCGGTAAAAGGAAAGGTCTCGGAGGAGGACGCTGGTACTATTCAATGCAACATTGGAACCGAAAGTGAGCCCAAGTATGTCAAATTGTCAAAGGGTCTGACAGAGGAACAAAGGTCTGAATATAGTGGACTTTTGAGGAAATTTGCTGATGTATTTGCCTGGACCTACGAAGACCTCAAAACCTATGACACCTCTGTCATCGAGCATAAAATTCCATTAAAGGAGGAGGCAAAGCCATTCAGGCAGAAGCTGAGACAAATCAATCCCATGCTGTTGCCTATCATGGAGAGAGAAGTGAAGAAGCTGCTTCAAGCTGAGATCATCGTTCCACTGAGATATTCAGAATGGGTGGAAAATTTGGTGCCAGTAAGGAAAAAGAATGGAGAGATCCGACTCTGTGTAGACTTCAGAAACCTGAACAGAATCTCACGAAAGGATAACTACCCCTTGCCGAATATGGAGCATATACTGCAGAGGGTGACAGGGGCTTCCAGGATGTCCATGATTGACAGTTTCTCTGGCTACAATCAGATCTTTGTTCTGCCTGAAGACAGGGAAAAGACAACGTTCACCACTCCATGGGGCACATTCATGTATGCCAAGATGCCATTTGGACTGATGAATGCAGGGGCGACATTCCAACGTGCCATGGACATAGCTTTCGCTGGGGAAAAGGATAAATTTGTGGTCATTTACCTGGATGACGTCACAGTATTTTCAAAATCTGATAAAGAACACCGTCGCCATCTAAGGAAAGTTTTCTTGAAATGCAGAAAGTTTGGCATTTTGTTAAACCCCAAGAAATCTCTATTTGCCCTGAAGGAGGGAAAGCTACTGGGCCACATAGTATCAGCAGTGGGAGTCAGGATTGACCCCAGCAGAGTTGAGGCGATTCAAGCCTTATCGATCCCGAGGTCTAAGAAGGAGGTCCAATCTTTCCTCGGTAAAATTAATTTCCTAAGGAGGTTTGTGCCTAACTTTGCTGAGGGGGTAAATCTTATAACAACCATGTTAAAGAAAGAGAATGAAGTAAGGTGGACCCCTCAATCGCGACATTCCTTTGAACAAATCAAGAAATCCCTGACTGAAGCTCCTGTTCTTATCAGTCCCGACTACTCGAAGGATTTCCTTGTTTTCTCCTTTGCCTCACCTAACACAGTGGCCGTTGTTCTATTACAGACAAACAGCAGTGGGTTAGAACAACCTATTGCTTACTTCAGTCGAGCATTGAGGGATGCCGAAGTCAGGTATGACACTATGGAGAAGCAAGCTTATGCTTTAGGGAAAGCTCTCAAAGCTTTTAGAACCTACATCCTGCAGTCAAGGATCATCGCCTATGTCCCCTCGGCTGTTGTTAAAGAAATTCTTATTCAGCCCGACATAGACGGGAGAAGGAGTAAATGGATAGCCAAAATCCTGGAATTTGACCTGGAAATAAGGCCCGCCAAATTGATCAAAGGGAAAGGTTTAGCCAAACTGTTGGTTGAAGCAAATTGCCAAGCTTTGGGGTAAAGTTTCATCAACGAATGTTCGGGTATTCAGCAGGATCAACTATCTGACATAGATCATCGAAGGGAGCCCCCATTGGCTCAATGTCCTTGGTATAAGGATGTCATATACTTTTTGCAGGAGCTGCGACCTCCAGACGGCCTGCAAAGAAGCAAAGCAAGAGCTCTGAAGCTCAAAGCAGTCAAATACTGCCTGATCGATCAAGTGTTATATTGGAAAGACCCGCTGGGGGTACTTTTAAAATGCATGAGTCCACCAGAGGCTGAGATGATCATGGATGAATTTCACAGTGGTCTGTGTGGAGGGCACCATTTTTGGAGAGCCACAACCCACAAAATCCTCAGGGCTGGATACTACTGGCCTACAGTGTTCACTGATGTCTGCAAAAGGGTCAGAGCCTGCATCAAATGTCAAAAATTTGCAGGAAAGCAGCAGCTCAGGTCTCTGTCGTTAAATCCGGTGGTGGTTTCAGGGCCTTTTCAGCAGTGGGTCCTAGATTTCATTGGATAAATTCACCCTCCCTCCAGTGGGCAGCATAGGTGGATCCTGACTGCTACAGATTTCTTTACCAAGTGGATTGAAGCTATTCCCACCAGGAGTGCTTCCCACAAGGTAATCATCAGATTCTTGGAGGACCTCATCACAAGGTTCGGCTGTCCAAATAAGATTGTCACCTATAATGCAGCCGCTTTCGGGTCTGAGCCATTGGCAAAGTTCTGTGAGCAGTTCGGGATTAAGCTAATTCACTCCACCCCGTATTACCCACAGGGCAATGGTTTAGTAGATTCCTTCAACAAAAGTTTAATAAGAATCATCAAAAGGCTGTTGGAAGACAACCAAAGGGCTTGGAACTCGAAGCTTAAATTCGCCCTATGGGCTGATCGAGTGACTACAAAGAGAGCTACAGGTCTGTCCCCTTTCCAGTTAGTCTACGGAGCCGAAGTCGTTTTCCCTTCTCACCTAGCCATCCCTATAGTGAAATTCCTCCAGGACTATCATGAGGAGCCTGATGACATGATCAGAAGGATTCATCAACTAGTAGAGGTCCAGAAGGCTAGGGAGCAGACATTGGATAGGATTCAGCACCATCAGCAGAGGATCAAGCAAGCTTTCGATAAGAAGGCCAAGAAGGAGCGGTTCCAGATAGTAGACCTGGTGCTGAAATGGGACGCTCCTAGACAAGATAAGGGCAAACACAGCAAATTTGAAGCCCTATGGATTGGACCTTTCAGAATCTCCGAGGATTTTTCAAATAACACATACAGGTTGCGAGATTTGGAAGGTGAAGAAGTTTTCAGTAGCCCAGTGAATGGGCATTTCCTGAAAAAATATTTTGTTTGAGCCTTCAGTGGCTCCTATGTTTTGTAAATATTGCCTTTTCTGTTCTTTGTTTTTATTTCGGCTTAGTAAGTGACTCCATAACCCAATGGATAAATCACTGGAACTGCAAAATGAGTCCTTAGAGCATCACAGGGACGACTCTATCCCCCATGGGGCCTAATGTTAGCAACAATTATAATATCGGGGAACAAGGTACGCAGGTCTGCAGGATTGCACGATAAGTGCCCAAGTGCAGCACACTGAAGAAATCTGTTTGGGGCCTGAGTCAAGCGAGCGAGCCTGATCATGGACATGAGAAACGACGAAATCTCCACAGGGGAGATTCATCGAGAATCGGGGTATCAAATATCCTGGGAGCGAGAGTTTTGTGCATCGCAGAATCGCGATACGCGATTTCCCGATCGGTGAGAAACAACTATCAATCGTGGAGGATAGGTGTCAGGCTTTCGCGACGGGGAGCGGACCATTGACAGGTCAATTGCCAAGAGCCATCGGGGATCGGTGAATCGTGAGTCCAGAGGAGGCGTTCTCGTTGACATCGCAAATCGCGAAATCCCGATGGAGAGTATGGTCAGAGGCATATGGTAGTGGTCACCTGGACCAGGTTCTAGTCGGAGGGCTAGCACGGAGGAGATCATCGCAAATCGGGATATCGGAGATCCCGGAGGCAAGGAGTTCATGCATCTCGAACTCGCGAATCCTGAATTCCCAAAACCCCGAAGCCTCACCACATACCTATCCCTTGCTGCCACGTCATATCCCCGTGTCATGCCAACTACAGCTTTTTCCCGACCCGTGTGTTCCCTCCACCTGGCTCACACATTTTGAGGCCCACGAATTTTCCACTTGCATTTGCCCTATCGTTCTTCCTCCGCCACATCCATCCGTATGGCCTTTCCCGATCCCAATGAAACAGTTATTGCAACAGTTGATGGTGGTTGGACATCGTTTCCACCATAAATGGAAAGTCCAGAAAATGACTGTAAGAGTGTCAATTCATTCACAGGTCCTTTGGAACGCGATTGCGTCTGACTGAAGTCCACGACTGCCCAGATACTGCAGGCGCAGTAAGCAAACAGACGTAATGTCTTCAATGCCATGTCTCAATTTCGCTTCCAGTATTTTTGTTCCAAGTATATGTAGGCATTTTTGCCATTTTTGTATCTATCGATGGTAGAGCTGAGCTCCCGGTTGTAAAATTTTAATGAATCATTGTTTCTCTGGTTATGTATGAACTTTGGAGACTTCTTGCCTTATGAATGCCAGTTTCTTTCATGTCATTGTTTACACTGTGTTAGAGCAGCTCGGAATTGGAGGATCCAGTCGAGCTGTAGCTATTATAGGATGATGTTGTAATGGATCACTGTAATAGTTACAGAGCCTCTAATCAGTTCCTGTGATTTCTTTGACACTGAATGACTTGGAATTGGAGGATCCAGTCAAGTCCTTTATTCAGTTTCTCGAAGCCCTGAAACCAGGAGGATTCTGCCTTCAGAGTTTTTCCCCTACAAACCGCTGCAAGCCGGATGCCCAGAGTTGTTTGTTCATTTTATCCCAAGTCTTCCACCTGCTCATCTTTCAATCAACCCACTGGCTGAAGTTGGGATTCCAGACCTCCTTTGTTCTTTACGTACCAGACTCAGTCCCTGACTTAGAGCGATACCTCCTTGAGCTATTATCTCCATTTGATCACCCCTTATAAACAATCGTGACATAAAACTGATGGGCGTTGGGCTCTGCTCCTGCAAGCAATCCAGGAGTGACTTCTGACGCTAACACCATTGTCGAAGTACCATGCACTCCTAGTAGTTGTGCTGGTAGAAAGGAAAGAAACAAGTGAGAAATCCTTCTGAAACTTCACTGCAAACGTATCTAGTTGTGTCTCTACTGATGTTGTTTTCTGCATATTTCCTCTTCCCTTATTCTTCTCTAGAAACAAATATGCATAATGTCCACTCTTATGACATGAGAAGCACTTTATTTTACTCAATTCCTTCTTCTTCCTTGGCTACGTTGATCCTCCATCATTGTTACCCTTTTTGTTGGAACCCTTTCCTTTCCCCTTCCTTGTTTTACTGACAAGGGAGAATTTCTCATCACTACTTCCATGCTTGTTGCTTTCATACTCCTCCCGAGTCTCTTCCTGGATGAAATCATCCCAAAGCCTCTGCCAATATACAAGTTTTTCTCGAGTGTGGAATCCCTTGAAAAACTATTTTCAAGACTTGGGAAAACCATTTAATGCCACATTAATGATCTCTACGTCATCCAATTTCTCCTCTATAATTGCAAGTTGACCAATTACCTAAGTTATCCTCATGAAATAGTTAGTAACATTGTTAGATCTAGACATCTACACAAATCTGAGTCTATTTCTTAAGACCATCTTCTTATTCATGTTAATGTTATGGAATAATCCTCCCAGGGAATAAAAAATATCCTTGGTTGTATTCTTATCACATAAGTGAGGAATTAAATTATCCCTCACTCAATCCAAGATAACCCACTCAACTTTGATCTCCTTCTTCTCGTGAGTTTCCAAAGCTGCAATATATTTCTATGGAACAAATACTTTGTTCACTAACTCCCAAAGTTCATACTCCTTCAACGTCGAAATAACTCTTGCTTTCCAATATAGGAAGTTGGATAATCCATTTTGGCTCGGTACTCTTGTTTCCCTAAAATCCAACCCTTGATTTCTAACTACTGGTTATGGATCTGCTAAGATATCCTTGTAGATATGATATATCTTCTATCACCTACTATGGATATGAGGTCTGGCTTCCTCTCAAAGAGACTTCTATAATACCATGTTGAAATCCATACTCTCGCACCTAGATATATTTTTATCTACTGATTTGCTTACTGTAAATCAAATTAACAAGTCACAAAACAACACACTTGCTAGAAAATTCAACTTGAATAAAGAGAGCGGAAGCAATACTCGAAACCAAAAATATAAAAAATAATACACAAATATATTCTACCCATCAACTAAGCTTATCATTCAAATAAATTGAAATCTTACAAGGGCTTCTATACCTAGGGAAATGGACCACAAAGAAATACAAAAAACTTTAGGCAGAACCTACAAACCCTAGAAATCTCTTGATTTGTTGTATGATCTTTTACTTTCATGCTTCCCGAGATGCATGTGTGTTTCCTTAATCAAACCCATTTATATGTGATTGTCTCCATTGAAACCGATGTATCTTCACTCAAAGACTATGCGACAACTTTGTAAGATGCGACCCTGTTGTTGCAGTTCCACTCTGCTAGAACCCACTTTCTTATACCTCTATTCTCTCTTCTCCCTAACCCTATCTCCAAATGGAAGTCCTTCTCCACCTATCCAATATCTTCTTGAGAAAAAGTCCTTCTCTGCTCTTTGTGTCAAACAATCTCTCAATGTCTCACACACAAGTGTCTTCCTCCTTCATCGTGGATTTTCTTTTATAATCTCTAGTTATGAACTAACCATAATCTTGAAAGTGATTGATGATTGATATTACTTCTCACCTCACTTGAGATCAGTGGCTATTATTTAATTCACTAATGCTAATTAAAGCATTTATTTAAATAAAACTCAACTCACTAATAAAATCACTTTACTTTAATAAATACTTTAATTAAAGTAAAGTCTCAAGGCATAAGGCTTTGGATGACTTCCATATGTCTAAACACTTAGAACTATGCAAAAATACCTATCCAATGCTACAAACATCAACAACTATGACATAACACTTGAGAAAAAGTTGATTTCTATTTTACTTGACATAACACTAGAAGATTGGACCACCATTTGAAAATCAATTTTTGTTTTCCTTGACCGAGGGAGGATTGCCAAAAATGCGCACAACCCAGAATATATGCAGTTGATATATTATTTTGATACCACTATACTTGTTGATTATTTAGACCGTTATTCCAAAAGCAATCCAGGTGAAAATGACACGATTGACTCTATAGGGTTAGGATGTTAGTTTTCCTAATCACCATTATCACCCCTTTCTACATGAACAAGTATGACATTGTATTTTTGTATAATGAGGAATAATAAGGAATATGAAAAGTGACTTCCTTTTCATATATGATACATATTTTATGCTTGTTGTGTCTGATTTCTTCCCAAGGTATGATGATCTACTTGGAAAGAGGAATTTGATCTTCATCTATACTTCAATCTAGAGTTGGCTCGCTGAGTTTCTCTTGAGTTGGTTGTTGGTGTGAATCAACTTTATCATTTTCTTAAAAAATATGGTTGTTATGAACAAGGACATTATTTTGAACAAGGACTAGTTTATAATGTTGTCTAAGATTCTTTCTCTCAAGTGTATCGTGAAGAATTCGAGTATGAGTTTGCACCAATGATACTTTGGATTACGTAACTTGCAATCATGTTACAATAGATTGCATAATTGTTTTGTTAGTGATGATTGTATTATATACAGAAGAGAGGATTATATTGTTTAGTAAATCTAATATTTCTTCCATTCTAGCCATCTAAAGACAAAATTAAACCTCAAGGGTTTCTTGCAACTCCACCCTTTAACAATAACACCAACACCACCTTAGACCTCCTTATTCAATTTCATGTCAAGTCTAGAATGAAAATCGTATGATATGCACTCAAATAATAGGCAAAGGACTTCAAGAGGATCTAACAGAAAAACAACAGCATGAGGACAAAGAACTATGTATGTATGTTTGTCTATTGGAATGCACAAAATGGAAGCTTAGAAATGAAAAGAAGGAAGCTTAGAAATTACCTCGATGTGTTTTGCATGAGGAAGGTGTGGTCTAGATTGCCATAAATCTTATTTGTTGTCACTTGTTCTACAAAGAATTGTAAACTTCTTCGTCTTTTTTCGAAGAGCTTAGCATTGAAAAAAAAAAGTTGAATATTTTCCCCGTGGACTTGGCTCTAATATCGATGGATTTATTCAAGATAAATCTATCAATATATAAAATTCCTTGGCTATATGAACTAATAACATCTTCCACTTCCTTGTCCCCGATAGATAAGGTTCAAATATAAGTCATAGACTCATACAAGGCGAAAGATGCAAGCGTTCATAGTGCTATCATTAACTCTGTAAAGGACTTAATAATGACCAAAGCACTTCAATTTCTCCATCAATTGCTAGGTGGAGATCCAATATACAAAACCCTATCTTGACCGAAGGTGAAAGCACCCATGAATAACACTCAAGCTTTCATCAAAGATGTAAAAAGTGTCTTATTAAAGGATTCTTCATTCGCAGTTGAAATATGGAAAAGTATAGAGCATGAATTGATTGAAATATCACTGAATATTGAACAAGTGCAACAACAATACCGTTGCAGGATTCCTTAGTACTTGCATGCACATGAATTGAGATCAATTTGGTCCAGGATTTTATGACCTTGGGACCCATCACACATAATAGAGGCACGCGATGACGAATAACTCGATGTTGAAGCATCCACGATTTTATAAAACCCCAGACCAAGAGACTAGAACATGAGATTGGAGCACCATTTGAAAATTGATTTCTATTTTCCTTGACTGAGGGAGTATTGCTAAAATATGTGCACAACCCAAAATATATGCAGACAATATATTATTTTGATACCACTATACTTTTTTATTATTTAGCTCGCTATTCCAAAAGTATTGCAGGTGAAAATGGAAGGATTGGATATATAGGCTTAGGACGTTAGTTTTCCTAAATCACCATTCACACCCCTTTCTGGACAGTATTGGCAGCATGAACAAGTATGGAATTATATTTTTGTGAGGGCAGTGTGAGAGATACCAGCGTGAGAGAGTGTAGCGTGAGGGAAACAAGAGGGTATTAGATTCCAACAACATTAGGGTAGCGTGAGAGTCGAGCTATCACGTAGAATAGGTGAGGATTCAACATAGAACTTTGAGGATTCTATGTAGAAAACTCACGTCGAATTAGAGTTCGGTTAGGATTTGGGACAATATCATGGTAGGGGTGCGAGTGGTTGGTTTTGTTGATGAGAGGAGAGGAATACCTAGGGAATAACTAGATAGTTCCAAGGCGTGCTACAATAGGGAATCAATCAGAAGCATAATCGTGGAAACCTAACACTTGGGCACAAAAAGAATGGAAGTTAACCGCATATTGGCATAGTAACGGATAGGGGTGCAGACTGGCAAGGAAGATATAGGTGTTTCTGCAGATGGGCATGCATAGTAGAAGGTAGAGGTCAGATGTGTTTCACCAGATAGGACACTCAACTATGTATAACCACCATAGATTAAATAAGGCCTAAGAACTAAGGTGCCTTCATACCTGTAACACACCCACTAACATAAATAAAATAAAAATTGGGTTAATTTCTCAATAATGAGAATCCCCCTTAAAAGGTTGCATTAGCGAACTGTCAATCCCTGATTCAATATCGGGATTCGGGGTTTCAAACTTTCCGCTGTCGAGAGTCCCTGTCCTCTTGATTCCCTGATTCGCGATGAGCTCCTTCCCTGGTCTTAGCCCCCTCTGGCTAGGCTCTCTAGTCCCCATGACTAGTTCCTATATGACCGCAGTCATATGCTTCCGTCGAGGTTTCGAGGTTTGCGATGTCACCATGTTTATGTCCACGGGACTCGTGATTCTCCGATCCCCGATGCACTCCTTCACGCACTAGCCCTCCCGGTTCAACTCCCACTCATATGACCAACTCCCGTGACCACAACCTCATCCCGTCGGAGCTACGGGGTTTCTAATGACAAGGTGTATGCACCCACAGGATTCCCGATCGTCAAAGTCCCAATTCTCCGTTTAATTGACAGTTGTCCTCCACTACGAAATTGTCCTCTTCCTCTTCTTCTCTGACAGTTGTTCCCCATTGATCATGTTTTTCGTGGATCGCGATATCAAAGTGCACATATCTCTCGTCTACGGGATTCACGATTTCCCGATGAACAAAGTGTCGACGGCGCTTGATCCTTGGCCACGCGTCCTTCTAGATGGATGGCTCAGATTAACTCTCGGGAGTTCGAAACTTTCAAAGTCTCGGTTCTCATGACCTTGAGAACTCCGATTTCTCGATCTGCGACTTTCGTCCGACCCCTGAAACCTGTCCCGTGTGAATGGACGGCTCAGATCTCGTCGGGGTTTTCACTTGGAATTCCCCGATCACTTGTCCATGGAAATGTCGATTTCCCGATGGCTAATATTCCGAACCACTCTGGATCTCCTACCACGCGTCCTCACCGATGGACGGTTCGATGCTCCCATCGGGATATCGCGATTCGCGATTCCAACATGCAAGAGGTTCTTGCCTTCGGAAACCCTGATTCTCCGATTTGCGACTTCTTCGGATCTTCCGACACGTGTCCCTGCCAATGGACGGTTCTGATCTTATCTGGATTTCGAGACTTTCGAAGTCCTGTTTCCCTTTCTCTCAGGAACTCTGATTCCCCGATTCACGACTCTTCGGGATCTCTTGACACGCATCGTGCATAATGGACGGTCCAGATCCGATCGGGAAATCGTGTATCGCGATTTCATTATGCAATGGTTCTACACTCCTAAAATCTTCGATGGTAAAACCCCGACTCCTATCCTGATGTATGATGCGTGTCCTGCCGAGATCAACGGCTAGGGTCCTTTCTTGAGATTTCAAGAACCACAAGGCCTTGATTCACAGACTTAACAAAACCCCGATGGCTCAGATTTCTCGATGACTCTTCCGGGACTCCTCCTATGCACGCTAGGGCTTAAACCCCGCACAACTTCTCGAGATCTGACGGCTGACGAGATTTTGTCAGTCTTCTCTGTAATATCCTGACCGTCGGTTTCTTTCCCCTTGAGGATCCTCCCGAGAATGGCTAAGTATCCCTTCTACAAGAGGGAATCTCTACTAGAGATCTATTCCAGGGCTTCCATGGAGATGGGTAGGGGAAACGACTTTCCTAGGACGGACTGGGAGCCTAACTTAGCTCAATCTAAGCATAAATAGATTCAGTTTATCCACGTAAGTCATGCATGAATTCCTCTATTATAAGCTCATGCCTATTAATCATTATCAAAACACTGCACAAACATTCTTACACAGGAATCATTTACAATTTCATAGGTCTATGAGCATATACATATATGTATCATTCTATGAATTTCAAGAGGCAATATGTAAACAAAACACTTATCATAAATGACTTCAGAAATGGGTGCAACTGCTGAGAGGGGTGCTCGTTTCCACCCAACGGTAGGCTCAACGACTCCCAACAGATTTACCACTAGCCACCCCCGAGCTGAGACCACGATGTTCTGAGACTGCGTCTCTCTGTCTTCCAGTGACCAGGAGCGAAGGTTGCAATCCTTCCTCTCTGCTATCACTCACCCTGCGTAAAAATTCCAGAGTTCCCCTCGCGTCCGCCCCCTTCAATCGCTTCTGCCATACGCCTTATCCTCTCGCGAGGTTGCGCATGGCACGATTACCCTTGCGCTGGTCAGTCATGATGGCTCTATAGATAAGTGGTTCACCTCCCCATCCCTCATCAAGCCATCAACCTATCGGCCTGCAAGGCATTTATTTCAGGGCTAGCGAGTTTCTTTTGGTTCTTTGGGCCAGTGGAGTCCAAATACGGTATTTAATTATTGGTGGAAGTTAACGCCCCTTTTCCAGGTGCCCTCCACCACCATCGTGGTCTCTTTTCTGCACATCCCCTCTCAACAGTTCTGCAATAAATTCAAATTGTTATTTACATTCATTGACTTCTTCCTGCAGGTCCATTTACATCACATATTCATACTTATGAGTTTTTCCATAGTCCTTGGCCAGTTCAGTTATATTTACAATCCGGGGGAAACAGGGTGTTACAATTCCCTCCCCCTTAGAAGGAACATCGTCCTCAATGTTCTTAGCTACTAACATAAATCACATGCATGGAAGTAAACAAAATCGGATATGCCTGTCTCATGGCATCCTCCATTTCCCATGTAGCCTCATCTGGGCCAAAATGTTTCGACTGCACCTTGACCTGTGCAATGGTTTTGTTCCGGAGTTGGGTTTCCCTTCTGTCCAATATGCATTGGGATTCTGGCAGGAATTCTCCCTCCGGTTCCACCTGGATCACAGACCAGTCAATTATATGATTAGCATCATGTACATATTTCTTCAATAAGGAAACATGGAAAACATTATGTGCTTTTACTATGGGAGGAAGTGCTAGCCGATAGGCTACAGGTCCCACTCTGTCTAGAACCTCAAAAGGTCCACAATACCGGGGTGCCAATTTGGCACAAGCTCCCATTTTTAGGGAACTCCTTCTGGGCTTAATTCTGAGATATACATGATCTCCTGTTTGGAACTCTCTTGGAGTTCTCTTTTGGTCAGCATAGCTTTTCTGTCGGTTCTGAGCGACCTTCAGATTTTGTTTTATTTGAGTCACTTGTTGTTCCATTTCTTTCAACATGTCGGGTCCAAAAGAAATCCTATTCACGGGATTGCTCTAGCTCACTGGAGTATTACATTGTCTACCATAAAGGACCTCGAATGGGCTCATTTTTAAGGATGCTTGGTAGCCTTTGTTGTAGGAAAATTCTACCAATGGCAGATAGTCTTCCCATTTCCTAGGCTGATGCATCACATGCATCCTTAACATATCTTCTAATATATGATTTACTCTTTCTGTTTGTCCATCAGTTTGAGGGTGATAGGCGGTACTAAACAACAATTTGGTCTCCAAACCTGCCATCAGTGATTTCCAGAATTTGGAAGTGAATTTTGTGTCTCAGTCAGATACTATCTCTCTCGGCATGCCGTGCAGACGGAACACCTCTTTCATGAATATCTGGGCGATATCTATGGCCTTGCAGGTTGATTTGACGGGGATGAAATGAGTAGACTTGCTCAGTTTATCCACCACCACCACAATGGCGTCGTTCTGTTTGGTTGAAGTTGGTAATCCAGTGATAAAATCCATGGAGATGGTTTCCCATTTCCATTCTGGGATGGGTAAAGGGTGTAATAGTCCTGCTGGGTGTTGATGTTCTGCTTTAACCTGTTGGCATTCTATGCATTGGGCCAAATATTTGGCTACGTCCTTCTTCAATCCCGGCCAGTAAAATTGTTTTCGGATGGCAGTAATCATTTTCTGGTATCCTGGGTGGCCAGTGTAAGGTCTTTTATGTAGTTCATCCATGATGAACCTCTTCAAGTCGTCACAATTGGGAATGTATAGTCTCTCTCTGTAGGTGAGAAAACCTCCGTCGGTCATCTGATAGTCTTCGTATTTTTCCCCAGTGGGTTCTTGTTGTAGGTATAGGGTTACATTTCGGACGAAGGGGTTTGTTTCTTGTGCCTCCTTGACTCTGTTCTTGACATCTGTCTCGCAGGTACTCACTGCTGCCAGGTGAATCGTTCTCATGATTCTGCTAAGGGCATCGACCACCCTATTCTCTCTCCCTTTAATGTGTTTGATTTCGAAATCAAATTCGCTCAAGAGGGCCATCCATCTGGCTTGTCTAGCATTAAGCTTGGGTTGATCAAACAGATATCGTAATCCACAGTGATCTGTCATAAGCACAAATTTCCTTCCCAGGAGGTAATTCCTCCACATTTTTAAGGCATGCACTATGGTAGCCAATTCTAGATCATGAGTCACATAGTTGACCTCATGTTCATTCAATTTTCAGGATTCATAGCAGATCACCTTTCCTTCCTGCATAAGGACTCCTCTGAGCCCTTCTTTACAGGCATCTGTGCACACAAGGAAGTCAGCTTCTGGGTCAGCGATGTTCAACACAGGTGCATGGGTTAGTAGATGTTTCAAGGTTTGAAATCTTTCTTCACATTGTTGTGTCCACAGAAATTTTGTTCCCTTATTCTGGAGGGCAGTGATTGGACAACCAATCTTGGAGAAATCTTTTATAAATCTCCTATAGTATCCCGCCAATCCCATAAAGGATCTGATGTCTGAGACATACTTCGGGGTAGGCCATTCCATGATAGACCTGATCTTGTCAGGGTCTACTGCTACCCCTTCCTTGGACAGAACATGTCCCAAATAATGTATTTGCTTCTGAAAGAAGTCGCACTTGCTGAACTTAACATAGAGCTGATGCTCTCTTAGCACTTGCAGCACAAGTCTAAGATGTTCTTCATGTTCTTCTCTATTCTTAGAGTAGACTAATATGTCATCAATGAAAACTAGTACAAATTTATCTAAAAAATTACTGAGTACATTGTTCATTAGGCACATGAAAGTGGCAGGGGCATTGGTCAACCCAAATGGTACTACCACAAACTCATAGTGACCATACCGTGTCTGGAAAGCAGTTTTATGGATGTCTTCCCCCTTAATTCGGACTTGATGGTATCCCAACCTCAAGTCAATCTTTGAGAAAACAGATGCACCTCCCAACTGATCGAACAGATCATCGATTCTGGGCAACGGGTACTTGTTCTTTATGGTTACTTTATTAAGTTGTCTATAGTCTATACACAGTCTAAGGGTGCCATCCTTCTTTTTCAAAAACAGGACTGGTTCTCCCCATGGGGACACACTGGGTCGAATATAACCCTTGTCCATCATCTCTTTCAATTGTAACTTGAGTTCTACTAACTCAGGTGTGCTCATCCGGTAAGGTGTTCTAGACACCGGCACCGCTCATGGTGCAAGTTCTATTGAGAAGTCAATGTCTCTTCTCGGAGGTAGACCTGGTATCTCCTCTGGAAACACATCTTGGTATTCTCTCAAGATACGGTGATCATCAGGGCTTGGGTCTGCACCTTCGGTTGTTTTCAACACCTGTACTGCATATAGGGGACATCCCTGTCGGCAATACTTCCTCATTTGCAATGCTGATATTTGTCTCACCGAGACCAGTTTTTGGATCCCTTGAAGGGTTATCCTTTTTCCTTCTTCGCTCACACACTCTAAGGTTTTATAGTAATAGTCCAATTTGGCTTTATGGGCAGCCAGCCAGTCCATACCAATCAACAGATCGTATGATCCCAGGGGTAATACATTAAGGGTTGCTTGGGTGGGGGATTCACCCAACATTAATTGGAAATATGCTATGGCCTCTACCACCTTTCTTTTGGTACCAGTGGCTAACTGTACTAACCATGGCTTAGTTTGTTTCTGTGGCTGTAGTTTACACTTATCAACAACTCTAGAGGATATATAACTCAAATTTGAACCAGGGTCAATCAAAACAGATACCAGATGGTTGAAGATCATACCTTTTATTTCCACCACTGAAGCTTGGTGGTCAGCTTGGTTATTATCCAAGGCTGCATAGATCTGCGGCACACTCCTTGCCACATCATTGACCATGGTATCTTCCTGTAGGTTATAAATTTTCCGACTGTTTTGTTGCCGGAGTGGACAATCTCTCCGGAGATGATCTCCCCTGCAATCCCAGCATTCCAAAGGTTTTCTCTTTGGGTTATCATTCTTTATTGGTATAGGTCCAGAAGTTTTATTTCCATCTGCAGAGGGAAAATTATGCTGGAGTACACTCCGGTTCGGGAAGTTCATGCTGTGGTTCTTCTTGTAGTTTTTAAATCCTGAGGATTTGCTCCCCTTCTTCTGAAATTTTGAACCATTCTTCTGTTTCGAGTCTCCACGAGATTCTGCCCGATGTCCATATTGTTCATGACAATATGTTGCCTTTTGTATAATGTCTTCTAAGGTCTTTGGCTCGTCAAATTCGATTCGGTTCCGGTATTCTTTGGGTAGTCCACTGATGAAGCGTTGTGCTTTCGCCTTCTCTGCTTTGATGTAGGGTACATATCTCAATAAGTCGAGGAATTTGTTGACATATTCCTCCATGGTGAGTTGTCCTAGTTTGAGTTCATGAAACTCTTTAGCCTTCTCGTCAAAATACCTTTCTGATAAATAATTCTTCTGGAAGTACTTCTCGAACCGTTTCCAAGACAGGTCCTCCTCGCGAACCCCTTTCATATTCTTAAGGTCTTCCCACCAGATGGAAGCCTTCCTGTTCAGATTGAAAGTGGCCACTCGGGCCTTCAAGTTCTCTGAGAAATCATGGACTCTGAAATATTTCGTCAGTCCAAGTAGCCAAGCCTAAGCTTCCTCTCCCTTCTTTATCTCGCCATCGAAGGAGGGAGGTTTGGCCTTTTTGAATTCCTCAAATTTATGACTCTTAGAAGTCTTTTGCTTCTTTTGTTTCCTTTTAGAATAGGAACTGGTCCTGCTGCTGGAAGAGCCCTCTGAATCGCCAGCTTCCTTCTCAGTGGAATCGTCTGGCATTGGTCCTTTACCTTTAGGGTGGACCTTTCTGGATGTGCTTCTTTCAGTGTGGCCACTGACACGACCACGATCCTTCATCTCAGGTTCATGTTGCATTTGTCGTTGTAGGTCAAATAAGCTCTGCAGTAGAACTGCATTAATCTCAGTTTGCTTCTCTTGCTCTTTCATCATTATTTCATTGTCGGCCTTGCAACTTTGCAATTCGTCCATGAGACTCCTCATCGTCTCAGCTAAGTCTGGAGGGGTTCCTATTGCTCTTCTTTCATCAGACTCCTCGTCTCTGTTGTGGGAGCCTTCTCCCACCTCTTGGTGAGTCACCATACTCTGCGTTTGTAGATTCCCACGGTTGATCGTCCGCTTGAATGAAAGGACAAATGCTAGATATTAGTCAAGAGTTAAATACATTTTATAATTTGCGCATAATTTCATAACTCTTTCACAGGCATACAAAGTTGGGCTTTCATATTCCAAGTTTTTAATCTTGGTCAAGATAGTTAAGTCAGGGGGGGTTACTCCTCATAGGAGTGTTTCGTACGAGTTTTATGCACGACTGGTGCATGAGCCCAATCAGGACGAGTGTTGTAACCATGCTTTGATACCACTTTGTAACACACCCACTAACATAAATAAAATAAAATTTGGGTTAATTTCTCAATAATGAGAATCCCCCTTAAAAGGTTGCATTAGCGAACTGTCAATCCCTGATTCAATATCGGGATTCGGGGTTTCGGACTTTCCTCCGTCGAGAGTCCCTGTCCTCTCGATTCCCCGATTCGCGATGAGCTCCTTCCCTGGTCTTAGCCCCCTCTGGCTAGGCTCTCTAGTCCCCATGACTAGTTCCTATATGACCGCAGTCATATGCTTTCGTCGGGGTTTCGGGGTTTGCGATGTCACCATGTTTATGTCCACGGTACTCGCGATTCTCCAATCCCCGATGCGCTCCTTCACGTGCTAGCCCTCCCGGTTCAACTCCCACTCATATGACCAACTCCCGTGACCACAACCTCATCCCGTCGGGGCTACAGGGTTTCTAATGACAAGGTGTATGCACCCACAGGATTCCCGATCGTCTAAATCCCGATTCTCCGTTTAATTGACAGTTGTCCTCCACTACGGCGTTGTCCTCCTCCTCTGCTTCTCTGACAGTTGTTCCCCATTGATCGGGTTTTCGTGGATCGCGATATCAAAGTGCACATATCTCTTGTCTACGGGATTCACGATTTTCGGATGAACAAAGTGTCGATGGCGCCCGATCCTTGGCCACACGTCCTTCCAGATGGACGACTCAGATTAACTCTCGGGAGTTCGAGACTTTCGAAGTCTCGGTTCTCATGACCTCGAGAACTCCGATTTCCCGATCTGCGACTTTCGTCCGACCCCTGATACCTGTCCCGTGTGAACGGACGGCTCAGATCTCGTCGGGGTTTTCACTTGGAATTCCCCGATCACTTGTCCACGAAAATGCCGATTTCCCGATGGCTAATATTCCGACCCACTCTGGATCTCTTGCCACGCGTCCTCGCCAATGGACAGTTCGATGCTCCTGTCGGGATATCGCGATTCGCGATTCCAACATGCAAGATGTTCTTGCCTTCGGGAACCCCGATTCTCCGATTTGCAACTTCTTCGAATCTTCCGACATGTGTCCCTGCCGATGGACGGTTCTGAGCTTATCGGGATTTCAAGACTTTCGAAGTCATGTTTCCCTTGCTCTCAGGAACTCTGATTCCCCGATTCAGGACTCTTCGGGATCTCTTGACACGCGTCGCGCATAATGGACGGTCCAGATCCGATCGGGAAATCGCGTATCGCGATTTCATTATGCAACGGTTCTACACTCCTAAAATCTCCGATGGTAAAACCCCGACTCCTATCCTGATGTCTGACGCGTGTCCTGCCGAGATCAACGGCTAGGGTCCTTTCTCGGGATTTCGAGAACCACAAGGCCTTGATTTACAGACTTAACAAAACCCTGATGGCTCAGATTTCCCGATGACTCTTCCGGGACTCCTCCTATGCACGCTAGGGCTTAAACCCCACGCAACTTCTCGAGATCTGACGACTGACGGGATTTTGTCAGTCTTCTCTGTAAGATCCTGACTGTCAGTTTCTTCCCCCTTGAGGATCCTCCCGAGAATGGCTAAGTATCCCTTCTACAAGAGGGAATCTCTACTAGAGATCTATTCCAGGGCTTCCCTGGAGATGGGTAGGGGAAACAACTTTCCTAGGACGGACTGGGAGCCTAACTTAGCTCAATCTAAGCATAACTAGATTCAGTTTATCCACATAAGTCATGCATGGCTTCCTCTATTATATGCACATGCCTATTAATCATTATCAAAACACTGCACATACATTCTTACACAGGAATCATTTACAATTTCATAGGTCTATGAGCATATACATATATGTATCATTCTATGAATTTCAAGAGGCAATATGTAAACAAAACACTTATCAGAAATGACTTCAGAAATGGGTGCAACTGCTGAGAGGGGTGCTTCTGCCATACGCCTTATCCTCTCATGAGGTTGCGTGTGGAACGATTACCCTTGCGTTGGTCAGTCATGATGGCTCTACGGATAAGTGGTTCACCTCCCCATCCCTCATCAAGCCATCAACCTACCGGCTTGCAAGGCATTTATTTCAGGGCTAGCGAGCCGCTTTTGGTTCTCTGGGCCAGTGGAGTCCAAATACGGTATTTAATTCTTGGTGGAAGTTAACGCCCCTTTTCCAGGTGCCCTCCACCACCATCGTGGTCTCTTTTTTGCACATCCCCTCTCAGCAGTTCTGCAATAAATTCAAACTATTATTTACATTCATTGACTTCTTCCTGTAGGTCCATTTACATCACATATTCATACTTATGAGTTTTTCCATAGTCCTTGGCCAGTTCAGTTATATTTACAATCTGGGGGAAACATGGTGTTACAATACCACTACTAGACACATGAAATCCATTAATTCATCAATATGATACATGTATACGTATAGTGATGTGGCCCTTGGATTCATATTCCAAGAGGTCCCTTGGACTCCCTACAATGGTTACCTCTTGTGATGTTTCATATTCCCTCTTCAAGTAACCCTAAAGAGATTACGCATTCTTCCCCTTAATTCTAAAGGGTGTATATGAGTCCAAGGTGAGAGATAAAATCTCAAAGTGTGCAACTGAAATCTTGAAGTGGAAAAATACCAATGGCTAAATTTGCTCTGTGAATCTTGTGTTTTTGGGATGACCACAAACCAAATGGCTGGTAGAAGTTGATTTCTTCTTCTAAACAATGATGGTGGTTTAAGGATGACCACAAATTCTTGAACTTGGCTCTAGGCTCAATGGTTCCTTGAACATTTCCTAAGTTAGCTAGCATCTGAAAGTTGATGTCCTCTGTTAATTGGAAGTGCTCTCAAATGATGGTTTAAAGATGACCATAAAATGTTGTCTAGAAGAAGTAGAAAGTCTTTTACTAAGTGGAGGTTTAAGGAAAACCACAAACTGTTGTCTAGAAGAAGCTGCAAGTATTCTACTAAGTGGTGGTTTAAGGAAAACCACAAACCAAATCACACTCACTTGTTATTGCTCGATTCATAAGACTTCAAAACTTAAAGCTTGAATGTCAATTGCAAATGTTGTTCCCCCTATCAGGTACAAGGTGAGAAGATGTACAAGGTGATATGTAAATCCTTTCATTGCAAGATGTGTCAATACTCGAGAGTGAATTCTACAATATGACTAGATATATTCTTGGATATTGATGGCCATCACCAAGAAGTCATCCACCCATAGTGGTTCTTTACTCTTGCGCACAATGATTACAAGGTTGACATATCAAAATCTTATCTTGAATTGGAGTAGGTGAATATGAACTTTCTTGAAGCAGTCCAACAATTTGGAACTAGATCAATTTGGTATAATCAGGAATATGAAAGGTGACATCTTTTTCATATCCAATACATGTTCTATGCTTGTTAACCAAGGTTTGATTATCGGCTTGGAAAGAGGAAGTTGATATTCATTTGTACTTGAATATGGAGTTGGATCACTGAGTTTCTCTTGTGTTGGCTATTAGTTTGAATCAACATCATCATCTCTTCTTTGAAACTATAGTTGTTCTGAACAAGGACTAGTTTAGAATGTTGTCGAAGATTCTTTCGCTGTAAGTATTCTACTAAGTGGTGGTTTAAGGAAAACCACAAACCAAATCACACTCACTTGTTATTGCTCGATTCATAAGACTTCAAAACTTAAATCTTGAATGTCAATTGCAAATGTTGTTCCCCCTATCAGGTACAAGGTGAGAAGATGTACAAGGTGAGATGTAAATCCTTTCATTACAAGATGTGTCAATACTCGAGAGTGAATTCTACAATATGACTAGATATATTCTTGGATATTGATGACCATCACCAAGAATTCATCCACCCATAGTGGTTCTTTACTCTTGCTCACAATGATTACAAGGTTGGCATATCAAAATCTTCTCTTGAATTGGAGCAGGTGAATATGAACTTTCTTGAAGCAGTCCAACAATTTGGAACTAGATCAATTTGGTATAATCAAGAATATGAAAGGTGACATCTTTTTCATATCCAATACATGTTCTATGCTTGTTTCCCAAGGTTTGATTATCGGCTTGGAAAGAGGAAGATGATATTCATCTGTACTTGAATATGGAGTTGGATCATTGAGTTTCTCTTGTGTTGGCTATTAGTTTGAATCAACGTCATCATCTCTTCTTTGAAATTATAGTTGGACTAGTTTAGAATGTTGTCGAAGATTCTTTAGCTCAAGAGCATCATGAAGAATTTGAGTAGTTTGTAACAACTTTGGCTTGCATAACTTGCAACCGTGTTACAACAAGATTTTGTTTGTCACTGGTGACTGTATTATCTTAGAGTGTTCAATAACTCTAATAGTTCATCCATTCTATCCATATAGAGACAAAATTAGACCTCAAAAGTTTCTTGCAACTCCACCCTTTAACAATCATAATACACCAACACCAATAACCTTAAACCTTCGTATTCAATTTTAGGCCAAGTCTAGAATGAAAATGGTATCATACTCACTAACATAACTAGGAAAGAACTTCAAGAGGAGCTGGCAGAATATGTCCAGAAAATCAACAGTATCAATACAAAGAACTATATCTATAGGTTTGTCTCTTGGAATGCACAAAATGGAAGCTTAGAAATTAATTATCTAAAGAGAAGGAAGCTCGAAGCTCAGAAATTACCTCAATGTATTGTGCACAAGGAAGGTGTGGTCTAGATGGCCATGGATCTTCTTTGTTGTCACTTGTTATACAAAGAATTGTAAACTTCGTCTTTTTTAGAAGAGCTTAGTACTTAAAAAAACACTTCCTTGTCCCCAATAGATAAGGTTCAAATATAAGTCATAGATTCATGCAACTACCATAGAATCATAAGGAAAAGATGCAAGCGACCATAGTGTTATCATTAACTCTGTAAAGGACACAATAATGACCAAAGCGCTTCAATTTCTTTGTCAATTGCTATGTATAGATCCAATCTCCAAAACCCTATCTTGTCTGAAGGTGAAAGCACCCATGAATAACACTCAATCTTTCATTAGAGATGTAAAAGTGTCGTACTAAAGGAGTCTTCATTGGCAGCTGAAATATGGAAAAATATAGAGCACGAATTGATTGAAAAATCACTGAATATCGAGCAAGTGCAGCAATAGTACCATCGTAGGCTTCCTCAGTACTTGAATGCGCATGAGTTGAGATCAATTTGGTCCAGGATTTTATGACCTTGGGACCCGTCACATGTACTTAGAGGCGCGCGATGACGAATAGCTCAATGTTGAAGCATCCACAGTTTTATAAAACCCTAGACCAAGAGACTTGGAACACGAGATTGGACTACAATACTTGTTGATTATTTAGCTCGCTATTCCAAAAACAATCCAGGTGAAAATGATGGGACTGGCTCTATAGGCTTAGGATGTTAGTTTTCCTAATCACCATTCGCACTCCTCTCTGCACAAGATTGGAAACATGAACAGGTAGAACATTGTATTTTTGTGAGGGCTGCGTGAGAGATACCAGCGTAATAGAGGGAAGCATGAGAGAGAGTAGCATGAGGACATCATGAGGGTATTAGATTCCAGTAGCCTGAAAGATACCATGTATAATAATTTTTTAAAATAGTAATTACGTCAAAAGGGGTATATCTATTGACAATG
Organism: Picea engelmannii; assembly: GCA_009831015.1. Lineage (NCBI taxonomy): Eukaryota > Viridiplantae > Streptophyta > Pinopsida > Pinales > Pinaceae > Picea > Picea engelmannii. The sequence continues at coordinate 531,286 of ML780042.1, forward strand.
GGTACATCTATTATTAAGCCGAAAGGCAAAGGCGTATACCTATTGACAATGGGCAGCCTTTCGGTGTTGATCAGCCACAATTATGTGGCTGTGCTAAAGGCTGATAAAATGAAAAGAATCCTTAAAAGAATATATTAAATTTTATTATTGATTAACAAATAAACTGTTGAGCTTCATTTATTTGGTGTTAATATTTTAATTTATGTTAATCACTTAGGTGACAGTCAGTTAGCTATCAAAGTAATTTTTAAATATGATTATCTCTTTATAATAGCTAGGAAGTTAATGATTGAAATCACAACCATTTATTTCCAGCCATATTTAATCCTGTCCATAGAAAACTTATTAAGCACTAAACCCCTATTAAATCTGTCCATTGTCAATAGGTATACGCCTTTCGGCATAATAATAGATGTGAGATGCACAATACAACTTATTCTGTAAAAATAAAAGCTTTCATAGTTGGAATTATTAAAAAAAAGCCCCCAATTATCATCATTTATCATCATATCCGAATACATAAAAACTAGACCATCCCAATGAAATTAGTACCCAAAAAAGTCCATAAAATCTAGTAATGTTCAAAAAGGGTTAGATCTTATATAGACTTCCGGTCCAAAGAAAAATGTCCAAAATATATAACTCTCCAATAATATCTTAAAGAAAAATATCTAGATTATAAATCCCAAATCCCAATTATATTAAGTAGTAAATCCTTAGAATGTGTGCCAACAATTATATTCAGCTCTTTGTAAATATGTGAAAATGACATTTTGTAAAGAGGTTTTATTTAATTGAGATTCTAAAGACCCAATTGTTTGTGCCTCCACCCACATTGGTAGAGAAATGATAATAGTGTTAATCTTCAACGAATAAAACCCTATGAATTTCATAAGTATAGTCTACTCTTTAGCACACACCATCAAACAACTCCAAGGGTAGAGACTTATCAACAACAAACTCTCCAATCATTTGAGATTTTTCAATTTCCCTCTAAAATTTATAAAAGTATGTAATAGAAAAAGTCTGCAAAATGATCTGAAATGTTGGGAGAAATCTATCCACAAAAGGACTAGAGTTGTGCACCAAATAGTGATAAAATGAACAACTTGGAAATCCTATAACTCTTAACAAAGAAACCAAATTCTTAAAGCTTCTTCCACTATATCTCCCTACCAAGCATTTTTTATGCCTAACCACTTGCCAATATCCTTCCAAACTTGTAAATAGGGGCAACAAGAACAAATATGTGATACATATTCATCTGCATTCGTACATAGGTAACAAATGCCTAGACCATGTTTCTTCTTCTTTTGTAATGAATCTTAAGTATGAACCCTATTCATAAGGGTGAGATACACAAAAACCTGTCTTTTTTGTCTCTCTAATCTTCAAAATCAAAGACCACCACCAACTTTGTTCCTATCCCTTTGATTCCATTAGTACCTCATACCCAAGTTTGGCAGTGTAATAACCTCCCATCTTATTCTCACTAAAAACTAACTTATTGAAATCTTCACTTAATCTTATATGACCATTTCTCAAGTCATTAATATAATTTTCCCAAGAATCAACCTAATCACGTATTAAACTTAAGTGTTTAGCACTAAACCTTTCATATTTCCAAATATTGGTCCTCTCCCCATCAACTAAATGATTTAGAGTAAAAGTAACTTGTCAAATTAATAGTTGAAGCATATCTTTAGGTAGAAAAACATTATTGTTTCATCCCATAATTGTGTCCACCCCAACCTTTACCTGAGAGCCATTTTCAAATCACCAAGATAAGTGAGAACCAATTATTGGAAAGGATGACATCAAGGATTTATAATGATTTGAATCATTTTTTAAACCTTGGACGAGATTCCAAATCTAATCTAAGCGCGAAGCAGAAGCCAAATATTTCTAAAATGTAACTATTTTTCACAAAACTTCCTTAGAAATAAACTTCCATGAACCTTTTGCTAGCCAAAAGTTGTCATTTTTTTAGATGTAATTTGACTCTATCATTTTTACCTTGCTAGAGAAAATCAAAACCAATTCTTTTAAATTCCTCCAACTCTCCTTTGGGAATGTAGCTAGTAAAAACCAGTATATAGAAATTGCTTCTAGTACTTCTTTAATAAATGTCAACTTGCCACCCTGAAACAACCATATGTCATCTTTGACACCAAAATTATATCCCCCCCTTTCTTTCTCTCTCTACATACACACACAATTTTCTTTTTCTTTTAAAAAAATTATTACTTATTTTTTTAAATTTTAATTGTTCAATTTTTTTTATATGTTTTAAAAAATAGTTATTTTGTTGGCACCCAAGGTTTTGAAGGAGTTGCATGTAAATCAACACTAAATTCGCACACTAGAAGATACACTATGTAACGCTAGGAAGGAACATCATCTGCACTAGTCAAAGGAATACTACACGTGCCAACCCAATTTTGTATTGCCCGTAAGGAATCAAGAAGAGATCACATGCAAACCAAATCTAAGTGTATCTTATGGAATATTTCCAAATGGTTTTTATAACCATCGAATGATCATGGGAAAGGGTATAGATGAGATGGAAATTTAGCTAGTATTTCCATGTTCTAGAAAAGATATGAGGGGTGCATGCAGACACGTAAAGCATGTGGGACTTTTGTTCATTCAAGAGAGTGGATTTGAATAGTCAGGAAAAGAGAGAGTTCATGATGGTAACAGGGAGTAGAACAGAATGGAGAGAGTTTGTTCCAAGTCCATTTTTTTCCCAGTGTTTGCATAAGTCTATAATAGAGATAAAAACTATGTATGAATGAAGAAAATTGACTAGAGCGCATGGCACATCTCTTTTATGATCTTGCATATGAATGAATCTAAAGTTAATGAATGAAATATGAATTCATTTCTCTCTGCATTCTATTGTGTCATGGTTTTACTCTATTTCCATTTACTTTATGAGGTATGATAGTTTGTTGCTTAGCTTTTAAGAATGAATGGGTTTATTCATGAGAGGTTTTCCTATATCTAGTTTCCCTATGCATCCGGCACAAGACTAATATTGGTCTTTGTGGTTCTCATGGAATCTTAGGTGAGATCTTCTGTAGTCCTTGACTAAAGATTGAATATGTTGATGCCTTGGGTTTTTTTTAGTAAAGCTTGATGAACCCTGGGTCTTTAACCCATGAACAAATGAACAATAGAGCCAACAAATAGTTCTATTTCTAGGACTTGAAGGTTTTGTATTGCATGATGAAGGGAAAGAATGAGGTGGAAACCATCTCACAAATAAATACAAGATTGGTTATCTACGAAGGAAGACGATTTCACATGATGAGAGATGAAGAATGTGATAACCAATGAAGAAAGATGGAAACAAAGGTATATCTATACATATTTCCATGAAGTTTTCTTTGCTAAGTTTCCTTGTTTGTTGTATGAATGGTTAAAAAGGTAGACAACAATTAACACTTCCTTGGGATCCCAAGATCTAGTGGTGTGGAACCATAATACGGTTAATAAAATGAAATATGTGGATCATTGAGTTCTCCATTGAATACAACAAGTCTTTTAGTGAGGTTGAAAGAAATTTTGTTGTCATCCCTAGAAAGATACTATTGGAAGAGATCCCTTTGTGGATCAGTATGTTGTTTATAGAGAAGGGGATGATTCACATGGACTCCAATAGGATGGTTGAGTAGATACCCTCACACCAAGGTGGGGATGGAAAGAAGGGGGGAAAGGAGATATGGAATGGATCCAGCGGGAGGGATCTAGAAGATGAGGAGATGAGGTGAGAAGAGAATGTACCTAGAAGAGTAGAAGAAAAAAAATGTCATGAGATATGAAAGAAGAGTTGAGCTAAAGAGGAAACTTGAATAGAGGAGTGGAGAAGAAATAGAAAGGGGTGAAAGATGAGGGATCATACCAAGGATGAAAAGAAAGGAGACCACACCATGAGAATGTGTGGGAGACAGTGATGTGCTAGAGAGAAGCACAAGAGGGAAGAGGTCATCAAAGATACATGGAGTTAGTAGTAGGGTATCAAGTGAGGATACCATGAGTAGTGGGAGTAGGTTCGAAGAAGACAAAGTCAGATCCCCTTGGATATTAATATATGTAGTCACATCATAGGATGATGAGGCGTAGAGTAGCAATGCGAATGCGGTAGAAGATGGCGATGAAGCCCTCCAAGAAGGCAAAGAGGATTTATCTATTTTGAATGGGCTTGCTGACTACAGGTAGAAATCTATTTGGGATTCATCATCAAGGATAATGAGAGAAGATGAAGGAACCCCCTATTTGAACCACCCCCCTTGCACATTTTTAATAAAGAAGAAAGAAATGAAGAAAGTGCAGAGATAGGAGTAGAAGAAAGGGAAGGAGAATATATGAGTGAATAAGAGGTCGAAATCAGTAATAATTTACAAGAAAGAGTCTCGATATTAGTGTCAATATCACCAACAACTAGTGGTTAGTTGTAAGGAAACAATACTAGAGAAAGTATGGAAAACTAAGACGCAACTTTGAGACTACTCATGTTCCATGGGATGGGAAGAGACGGTGCAGAACAACATTGGTTTACGTGTGAAGCTATATGGTCTATGAAGAGAATTGGAGATGAAGCATCTAAGATAGCGTAGTTGGAGACCACCTTCAGAGATAGATATATGATGTGATATATGAAGTACAAGGTGATTGTTCCAGTGTGACAAGATAGGTCCCTAACAAATATTAAGAGAGATCTACTTAGGGAGTTTTAGAATCCTAAGTCAAAATCAAAGTGTATCACTGAGATAAAAGAGATCAAGCAGAAGAATAAAGAAACCATATGGGACTCTGACCAACGGTTCAAAATATAGTTGGATAGACTAACAATTCAGATCCAAGATGTCCAGCATAGAAAGTGGTTTATTGTAGGAATTCTACCTCACATTCATGTTTCACTCACCCAATATAAGGTGATGACTCAGGAATATTCCATGGATATTGTGATGCACCTAGAAGCTACACCAAGAGGTGGTGATACATGAGTAGGGTTGACACAAGTACAATCTCAGATCGCAAATATAACCATGAAACTACAAGATATGGCTAAGGCTAGGGTGGTGCACGAGAATGTGTGGTGTACTATGTGTTGCACATAAGGTCACCATAGGAAATTATGTCTGATGTTGGGAAGCTACATGGTAATGGGTGCGCCAAATCCATTTCCAATAGGACCTTAGACTAAGTGGTGCAAGATTTGCAGATAATGAGAACATATACCTCCCTAATTCCCAACACTACAAAAATATAAGAAAACTACACATACTCCATTTTGTGAGTTCTACAAATCCATGGGGAATTATGTGAACAATTTTTGGTCACTTCAATTGATGCAGGAGAAAAATCAAAATCCTTTCTAGGTCCAGGACGAAAAAAAAGGTGGCGACCATGGAGTTGTTGGTAAGGAGGATATCAAGGAGGTCTGAGAGGAAGATATGGACGAGGACAAAGAAGAGTATATGGTGGTGGTGGAGAAAGACCACTTATTTTCTTTAATTGTGGAAAAATGGGCTACATGTTGCAATTTTGTACCAAACCACACACTCTTAGTGGGTACTACCATAGTATAGATCATGTCACAAAAGATTTCCCAGATTTGTTGGCAAAGTGGGAAGAAAAGAAGGCACACTGCAATATGGTCAGCGAAAATCTGCGTGGATATCAGAAACCAAAGGAAGAAGTTGAAATTTAGGTTGTAACTTGAGGAGGAATTCAGATAGGAATGTAATTAGAACATGGCAAGAGTCCATGTGAGAACATCGAAGGAAAGATCATAAAATAAGCACATGCACCTCCAAAATTTGAAATCGTGAAACAAAAGCAATTATTGCATGAAGTAAAGAGGGATCTAGAGGGGGATAGAGAGAACGAGGAAATACAATGCACAATTGAAATGTCATTGGAGGAAGGATGTGTGCATGAGGAAGTACATCGCACCACACACAAATAATTTGAGGAATCCCATGCACATGAGGAATTACAATGTGCCACACAAAAAGCATTGGAGGAAACTCATGTGTGTGAGGAGATACAACATGCAATGTAGAGGTCGTTGGATGATGCCCACAAACGTGAAGAAGTGAAGCAGGTTGAACAAAAGTAAATAGAGGAGGAATGCATGTGTGAAGATCTATGACGCATGGTGTGAGAAGAAACACAATGAAAATATTGTCATGAGGAGGAATCAAAGGAAAAATAAAGTAACTTCTTGCGTTGTTTCCTTAAAATGTTATGTGATTCTGAGGATGAAAAGAAGTTAACCCATATGTTGAAAATATGTATGGGGGAATGAGAGACCACTATAGCTATATCTTCCCCACTACTAGAAAGATATGTGTGCTAGGTGAGCAAGCAAAAACACAATGGAAGAGAGTTCAATATGACAATTGAACTCAGAAGCTATGATATAGATGATGTCATGTTGGACTTTGGAGCTGCTGTGAACATATTGTCCAAGAAATAATGGGAGTTTATGGGTAAAACAAACTTGGTGTGGTCCCCCATTCAACTTAGGCTCGCTAACCAATACTTAATCTATCCCATCATTTGGTTGGAGCAAGTGGAAGTGAACATTGAAGGGGTGAAGACCAAAGCATATTTTGAGGTGATTGAGTTCATGGATGACTCAAATCCATTCCCTTCCCTACTTGGAATTGACTAGGAATTTGACACCAATATAATCTTGATTATAAAGAAACAAAAAATGTCCTTTGAAATAGATACCTTGCATGTCATTGCGTCATTGGATCCAAACAAGGAAGACAACTATAATGAGACAATGAATGAGGATGCACAAAGTTCCATCATTAAAAAAATCTATAATATTATAGGGCATAGGGAAGGTTATATCAACCCCATAGATGATGGTGAGATGAGTTGGAGAGGTGTGCGCTCATATGATATAGATTTGGAGGATCTATGGAGAGATGGAAGAAAAATGTTAGGATCCAATATTAACCCCTCTTAGTGATTCATTAGTTAGTATGATATATTTTCTATGTAATAAGTCCGACATTAATTAATAAGGCATATTGAATAAATTAGAATAAGTCAATGTAAGAGTACCTAATAGAATCTTCTGCTTCTAGAAAGATATTCCTCTAGAAGGTTCCTTAGAAGAGAGAATTAGTATAAATAAGAGTAGGAGGTATTGGAAAGGATGTCTTGAGAATTATTGTAATAGATTTATGCTCTACTGGAGGTTTCCCCCTCGAAGAGGTAAGTGAACATTGTTTCCTATCAAGAAAGGTACCATATTGGTGTTATGGTTCCATATATTATGTTATTCCTTATTATTATCTATAGTATTTATGTTGTTGTTGTTGTTCCGCTATTCTTCCCTGAGTATTTCTATTTTCTGATATTATAATAGATTTGGTACATTGCAAGTGGTATCAGAGTTATTTCCGGGGGAGATATTTTGGGATAATGTTTTTTGGGGTAGAGACGTATTCTAGCGTCTTTAAGATATAATGATTTGCCGTTCAATGCATAAATCCGCGATCAGGGAAGCATACATGCAAGAATTACAAGTGGTTCTTAAGAACACATTGTTGGCCACCCTTGTAACCCCTATTGGTAACCCTTCGAGTGGTAGTGCATCAAACAACACATGTATGCAGATTGGCCTTGAGATCCTAAATCCCTCCATAGATAAATTGATTGGCCACCTTACTGTTATAGTGCCACCGATAATTTCACTTGGTAAGATACTCTCTAGTACGTGGGTAATCGGGTAGTACGACTAAGAGTACGATATATCCTCTTTAGTTGGCTCCCTAAGATATTGGCTCAAGTACTATTGTTTGGCCCTACATGTATATCAAAGAGCTATAACACAAGGAAAACCCTTGTCTATAGAAATCCTCAATACCCTAACCCTTGGGATGAAAATAGAACAAAAAGAAACATACAAGATATATTTTCATGAAACCTTACCTCATGCAGCCGGGTTGCAAAATTACTACACAGTACTTCCTCTTAAGAATTTGGGCATTTCATCATTGCAGTATTATTTAGTTTAGAGTATAAATCCACAGGAAAAAAAAATTGGGGGGCCTCCCACACCCTTATTTGAGACCTATCTCATTGGATACCTCTCTTCATATTGATCACATTGGTATCCTTCATTTTTAAGCCTTTTTTTTCTGTGGACCCGAACCCTTCTTGACACCCTTACTTGCGACCTATCTCATTGGATTACTCTCTTCATCCTAATCACTTTGGTACCTATATTTACCTGTGGACCTAGTTCCCTTCCCGACACTCTCATTGGCCACCCATGCCTCTAAAATGGATCGTATCACCCATGATTAGAACTTGGAAGACTTGGATACTAAGGTGACCAACCTAGACCAGCACATCGACACCCTTGGCCAACAATTCCAAGACTCCCTCACCCAAAACATTACCTCCCTCAGATACGAGTTCCAATAAGTGATGGAACTCTTCAAGGGTAAAAACACTAAATCCTACTCTAAGGACCCCCATTCTTTCCATTATGAGAATACTCATTTGTCCTACTCCTCTTGGGGTTCTCCAAACTCCAGAAATAAGGTGCCCAAAGTTGAAATGCATAAATTTGATGGCTCAAACCTAGTAGGGTGGGTCTCTCAAATGGAACAATACGTCTCCCTCCATGATATACGAGATAATGAGACCAAAATCCATGCATGGGTTCTGTACTTGGATCAAGAATGTTGGAAGTGGTGAAAATGGCATAAGAAATGTTATCTAGGCTTGCCTAATTGACACATGTTCACCAAAGCCATTTGTGCTTGTTTTGGTAGAGAATCTCATTTTTTGGGATGGGTCAGTAAGTGGAACCAAACAGGGTTAGTAAGAGACTTCATCATGACATTCGAATAGTTAGTTATCAAAATTGATGGATTATCTGATGAATTCTATATTGGTTGCTTTATATGTGGCTTAAAGGACTCCATTCAGGCTCATGTGAGCATGCATCATCCTATTATCTGGTTGCAGGTGTGCCAATTAGAACTAGAAGTGAATATCATTATTCATGCCCAACCCTTGTGTTATCTCCTAAAATAAATTTTCCAATTTCAAGTCATTAGGTGATGGGATTGTCATTAGATGAAAGATTTCCTTTCTGAGTTTAAGTGTCTTTAAGATGAATTTTAGACTTGTCTTTTCAAGAAATAAGTGGTCTCTTCAAGGAATATTTGGTTTAAAGTCATGAGGAAAAAATCCCAAGAAATTAGCTTTAGGCAGCTAAGGGTCTAATTTTTATATGATATAAGCTGCCGAAAGTTCCCACTTTCAGAAACTAAGAAGGTAGGTGCAGGGTGCTCTAAGCTGCGAAAAGCGCAGAATTTTCCAAAATTCATAAATTTTGGTCAAAAGGTCAAAATTCGAATTGGCTTGAGTATTTTTAGGGGCTAATGATGAATCTTCCTTATATATCTCATCCAATATCATCCATGGAGGTAGGTGGAACTTCATTTTCATCAATGGAAACATTCTAGGGATCAAATTCTAGAATGTAGGTATATGGCTAAATTCTAGAAATCTGTGTTTTTCCTGTTTTAGTCACTTTCTTTGGGGACAGATCCTGATGTGATGGAAGCATATTTTTAGAAAATTAAGAATCTATTTCATAAGAAAAGTCTCCTCTTCGAGAACTTCTCTCATTTTTCCAAAATATATTTTTATTTGTGAGATATAGGTCAATCCTTGAGCACCATATTTCCAGAAATTAAATACTTTGTTTTTCCTGTTTTAGTCACTTTCTTTGGAGACAGATTCTAATGATCTGGAAAAGTTTTTATGGAAACTAAAGGAGTTTTTTCGCAAGAACGGGCTGATCTTCAATAAACTCTCTTATATTTCCAAGATCTATTTTTATTTGGAATATATAGGTGAATCTTGGAGAAGCATATTTCTAGAAATTCTAAAACTCTGTTTTCCTTGCCACATCACAAATTTGAATTTGTAATAGATATCCTCCACAAACTAAATATAAGAGAAGTGGTTATCATATCCATCTTTTGAGGATCTCAACTAAGTTGGTAAAGGCTATATAAACCTATTGATTTCATATTGTAAACAGGGGGGACAGTCTGAGGACTCTGGTTCGACCTTGGAGATTTGTAACCATATTTCATCCATGGAAATATCTATGAATACATCTTGACATCAATCTTATTTCATTGTATTGGTTCAGTTTTCATCTTCTTTCTTTTCCATTTTTATATATATTTAATGATAGATGACTTTCATCTCATCTCTTCATTGATATATTAAACCTATACATTGCTTCTCATGTTTGTCCAATCCCTGAAAGTTGTCATCATGTCATTGCATTGATAAGCTAGAGTTGCAAGTATTCTACCTATTATGTCTGACCGTATATTATATGTAATCTTATATATGTCTCTGTTAGTGTGATAAGTATTTAAAATGTCATAGCTGGCCATTCACATATGATATTGTATGTATATTTATGTTAGCATAATAAGTCTTCTCCATGCCTTCACACATTTAATTTAAATCTGTTGAACAGTATGGTAGAAAGCCTTTGATATTTGAGAGGATTAATGTGTTCTTAAATGAATATGACTCTTTCAAGTCATCCGACTTGATCCTCTTTCTCCTACATTATTGAGTATTTAAGTTACCGATATTACACCCTTTACATTCAGGGAGTAATTTCTTGGAGTGATAACACCTTGCATGCTGCAGTTAGAAACCATCCTCACCTAGAGGCTAACCCAACTCTGAACCAAACTTTGAAGGTCCAAAAGGTATCTCCAGCAAAAATGGTTGAACGTTGGAAACAAGGACTTTTCTATTATTGTGATGAAAAGTATTCCCCGGGCCATAAATGTCATGGATAAAAATTATTCCAAATTGATGCGTCCACTTCCACCTCCTATGAAGACATACCATCGGCTAAGGCTCCCAACCCAGATGACACACATCCAATTTTCCACCTACCAGATCTAGTTGCAACACATTTGGAACTAAAGGAACTGGTCATATATATACATTCCATCACTGGTATTTCTGCCCCATGAGAATTAAATATTAAGGTCTACATCAAACATACATAGGTCATGGTGTTGATTGATTGTGGTAGCACTCGTAATTTTATTCACTGCAGGGTCATTGAGGAGGTAAATTATTTTTCCAAACTAGTTTCTAATTTTCAAATTCTCAGATCTAATGGCGATACGATGAAGTGTGGGGTGCATTGTGAGAATCTAAAACTCCAAATGGGTGATTATCATTTGAAAACTAACATGTTATCCATTTCCATGGGTGGATGTGATATTGTCTTGGGGTGGAATGGCTTCGTACCCTAGGAACGATTACCATGGATTATCAATACTTATACATGAAATTCACTCAATATGCTCACACCTATACCCTCCTAGGTCTCCAAGTTGGATCCCCAGAAATCATCAATTCTCACCAGATGGAAAATATCTTGAAGAAATGCCAGGATAGTGTGATTTCTCAACTTAATACCATATAGGTCACCAATCAGCCCTTGCCAACAGTACCTCGTAACCTGCAATTGGTATTAGACAAGTACCTCGGGATCTTTGAGGTTCCAACAAACTTACCTCCTTCTAGGGGTGAGAATGATCATAACATTCCTCTCCTTATGGGAATTCAGCCCCCTAATGTCCATCTCTACTGGTATCCATTTGCTGGAAAAAAAAAATATAAAAAATTGTGAAAGAATTATTGGAGGTAGGGGTAAATCGCCCAAGTACCATCCCATATTCTTCCCTAGTTTTGATGGTCTTGAAGAAAGAAGGTTCTTGGCGCATGTGTCCATATTTTCGCACCCTTAATAAAATGACCATTACGGATAAGTTTCCCATTTTGGTCATTGATGACCTATTGGATGAACTCTGGGGTGCCTGTTTCTTCACCGAGTTATACCTTCGCTCAAGATATCACCATATTTAGATGAAGTAAGTCAATATTCCGAATACGGTTTTCAGAACTCATGAAGGGAATTGTGAATTCTTGATCATGCCTTTCGTCCTTTGCAATGCCCCGTTTACATTCCAAAGTCTCATGAATAAACTCATGAAACCTTACCTTTGGAAGTTTGGCCTGGTTTCCTTTGACGACATCCTCATTTATAGCCACACTTGGGATGCCCACCTCCTCCATGTGAACAAAGTACTTCAATTGTTAGAGGAAAATCAATTGTTTGTCAAAAAGGCCAAATGTTCTTTTGGGGTCAGGGAGGTTGAATACTTGGGACACTTATGGGTCATGAGGGGGTAAGAGTGGACCCCATGAATATTCAAGCCATGCAATATTGGTTAAGACCCACAAACTTAAAGAGTCTTCATGGTTTCCTAGGCCTCACTGGATATTACAATAAATTTGTACACCATTATGGAAAAAATACGCAGTCATTGAATAACCTTCTTAAGAAGAATGCATTTCATTGGATACCTAAGGTCGAGCAAGCCTTCACATATTTAAAGCAGGCCATTTTCACTACTCCAGTCTTAGCCACTCCTGACTTCAACAAAAATTTTGTGGTTGAATCAGATTCTTCAGGCACTAGTATTGGAGCAGTTCTCACACAAAATGGTCAACCTATGACCTTCACTAGCCAAGTGTTGAGTGGCTACAATTTGGGAAAATATACATATGAAAAAGAAAGGATGACCATTCTCCATGTTGTGCACACATCGAGGCCATATCTCTTGGGACGCCATTTTCAAATATAAAAAAATTACTATAGTCTGAAGTATTTCTTAGAGAAGAGGTTATCCTCCCCAGAACAGAACAAGTGGTTGACCAAAATGTTGGGATATGATTATGAGATAGTATATAAAAGGGGAAAAGACAATATAGTGGTAGATGTATTGTTGAGACAACATGAGGAAGATGATTCCCTCTTTTCCTTATCCTTACCTATTCTTGATTGGATTGAGGTTGTCTGACAAGAGTGGCTAACACACTTGACTATTTCACAGGTAATTCATCGACTTCAGAAGGACCCTAATCCTCCCCTCAACTACACTTGGGAAGACAATATCCTTAGGTATAAGTATCTCTTGGTTTTGTCTTCATCTTCCACCATCAAGCCTAGACTCTTAAATGAGTTGCACTCATCTTCTATTGCTGGTCACTTGGGCTTCCAAAATACATATTCTAGTGCCCACCGTTATTTTTTCTAGGAAGGCATGAAGAAGGACATCCTTAATTTTTTCACCAAATGCAATGTTTGTCAATGCAATAAAGGTGAAACTATTAAGACTGCAGGAGCTCTACAGTTGTTACCTATTCTAGCCTATATGTGGACTGACATCTCCATGGAATTTATAGTGGGCCTTCCAAAAGTAGGTAACAAGTTAGTCATCATGGTGGCGGTATATCGACTCTCCAAGTATGCTCATTTTTGTGCCTTACCACACCCTTTCACGCCGATCCTGGTCATGCAAGTTTTCCTTGATAATATTTTCAAGTTGTGTGGCATGCCCACCTCCATTGTATTTGATCGTGACCCGAATTTCACCAGCATTTTTTGGAAAGAGTTGTTTAAATTACAGGGAACACAACTGAACATGATCACAACATATCACCCACATTCAGACGACCAAACATAAATGGTCAAAAAATGTTTGGAAACCTACTTGTGTGTTGTTTTTCTTCTGACAAACAACACTAGTGGGTGATATGGCTACCATTGGCAGAATGGTGGTACAAAAATTTCCTATCACAGGGCCACTAAAATGACACCATATGAAGTGGTGTATGGCCAAAAGCCACCTACTATAATTTCATATATTCCCAGCACATCAAAGGTCTAGGATATTGGTAGAATGTTGTAAGGTAGAACAACCACCCTAGCAGATTTGAAGGATAACCTCCACATGGCTCAAAATCATATGAAGAAAAAGGTTGAGCAACATCGCTCAAAAAGGGTTTTCCAAGAAGGTGATCTAGTGTTTCTCTGACTCCAACCTTACAAACAAACAACACCCAAGTCACAAGGACACCACATGTTGGCACCCAAATTTTATAGTCCCTATTAGATTATTCAGTGTATTGGTTTCATGGCCTACAAAATATCACTTCCAAATACCTCCAAAATCCATTCATTGTTCCATGTTTCTTTTCTGAAGAAAGTGGTGGGACATAATTGCAGGGTTCAAACCATCCTTCATGAATTAGATGAAGAAGGCTCCTTTGGCTCCAACCATAATCAATCCTCAATATGTGAGAGCGTCGCTTGCATGAAAGGACTATCAAAGAAGTGTTGATCGAGTGGAAGGACACATCACCATAGGATGTGACTTGGGAATCATCGACCATTCTGCAAAAATTCCCATGTCTTCAGCCTAGAGGACAAGGTCGCTTTTAAAGAAGGGGGGCATGTTAGGCTCTGATCCCAACCCCTCTTATTGGGTAATTAGTTAGTGTGATATATTTTCTATGTAATAAAGGAAGACATTAGTTAATAAGTCCTATTAAATAAATGAGAATAAGTTAATGCAAGAAGACCTAATAGAAGCTTCTGCTTCTAGAAATATCTTCCTCTAGAAGGTTCCTTAGAAGATATAATTAGTATAGATAAGAGTAGGAGGTATTGGAAAGGAAGTCTTGAGAATTATTGTAATAGAGCTCTACTCTGCTGGAGGTTGTCCCCTCAAAGAGGCAAGTGAACATTTTTTCCTATTAATAAATGTATCATATTGGTGTTGTGGTTCCACATATTCTGTTGTTCCTCTATTAGTATATGCAATATTTCTATTTATGTTGTTGTTCTGCTTTCTTCCCTGCACTATTTCGATTTCCTTCTATTATAATAGATTTGGTAAATTGAAAATAAGCTATATAATATTTCAACAAGAAGATACATGTGAATCACCAAAATGGTGTACGAGATTGGACCAGGACCCTACAATCTACCCCACTTTGATGGAAAATACTTTGTGGATACATTCCTCTCACAGGTGAATAAAATTCCCATGAACCAAAAAATGTAGGCCCTCGACATAGTAGTAGAGGGCTACCTACACAATGGTGGGAAACACACCATGAACATGTACAAGAGTGGGAACATGTGGTGGAATTGATTAAGGAAATATTTTGGCCTATGGTAAATCCCCAAGAACATATGTGTTCCTGTGAAAAGTGTTGGCTAGTTAAGAAAATTTATAACACACAATGGATATGTCATATCTCCAACCACACTACGCCGAAAAGTAACCCCACCCATCAAGTACCTTTGATTAGGATCACGCTGCTAGATGAGCAGCATAGGACAGAGTTCCAACCAACACAAGGGTTGTGAAGTCAATAAAATAACCTGGTACCACCCATAAGAATCGACGACCCACCATGGAAAGGTATGAGGAACATAATTAAAGTAAAGAAGTGTCGCGACTCGCTAGGGTCCAATGCGACAGAATGACATACCTAGAACAACATAGGGGTGTGCAATAGACATGTGTTGTTCCCTAATAGGATATAACTTAGGGAATATGTAGAATAGTCATTATCACAATAATAAATAGGTGGCATAAACAACTCAACAGAATAAGGTGGGACATGATAGGTCGTACCCAAATAAGATTTTTCACATTTTTGAAAATATTAAGGTTTAAATGCCATATTAAAATCAAAAGGACAGAACAACGACTACTAATATCCAACTAACAACTACATGTGGATATGGTGGCAGGAAAGTGGTTTGTTAGCCATAAGACAAGTGACAACGACTTGGGGAAAAGAAAACAATTATGGAAATAGGGTCCCTTCGATGTGTGATAGTTATACCGGGGTAGGTCAATTAAAAATGGATTTTGTGAAAACTTGGAAACCAATGTATTTAGGGGCATGCCACCCTCCATGTATTTTATGTCCCATAACCAAAATTCACTTCACCATTTCCGCCCAACAAGACGAGAACAAAGTGTAGAGCCGAGGGGAGAATATTGAAGCAACAGAGTGTCGATAGTTTAGGTGAATCAAGCCGCGTACTAAACCGTTGTAGTCATCCCAATAAAGAGAAAAAATATTACATAGGAGCTAACCATTCGATGACAATAATGGAATCCCACAGTAAGCCCCATGCATGCAAAAAAAATAAGCCTACCAATGAAAAAAAAGTTCTTGAACTTGTAATACCCTCCCACGTAAGCTACACAGGTCCTCGGTTAGGGAAATTTCCCCTATTGTAGAATGTTGACTACAATGTTTGAGACACAATCCAATTCCCTGAGATATATTTTGATCGGTATGCATAGATAATCCAAGGGAAAATGGGAAATAGAAGGTGGTCACCCAACAATGAGCCAAGCCGCTTTTGCAATATGGTGTTCTAATTCTAGTGCACTACCCACATTTTGGTTGAGGCCTGCCTACGAGGGAATGCATCAATTGTTTCTTAGTCATTTTCCTTATGGATTCATTTGGCTTGATCTAAAATACCCAGTTGATGAGAATACCATGTATTGAGTTTCATGCCTTCCAATGCAGGGAGAAGACTCGACGAAAGTGCTCAAGTCAAAGGCTGTGACCCACGGAGAATTTTACGCTAAGTATGTTATGTGTAGAGGGTCCTGCGACGTAGTGATTGTGGATATTAGTGACCAACAAACCCTCTTTGCTACACATTTTATTTCTTTCAAATTATTCCGCAAGTGCCACAAGGATGAATGTCCAATCAAAGTCGTCATTGCTGCAAAAAGATGTGCCACGAGGATCCTATTGGCGTGGGTGTGTTATTTATTAAGAGAATTTGTTGAAAATTGTTTGGAGGCATAGAAATTGGGTAAATAATTTCACTACAATTGGACCATACTATTGATTACCATGATCCTATGGAGGCCTCCCTTTGGCCATGAAGATGACACACTCAGTGCACCACCCTTCGTCACCTCCAAATTTTTCACACTGCAGTACATTGAGGACTAAGAAGCTTAGGTTTTGCATCACAAGTCCTTTAATAATTGGTACACACAACTCATCCAAGCAACCAATTCAACATTCCACATCCTGAGTACTATCGTGGAAAGGTACGAGGCCTACATCCAATTTGAATGTAATTTCCATAATGTCTTTATTTATCCACTTGCAAACCAACAAGATGCAACTACCATGTTTCCATTTTTTAACATGGAAGAAGACATCCAACAAGGGGTCAAAGAATGGTTCGATCATATTAAACCTACCCCTAAATATGTGATATAATAACTTGAGACACAAACCAAGAGGAAGTAGGAGAGGAAATGAGTAGAATCAACACTACAAAAGACAACACATCAGTTCCCATGCAATAACAGGAAATCACATCAAAAGGAAAAGGAATGTGATCCATAGGTCAGTGGTCACATAATGAGGTGGATTCAGAGGCTAAAAAGGATAAGGGCCCCAAGTGAACAAATATACAATCATCACTGGTTCAAATGTCGATCAACTTAGATTCTAGCCCGAACCTCGATGACAAACAATGCACACCAACTCCTCCACTGGAGGTCCAACCTACACCCATCACAGAGGAAGTCACTGCAAAGTCTACACAAAACATTGTGGTGCTTGGTCAAGTTGGTAGAAAGAGAAGATGGAAAAGAAGCAGTAAATGGAAAGACACCAACACTCTGAAACAGGAAGTAGGATAGACTGTCACAACCATCTCGTGCCTAGTCTAAGAGCTCAAAGTACAAATGATGATACAACAAATAATACAAAAATAGGAAATAATAAAATTGGATAACCTCTCTTGACAATTGCCAATTGATTTCCTACGTGATACACTCCTTCATGCATAATAGATGACCAAAGCAAGTGCTAGTAACTATAGATGATTATTGTGGTTCAATCCATTGGTTTCTATTTCTTTTGACTCGGTGAGTGTTGAGATCGAACTGGCACAGGTTCCTACATAATACCTACAAACTTATATGACCACAATCATTATGGATATGGGAGATAGACACCATGAACTTAGTCAGTCGCATGAATGACTACAACAACAAGATAATCTAGAATTTGTTGTGCACAAAGACACCTAGGAAAAACATCAACAGAAAATGAAGGATCACCAATAGGTTGAGGTGGCACACCAAGAGATCAAAGAAATCCATTCCATGGAAGTCACTACGAATACTGAGAGTAAATATCACCATGAAATAATGCTCATTGCCCATAAATAATTCATCATCACAGTCGATGAAGACTATGTGTTATTACTCAAGACAAAGGAAGATATTTCAGATATACATGTGCCTCACAAGCTTCACGTAGTTTAGGAGTGAGTTGAGTTCTTGGAGACATAGAATCTTGAGCTTCGGGGAAATATCAAGAGGCCTACCCTGGAAAATCAAGAATTACAATAGGAAAAAGTAGTTGTAGAAAAAGCATTAAAAAGGGGGAAGCATGCATCATCAACTTTGCAGGACTAGTCGAGTACAGTTTCACACACTAGAATCACCTAAAAAATGCAACCGAAGTCCATGCCATTGATGAGTATATATGAAAAACGGAAGAACAAGTCACACAAAAGTTGAAAGAACTATCGTCCTTACCCCAGTTGAATGACAAGAAACAATGATAGCGATCAATAGAAAAATTCAAGAAATTATTGTAGCTCGCACTGAACAAAAAACCATCTCTGGCATCACACTGGATGCGACCGACAATGCCTAGATGTATTACAATCAACTGGTATTGACACAGTGACAAACTCAATGTTAACCTAATGGAGACGGTCAACCTTCAGTTCCCAGAGGTTACATTGACTGATGTAGAGGAAGTTTTCCAGCTGACACAACATCTGCAAGAATATTTTGATGAGGTTGACAATCACGTTCAATAATTCCTCTAGAAACTCATTCTAAGTTTTAATCCTGTTAAGTAAAACAATGTGCATACATATTCTTAAGAAAAAAAAAAATTAATCAATGGCTCATACACTTAGTACATATATATTTACACTGTAAACCCTTAACCAAGAGAAAACCAACCTTCCTTGGTGTCACACCTCTCAACTCCTGATTGTATTAATTTCACCATTCACAATACAACATATACAATATTTTAAGTATTCCAAAGAGACCAAAATCCTAATCCCTTAATCTAGGATTAATTTATAAAACCACTAAAAATAGCGAAAGATTCTTAAATAGAAAAAACTTCCCAAACAAAAAAATTTGCGGTGTTGCCCCGGACTTTGTTGGCTCTAGGATAGCACTTGGAGTTGAAGGCTTCACCTAAGGTCAGGGGGGGAAACCTAAACCCCCTGAGACCCACTCCCCTGGCCGACACCCAACACTGGCATACACTAATAGGTTATGGGATCATCAGATGTTGTCGTCAAATATGATGCACCCCCCACACACACATGCAAAGAATATAACACATACTCAACACTCATTACAACAGTTCTTTCAACCTCCTCTATCAAGTTGTAAAAAACATCGTTGGATCGAGGACGAGCCAACTAATATTGTTGGGGGGCTATTGACACCCAAGGTTTTGAAGGATTTTTGCGTAAATCAACACTATGTGAATGCCCTAGAAGATACATTGCATGATTCCAGAAAGGATCAATATATGCGCCAACCATACGAATATTTTGTGCACCAACCCAATTTTGTACTACACACAAGGAATCAAGAAGAGATTTCATGCAAACCAAATTTGAGTGTATCTTCAGGAATATTTGCAAATGATTTTTATAACATCTCGAATGATCATGGGAAAGGGTATGGATGAGTTGGCAAGTTAGTTAGGATTTCCATGCTCTAGTAAATATATGGGGGATGCATGTGAATATGTAAAGCGTGTGCAAATTTTTTTCACTCAAGAGAATAGATTTGAGTAGTTAGGAAAAGAGAGAGTTCATGGTGGTAACCAGGAGTAGAGTGGAATGGAGATATTTCGTTCCAAGTCCAATTTTGTCCTAGTGTTTGCATGAGTCTGTAATAGAGCTGAAAATTGTGTATGAATGAAGAAAAGAGACTAGAGTGCATGGAATATGTTTGTTATGATTTTGTATCTAAATGAATATGAAGTTAATGAATGGAATATGAATTCATTTCTCTCTGAATTCTTTTGTGTCATGGTTTTACTCTATGTCTATTTACTTTCTAAGGTATGGTAGTTTGTTTCTTAGCTATGAATGAATGAATGGTTTTATTCCTAAGAGGTTTTCTTGTATGTGTTTTCCCTTTGTATTCAATACAATATTAATGGTGTATGTCATTCTCATGGCATCTCGGGTGATACCTTCTTTGGTCCTCAACTAAAGACTGAATATGTCAGTGCCTTGTGGTTTTGTTGGTAAAGCTTGATGAACCCTAAGTCTTTAAACCCCCAGCGAATGAAGAGTAGAACCAATATATTTTAACTATGTTTTTCTTGTTTGCTTCTATTTGTTTATTTTTTTAACCTTTTTTATGATTTTTCTTGTAAGAGTTTTATTTTTTAGGATATGGTTTTAAAAGCATTGCAATTTTAAGCCTAAAACAAAAAATGTGCTACTTGTAGAACCATGTTTTGTTTTGAAGGTTGATTTTTAGGTTTCAATTCACAATGACAAGGGGGTGCTACTTGTAGCACCATGTTTTGGTTTGAAGGTTGATTTTGAGGTTTCAATTCGTGACAGCAATGGGTGCTACTTGTAGCACCATTTTTTGATTCAAGGGTCGATTTTAATGTTTTTGTTCACAATGACACTAGTTATCAAGGCCACTATTTCAAACAAATTGTAATTTTAACCCTAGAAAAATGGGTGATTCTAGGATCACCAATTTTCGATTTAGGAGTTGATTTTAAGGTTTTTGTTTAGAACTTTACAGATGATATTTGTAAAATTTTGTAAATTTTTATCCAGAAAAAAAGGGTGCTACCAGTAGCACCACATTTTGAAACTAAGATAAAAACAACCACTAAATGCAACCTCTAAAAGAACAAGAACTAGATAGAGGGTTTTTATCAAGTAGGTAACAATGTTTCAACCATGGCCAAACATGGTTAACCATTGTTAATCATGGTTAACCATTATCAAACCATACTCTACCATAAACAATAATGGTCAAACATGGTCAGTCATAGTCAAACATAATCGACTATGGTTAATGGAGGTCAAGAATGGTCAAGCATAAATACCATAGTCAACAATGGTCAAGCATTGTCAATTGTAGCTAATCATGGTCAAACCATTGTTAACCATAGTCAAACATGGTCACTATAGGAAAGTAATGTCAACAATGATCAACCATAGTCAACCATGGTCAAACATGGTTAACCATAGTCAACCATGGTCAAACATGGTTAACCATAGTCAACCATGATTAACCATGGCCAACTATGGTTAATCATGGTCTAGCATGGTAAACCTTGGTTAATTGTGGTTATTCATCGTTAAATATAGTCAACCATGATAAACCATTGTTAAACCATAATAAACGATAATCAATAATGGTTAATCATTGTCAAACATAGCCAATCATGTTCAAGTTAAACATGGTAAACTATAGTCAACCACGGTCAACCATAGTCATCCATGGTCAACCATCAATAACCATGGTCAACGATTGTTAAACATGCTCAACCATAGTCAAACATTGTCAATAAACATCAATGAAAGTCTAGGGTCCACCATAGTCACCCACGAACAACCATAGTCAACTATGATAAATCATATTCAAGCATTGTTGGTCAACCAAGTGTAAACATAGTTAACCTTGGTGAACCATAGTCAACTATGACCAAACATGGTTAACCATAGGTATTCATCATGAACTATGGACAACCATAATCAACCATGGCCAAACATGATCAACCATAGTCCATCATGGTGAACCATTTTCAAACCATAGTCTACCATAAACAACCATGATCAAACATGGTCAAACATGGTTAACCATATTTAAGCATGGTTTACCATAGTCAAATACAATCAAACATGATTAATGAAGGTCAAGTATACTCAACCATATCCATCATGGTCAAACATTGTCAATTGTGTTTAACCATGGTTAAAACATTGTCAGCCATAGTCAAGCATGGTCACCATAGGAAAATAATGTCAAATATGGTTAACCATAGTCAACCATAGTTAACCATGGTTAAATGCAGTTAATTGTTGTCTAACATGGTAAACCTTAGTCAACTGTGATCATCCATGCTCAACCATAGTCACACATAGTCACCATGGTCAACCATTGCCAAACCATAATAAAACATATTCAATAATGGCTAATCATAGTTATACATATCCAACCATGGTCAACCATAGTCATCCATGGTCAACCATCAATAAATATTCTCAACCATGGTCAAACATATTCATTCATGGTCAACCAATGTTAAAAAAGTCAGCCATAATCAACCATGGCCAACTAAAGTCAACAATAGTCAACTAAAGTCAAACATAGTCATCTATGTTCAACCATTGTAATATATCATATACATTTTAATATTATTGATAATGATATTTTAATTCACAAATACATTGATCCTCCCCAAGAACACGGGTTATCAATTGGTACAACCACATAATTAAAGGTTGTTGATATACACCAATTGATGCCATTCTTCACCTTCTTGAATTAATGGCATTGAATAGTGCATATAAACCACCTTTAATTATGTGGTTGTGCGAGTTACGTCTACATGTATCCTACAATGAACATTAGGTAGATTAATTTTATTTTAATGAAAATTTGGAAATAGGCATCTAGATTTACTCCATTACGAATATTCTTTGTTGTATGAAAAGAAAGGATCAATGATATTTGTTGTGAAACCCTAAGATTTAGGTAGTTACTACATTTTCCAGTTGATTAGGAGGTTTCGCCATTAAATATATTTTCCCAATGTTTATGAGGTTAACCATTCACCATAATGTTTGTTGTTACTAGATCGTTTTCCTTTTCGTCGCTACCTCTCCCTCCCTTTCACTTCATACCCCTCTTGTACTAGTAGATACTTAGTTGGTAGATCACATCCAAAAATAGTTTCCACCTTTTACATATATTGTTTCCATATGTAAGCATTGATGGGCTTGTCGTTTAGACATTGTTTCCACCACAGAGAGCGTTTTCACATTCCATTTTCACTTTTAGATTATGAAATTAGCATTTTTTCATTTCAATCTATTAAATTTTCTCTATATAAATTCCTACCATAATACTTTTTTAAGGCATATATATTTTTATGTGGCCTATTCTTAATGATAAGGCACTAATTTGGGGGATTTTAAGGAAAAGAATCAAGGAGGGGCCTTGCATTTGCCTTCTTTGTAGGAGTAGTAAGGAAATGACTCTACATATTTTTTTGTCCTATATAATTCTCAACAAATTTGGAGGGATCTTGAAGGTCACTTGGGTCTCTTAAATTTATGGAATAAGGATACTATAGAAGGTTGCTTCTCTAGATGGTTCTCCAACATAGACTTGAAGCCTTTTCAAGCACTTCCTTTCTTGGTCCTTTGGGGTATCTGGATAGCATGTAACTTAGTTTTATTTGAGGAAAGGTTTGTTCCATATTTTAAAACCTTTTCTTAGGTCTTGGGTTTTCTCTCACATTATAAGAAATATATTGTTCAAAAGCAACCAAGTCTTGTAGGTAAGCTTAGCGTGGACAAGTCCAAGTCATGGTGATTTTTCTATCGTGCATGCCAAGATACTATCTGTGGATATGGTTTTGTTCTACATTTCTTTGATCACCTTTGTTTTCATCTCAAAGAAGATGTAGGGAGGCTTACTATTAATTTTAGTGAGTTTATGGCTCTCTTCCTACATTTAAATTTCTCACTATGTCAGGGATATGATACTCTTCAAGTATATGGATATCATGGATTGGTCATCAACCATGTATCTAGAAATGTTCAACTACATAATATCAACTTAAGGCCTTTGGAAGACCATATTCATGAGATCATTGACTTATTTGTTCAGATTGAATTTCCCCATATCTTCAATGGATTGAACCAAACAATTGACAACATCTCTAAGGAAGGCACATTGTTATGTGAAAATCAAATTATACTACCGGAATTTGTTGATGAAAGAGCATTGATTCATGGTAGATATATGTTTTAGGACTTTTAAGAATGTTATTACTCTATAATATGTCACTATTAATTGTTAAGTCTTTGTCTTTGTAACTTTTAGTATGGACTATTTTTTTTGAAGGAGGTCAAAGGCGAAACCCTAACATTGTATGTTGTGATACCCTAACTCTCACAGTCGAAGCATCCGCAGATCTTTTAGCAGACTACCATGGGGCCAAAGTGCCCGAGCTCCAACAATGGTTCTAGGGGGAGGGGTGCAACCCCCCTCATACATAAATGTTGCAACAAATGAATGAGTGGGGTTAAGATATAAGTAGTTGGAATTTGAGCCACCACCCCACCTGCGCGAAAAGATCCTCACCAAAGAGAAAGGTTTAAGAAAGGAAATGGAAGTGGAGATGAGTACATCTCATCCAAAGGTGTCTTGAGGATTGGAACTGGTGAAATGCATCCTCCAATCTGATAAACCACCCAGATATATTATCAACTCGACCAGGGTAGGGGAACAGACTCAGTTCATGAAAGAGCATGCCCTAATCGGGAAGTTTTTGGGTCTTTGGCCCTCAGAAAGAGACCTCATGCAATGGATAAAATCTTGGTGGAATCCAAAGGGAGACTATGAGGTCCAAATCAACTCCAAGGGTTTCTTCACGATTATCCTCTACAACCTGGAGGACAAGGAATATATCTTCGATAATAGACCCTATATTTTAAAAATTTGCAAGTCTCTTCCTTAGATTCTGGACAGACTAATTTATCCTAGAGAAAGAAGATTTTACTATGGCACCAGTCTAGATCTACCTCTACTCCTTCCCCCAAGAATTTTGGCTTGAAGAAAACCTCATAGGTATAGGAAACAGAGTAGGGATCTATGTAAAATCCTCAGAGGTGAAAAAACAAAGTAAATACACCTCCTACACCCACATCTGCGTCTACATATATATCTCGCAGGCCTTACAAGGTTCAATAACTATAGAATACCAGGACGAGGACTAGAACCAGACCATCGACTACGAACACATCCCCTTCTATTGCAGGAAATGTCATGAGCATGGTCACCTCTTCCGTGATTTACCTCTCAATGCTCAAATCCCAAGGGCAGGGGAAAGAAAACAAAATGTTGGCTTCACGACGGCCACAGGTAGGAAAAAACAACCCCTCAAGAAGAATAATCAAGAGGGAAACCAAAAGATTCCCATCAAAAACTCTTTTGATATCTTAAATCAACTCCCATAAGAAGAGGAAGTGGAAAATCCACATAGAAAAAAAAACCAAGACAAGTATAAAGGAAAATCCAAGATGCAGTCAGAACCAACCATAGAATAGATCCAAGAAACAGATTCTTATTTCAATAGAATGAGGATAAAAAATCAGAGGACGGGGGGGACACCATCATGCAGCTGGACGATCAATATTTGACAGACATCAACCTGGAGAAACTTGAGGAAGCCTTCAACAAGAATGAGTTGCAAACCATCCCAGTAGAACAACTAAGAAAGGTTCATAAAGTATTCATTGATTCCACTACAGGAGCCACTTCACGATTGGGTATATCCCCAGATCCAACACCAAATCCTAGGTGTACCCCTCGTGAAGGAAAGCGATGAGGATGAAAATCATCACATCAACTGATCAAAGATGTAGGAGACTATATGCTCAACTCGGGCCAGAGCCACTGTCTCATGGAAGGTTACCTCTCTCCCCCACACAACTCATTATGATGAAGATCATCACTTTGAACATCAGAGGGCTCAATGGAAGGTCCAAACAAAGGACCCTTCGAAACAATATTCGTGCAGAGAATCCGAACATTCTCCTCTTACAGGAAACTAAATGTGCAAAGGACAAAATAAAGGAATAATTTCATAGATGTTGGAGGAATTGCAACTCCATTCACACAGACTCAAATGGAACAGCAGGGGGTCTCGCCATTTTATGGAACCCTGCCACAATCATTATTGATCAACCCTTTTCGATGGTTGGCATGCTCATAGTCCACTTATGGGCCTTGGGATCCAACAAGGATGGCATGCTTACAAACACATATGGACCACAAACTTCCCTAGATAAGGACCTTTTCCTACAGAGATATCCACTGTAAGTGCACTGATAAGATCCACACGTTGGATAGTGGGGGGAGACTTCAACATTATTCTCATGTTGGAGAAGAAGAGTGGAGGCACAAAGTGAATGGAACTGGACATTGGTAATTTATGAATGCTAATATACCAGCTCCAACTCATTGACATGGAAACCAGGAATGGAATTTTCACCAGGTCCAATCGGAGATTTGGCCCCCAACACATCTCCTGCAAATTAGACCGCTTCCTCATTTCAGAATCCATAATGTTGGAGGATCCAGTGTTAGAACCCAACATTCTCCCAAAATCTAGTTCAGACCACTGGCCAGTCTCCCTTTGGCTACACATAGGAGCAACACCGAAGCTCAAACCTTTTTTCTTTGAAAAATTCTAGTTCACTCACCCAAATTTTTAGAAACTTTCCCAATCCTGGTGGAGGTAGGTAGATATCTCCCATGGCATAAGCATGTATAAGTTCCAACAACGACTGAAGAATTTCAAAATGCATCTAAAAAAACTGGAACAAAAATATCTTTGGCAACATATACCAGAAAAAAGGGAGATTGAGCAACGCGTAGAGGATCTGCAATAGGTATTTATTATGCAGGGACGAACGACATATTTTGCAAGGGAGGAAGAAAATATCCATGCAGAACTAGAGGAACGAAAAATAAAAGAGAGGAGATACTATGGCGACAAAAATCCAGAGTACAATGGCTCAAGGAGGGAGAGAAGAACACCAATTTATTCCATAGCTCCATGGTGCATCAAAGATACATCAATAGAATCACCAAGCTGGAGGACGCTTAGGGAAACCACATCATGGATCATGCATGCATAGAATCAGAACTAGTAAATTACTACAAAGACCTCCTTTCATAAACCATTAGGGATAGGACACAATCTATAAGAAATATAACCCGACAAATCCCCTCCCTCATCACAATGGAACATAATAAAACATTAATGAGGTCGATCACATAAGAAGAAGTGGATCAAGCAGTTAAATAAATTCCTTTGGGGAAATTATCGGGTCCAAATGGCTTCACAACCAAATTTTTTCATTATTGTTGGTCGATGATCCGAGAAGAAGTCTAGAAACTCATCGAGGAGTCCCATGCCTCTGGACAAGTCCTCTAGGCCTTCAATGCCACTTTCCTTAGGTTAATCCCAAAGGAAGAAAGGGTTACCCACCCAAAGAAGTTCCACCTCATTACCCTTTGCAATCTAATCTACAAAATCATCACGAAGGTAATAACTCTAAGGCTCAAACCCGTGCTTCCTTTCATCATCTCCAAGGAACAATCAGGCTATAGGGAGGGGCGTCAAATCATGGGAAGTGTCATCCTTGAACATGAGGTGATACATTCTCTCAAATCAACTCATACTCTAGGTATGCTAGTCAAACTAGACCTCTCAAAATATTTTGATAGAATCAGTTGGCAATACATGCATTCCCTTCTTGAGGCCTTTGGATTTGATAAGGCTTAGATAGATTAGATCATGAAGCTCACTTCTTCAACATTTTTATCCATTATGGTAAATGGATTTCCCTCCTAGCCCTTCTCTCCTACCAGACGCATTCGACAGAGGGACCCCCTCTCCCCTTTTCTTTTTTTCATCATGGCTGAAGGCTTGGGCTGCTACATCAATGCCTCAATTGAGGATGGTTCCCTCAAGGGCCTACCCATTCACAATATCCAGTTGACAACCTCTCATAGTCAATTCATGGATGATACCTTGCTTATGAATACCCCTACCACCCAGGAGGCCAACAAACTCAAGTCCATGCTCACAGACTTGGTTGATGCTTTGGGGACCTCCCTAAACCTTGAAAAATCACAACTCTTCTTCTTCAACACCTTGTTGGGAATCCAAACCCACATCTCCAGACTTCTGGTTATCCCCAAGAGCTCCCTTCCATTCAATTATTGATCCAAGTGGATATCGGTGGCCACCCACCTTTTCCAATTGGCTCAAAACATTTTTCTGGCAATTTTGGTAATTTACTATTTTTAGCAGTTTTTAACTTTCGGGGCCATCTAGAGGATCTAAATGAATATTTTTCAATATCAAGCTTCTCAGTGATATATGAAGACTCTAATTGATCCCTCAAAATGAATCTCCTCTATTATACCTTTCCAATGAGTTATCGTGCGCCCCAAACAAAGATCGTATGCCAAAGTTACACCCCCGAGAAGTTGATACACCAAACTACCGAAAATAGGGTCCACAAAATTGTTGGATTTTCATCTTTCGGGGTTAGGGTTTTGGATTTTATTTATGATAAGAAGGAATTTGGAGCCTCATTGCAAAATCATCTTCTTGCGAATGTGAGTAGCGGACACATCTCTTTTTAGAGATAAGTTGCCAACATTCTAGCAAGTCATTCACTCTATATTTTTACAATCTTTGTACATTTTCGCTCATTAATAGAGAATTGTGTATTATTGTATCTCCGTGTTTATGGTTGCATCTCTGATACATTTCTGTTATATTATTGGATATACAAGATATCTCTATACATTTCTTTATTATATCTCTGCTCTCATTCCGTGCTGAAAATAATCCATATCAGTGGTATCATAGCAGGATGCTCTTGATCATTTTTAGTGCATGTTCCTGATGAGGTATGAGTGTAGAAAGTTGGGTCTCGAGATTTTATCTCTTGAATACAATCGCTCTCACATGTCCAAGAAACCTTCCACGGCGGAAGAAAATAAAAACAATAGAGTAGACGATTCTATTAATATGTTGCTTTGGCAAGCTCTCATGCGACAAAGAGACAAAATGATGGAGAATTTTTCCCACATCCTTCAACACCTGCTGATAATAACAAGAACGTCTTCATCAAGAGGCTACTTTGGAAGTACCTCTCCTTTCAAGGTACAAGTTAATTTTGATATTCCCATATTTAAAGGACAGATAGATGCAGATGCCTTAGAAAAATGGTTAAATCTGCTAGAAGGTTATTTCTTTGTTCATAATTTCTCTGATAGGGAAAATATCACATTCACACTCCTTAAGGCTCTCTCCCATGCCAAACATTGGTGGGAAACTTACTGGGAGATCCACAGAGGAGTCTGGAATATATAGGGTCGATGTTAAGCCCTAATATTGGCTCATTACCCCTTAATTGGGGCATATTAGATTAGTAATGCTATTTTATTTATGTCGGATTTAGGCCATTAGTTGTAATTTAGATTAGTAATTTTATTTTAATTATGCCGTCTTTAGGCCATTATTTGTAATTATACCTCCTAGTCTCCTATATATACCAAGGAGACATTTTCATTTTGAATCATCTTGTACTTGAACATTTAAGTGGGGTAAAAGGAGGTTGCCCCCTCGAAGAGGCTTATTATCTGAAA
>ML780042.1:575647-598812 GCA_009831015.1 Picea engelmannii
AAAGCTTATTATGGGCTTGAAAACAATTGTAAATCAACTGATCTTTGGAGTTGGGATAAGAAGAAACTCCTCTTTGAGACTCTTGTTACACCTATTATTCTTTATGGATGTGAAGTCTGGGGTTGTAGTATCTCTCGTGAATCTCGGAGAAAGATAGAACAAATACAAAAGAATTTTATAACCTATAATCTCAAAATTAAAGGAAATACACCCTATCCCATCCTCCTCGTAGGAACAAGCCTCTCCCCCATTGAGAGCATGGCTATGACTAGATACCTAATGTATAAGAACAAGTTAAACAATATGGAAGACAAGATGCTACCTAAAATTGCTTCAAAATCAAGTCATAACCACCATTGACTCAAGCGAGAATGGCATAGAGACGCCCGGTCTTGGCTAAACTATTGGGGAATCATGGAAGAAACCATTTTGCAGAATAAATATACTATTAAAAAAAATGTCAAATCAAAATTTAAGGAAAAAATGTGGTGTGATAAAGAGTTAGAGGAAAAAAGAAAATTAAGGTATTATAAAGATGTAATCAACCCTAATCTAGAAGATCAAAATTATCTATCTGTTTTGACAAGTGTAAAGAAAAAATTAAGCATTGCTAAGATAAGAACAAATTCTCATGAGCTCCATAGTGAAACTGGGGATTGGTCGATTCCTAAAATGCCATGGGATGAAAGAGTGTGTCACCTTTGTGACACTAAGAAGGTTGAAGATGAAAAACACTTTCTCTTAGATTCTCCAACCTATACCCATATTAGATCTCATTTTCAAAATATTGATCACACTACCAACATTGCTAACCTCTTAAGTCAACAAAAGTATGGTGATCTTGGAAAGCTTCTCTTAATGCTTTTCAAGCACAGAAACAAAATTCTAAAGAATCACAAGTAATCACTTGCCGTCTTAAGGTCCGATAGACCAATTAAGTCTTAGTGGATGTTAATCATCATCATCATCATAGTAAAATTAGGTCTTAGTGGATGTTAATCATCATCATCATCATAGTAAAATAGGAAGCTTTGTGTTAAAGTATAAATCCTTGAATAAAAGTGAAACCTTAAATGTGCTCCTCTCAAACCATTGCACCACAAAAAGAGATCTGGATTGTAAAAATATTTTTTTTGTTTTTTTAAATGTTTAAAAATTGAAAAGTGAAGTGCAACAAACCATCTCTCACATCACTTGAAGGGTATTGTTCATGATAAAAGTCTATTTTTATAATTGAATATAGGCCCAAAAAAAATATTTATTTATTTTAATTAATTATTTTAAAGCAAATTTAAAAAAATAATTTTTTTGTTGTTTAAAATCTATTGTTAGATGTAAATATAGATTCAGTATATTGAAAAATCTTTGGGACACTTGAATTATACATAAATAAGTACTCAAATATAAAAATATAACAATTTCTCTGGATATTTAGAAAAAATGTAACCAAAAAATATTCTTAAAAAAAAATCGTTTCTTAAAACGTTTAAAATCTAAAATCTAAAATAATTTGTATATTTATTATTTTTAAAATTTAATATTTACAATGGATTTATCTAATTTTATATGTTTCGTCTCTGCAAAGAGTTGGATTGTATTTTGCAAGGGCTAATTGTCTCTGCAAAGAATTGAATTTTAAAATATAAAATTTCCATACTCAATTCTATTTATATATACAATTTTGCACTTAGAAACAAAACCAGCATTCAATTTTTACAGGCCTTGACTACTCTACAGTTTTTCCTGTAGAGTAGTCAGGCCTTGACTACTCTACAGTTTTTCCTGATGGTTCCTTGATTACCAGTGAGCACCCCCAAGTTGCCCATCTTGACAATGGACTGAACGAACTGCTTGCTGAAATTCAGAGGAGGGTTTGGTTGGGATCCTTGGTAGCTCCTCACAAAGTTGGTGGTGGTTGAGTCCTCGAACAGCTGCTGATCAATTTGCAAGATACCTCTCCGGGCCTTAATCTCCTTGAAGAAACCGTTATCGAAAACAAAGGGGGTTCCCTGATCCAGATTTATGGGGGGGTCTGCAGAGCTTCCGGACGCAGGATCTGGGCAGGTAGTCTTCAACTTGGTTACAAGGGCTGGATCCATGGTTGGGTCTGCCTTGCCAGTTCCCAGGAAGTTGTACAGCCTGTCGCTAAAGAAACTGCAATGGGTAATGCCTACGGTGTGTGCACCTGCATCAATTATCAGTATCGCCATCATGAATAAATAGTACACATGATTCTGTGAAAAGAATAAAAGAAATAGCATTCAATGTAATTTGTTTTTGCAGGGTGGGGATTCAAACCTAAAAGCGTAACGAGGTCTAGAACAGAGAGACCCTTGGAAGCAAAGGCTGCAGAGGACTGTATGACACTTTCATTGGGATCCGGAAGTGTATTCGCATCATTCACTTTGGACTGTGTACCGTCCCTTCTTCCCGCCGGAACATCATAACGCGGCCCACCAGCCTGCACATACCACACCATATCAAATAATTTCTCGCTAATAATGTTCCTCTTACATGCCCTAAGACTGAGTATAATTACCAGGGCAACAGCATCTCTTGTAGCCAGAGCGATAATGTCAGCACAAGAAACTGTGTTGGGACATACAGATTCCAAGATCTTCTTCATCTCGTCAATGAATTCAAATCCTCGCACAGTCTGATTGGGTCCTGCCTCCTTCTCTGCTTGATTTCCAGGAGTGGAATCTACCAGTAGGGATGCGTCACATCCCTGAAACAAATTCAGAAGCATAGAACAAAATCATGAAAAAAAGCCTTTTGTGAATACTTGAATACATATCAAGCAAATTGTTTAACAGGTATGAAGGAAGAACAATTCTTACTCTGACGAAGCAATCGTGAAAATGCATTCGAAGAAGCGCAGGCACAATGGTCTTATCAGTGCGGAATTTTCTCTGTACCCTCAGCTGCACAAGTTTCTCTGCGCTTGGGCAAGTCTGCTTGTAGAATCCCACCACAGTGCCTTGCGCATCGGCTGGCAGTAACTCACATAATATTGCCACGACCACCATGAACCCCAGAGCTGTACTACCTAGATTTCCAATCCGACTCATGATCTTCGCAGCAGCAAATTCAACTTTCCTATTTCCTATTCTACAATGGCTGTAGCAATGGAATCGAGGACCAGAAATCGATTTCGATTAGATTGCCTATGTATCAAAATATTTTTGACAAACTCTCAACTGGGAAGCATTTTTTTTCCTGGACCTCAACTGGGAAGCATATTTATATATTGTTTGAAAACGCGTTAGGATGGTGGAACTAGAACTGAATTCATACCAGGCTTGAAGCAAACCTGTTCATCACGTTAACAGGCGTTAGTGCGTGCGTCCCTGCATCCATGATGTGAAATCATTGTCACTACTCATCATCAACAGAGTTTGACCGTTTGATAACGGGCACTCAAATGGCACTCAAATTGCCTTTCGTTTAGTTGGTTTTTTCTTCTCTGAATCCGGTAGTTTAAATCCCCAAAAAATCAACCTCCCTGATTGTCATATTTTTCTTCCTGAGCTATTTCCTTGGTTGAGCCAAATGAGTCTATCTCCTTGTTTTGCTACTGCCTTGGGAGGGTTGTGGGTTTTATTTTCTGAAAAAGATTGGAAACCAATTCTTTTGATCATATGAATTAATAAAAGGAAATCAATATTATTGAGACACATTAATGTCAGGACATGATATTAATTAAATTAAATAAAATTTTTTTGGTTAAAGAAATTGAAAAAAGCATAGCAAACATTAAGTATTGACTGTTAGGTGATGGTGTAAATCCTAGTGTATCTTCACCCTCACACAACATTCAATAATAGATAACAAGGTGTGGATATCATTTATTGAAAAGCACTATCTTGAATTTATAATGAATTATTTTTTATTTGAAAAGCACTCCTTGATAATGAATTAATTTTTATTTGAAAAGCACTCCCTTTAATTTATTGAATTTATAATGAATTATTTTTTTATTTAAAAAGCACTCCCTTGATAATGAATTATTTTTTATTTTCTCTTTATAGTTGGAAAACACTACCTTGAATTTATAATTTATAGTGAATTATTTTTTATCTTTTTTTTTTTTTAAGTATACTCAAATAAAGGATAATCAACATTGCTTTTTTTAATTTTTAAATCAAATAAACTATATTCATTTTGTTTTGTCTTTTTAATTTTTAACTCAAAATAAACTATATTCATTTTGCTTTATCCATATCTTTCTCCACATTGCTAGATTTTTTATTTTTTTTCAAATAAATGATATTTAGTTTGTTTAAAAAAAAATGATTTGTAAATAGATTTGGATATTTAAATAGTGGATTCACCAAAATATATTTAAACTTAAAACCAGTGCATTTAATATATGAAATAAAATAGTCTCTGAGGTGTAGGATAGTCGGTAATGGAGTGTGTTGTTAAGGTACTCTGTGATGTTAAAGTCATCGGTTCGAAACCTCTGGGGACAAAAAATCCAGCCATGTTAAGGGTTGGTATGGCTCAGACCGGGTGCGATCGCGGTTTCTCAGCCACAAGTTAGTGCCACAAGTCACGAACAAACTAACAAACAAACAAAAAAATATATATGAAATAAAATATAATAATAAAAGCCTTATAATGAAATACAAATATTTAGAGTGTAACCCATATTAAAAACCAACATTCAAACATATTACATAATTTTTAGACGTTTACTGTGAAGCTATAAGACATTGTGGTCTTCTACAATCCTCTATAATATTCAATATGCTCATGTGTCTATGTGATGTTGGCATCTCGTCTACACTCATGCTCATACTATGGAAGAAACAATGGCTAGTGAAAAAGTGAACCATTTTCCCTCATTCTGCTAGGTTTTTGATAGCTAGAATTAGGATTCTATTTAAGGTTTAGAACCCTCTTGGTACCTCCATGGTTTATCTAGAATTCTATAGTGCATTCCCCCACATTACTAACTCCCCATATTGAAATTATGGTCATCTAAAACCTCACATGGTGACCACTTGGACTTGTAAGGAATGTTTGTCTTTTTACCTTGTTGGAGCCATAAATTTAGTATAGGAGCTTTCTTTTAGGTACATAATAGCTTGTTGAAAATATCTCAATGAGAAGAACAATTTCGGCCTTGGATGAGACAATCCTATGACACTCTCATCTTGTACCACACCTAAAAATTATTATTTAGGGCCTCAAAAATGCATTGAAAGTTGATGACTAGAACTTGAAAAAATAAAACCATCTATAAAATGTCCCAAATTCCAATATCCTCCATGTAGAGTATCAATAAAATCATATGGTACCTTTGTAGATCCATTTTGAATCATCCCTCCCCATTTTGGGAGGCTTATGGCCCCCA
This sequence comes from Picea engelmannii, assembly GCA_009831015.1. NCBI lineage: Eukaryota > Viridiplantae > Streptophyta > Pinopsida > Pinales > Pinaceae > Picea > Picea engelmannii. The sequence goes on from ML780042.1 coordinate 581,010, forward strand.
AAAGATTTAGCTTTAAAGGAGACAATAAAATAATTCCTTAGCTTTCTCCTTGGAATAACATTTGTATTTGGGTTGTAGTTGACCCTTCAATCTCACTTGCCAAAGTTATGATTGGCCCCTTTTGGTCAATATGATCTTCTTTTGAAAAATTGTGTTCTCTGTTAATTCTCCTTGTGCAATTGGGCCCAAATATTCAAATGAACATAAGACTTGGCCCTCTTCATCCTCATCAAGCATGGATGGTTTGTAGAGATTTAGGCTATCTACATTACTATTGAGTAGATGTAAATATAAGGTGGAAGACTGAGTCTCTAAGCATTGTTGCCTACCTTGTCCAATATTTTGAAAGGCCCGTATTTTAGGGTTTTGATTTTATCCCCTTGTCCATGTAACCTTTCCTTATTAACATGAAATCAAACTTTGTGATCTGGATTTTATGAGAAGAATGAAATGAATACATATTATTAAAATATGCTTAACACATAATAACAGAGATACAGTAAAACTGGTTTTTTATTCAATAACAAAATAAGATGAAACTGTAAAATGCAGTGGAAAACAAGCTTACTGGAATGGTGGTGGCTTATCTCTGAGAAGAGATGTGACATCTGTTCTCATTCGCAAGAAGTTGATTACAATGAGGCTCTAAAGGTCATTTTACAATAATCAGGAATGTCAAAAACCCTAGACATCCAAAAACCTAACCCTAGGAGATGAAGCACCAAAAGTCATGTGGGCCTCGTTTGGGTAAGTCAGTACATCAATTTCCTGGGGTCGTAACTTTTGCATATGATCTTCGTTTTAGGTGCACGATAGCTCGTTGGAAAGGTATCATCGAGGATATTCATTTTGGGGGCTCAGTCATGCCTTGGATTATAATTGAGAAGCTCGATCCTGAAAAAACTTCATTTAGGCTCTCAAAATGGCCCCGAAAGTAAAAACTACTAAAAATAGTAAATTTCCAAAATTGCCAGAAAACTGTTTTGAGTGAGTTGGAAAAGGTGGGTGGACACCGATATCCACCTGGATCAATCCTCCCTCCTTAGGAAGCAATGGTCTCCATTGGGTTGAGTTCCCCCATCAGATGAGGAAATTTCTACTGAATTTGGCCCCGGGTGAGCCACTTGCCTTGGTGCAGGAGTTGCCCTACTTTCATGACTCGATAAAGCAAGATCCTTTGTTAGTGAGTGCCCTTGATCTGTGTGACCACAATCTGATCACTAGATGCTTATTTCATGCAGTCATGTTTGAGCTCTGTTGGTGTCAACTTCTCTGCTATCTCTGAGGTGTCCAATAATGGTGGGAAATATGGCCGAAGGAGAGCCACGTTGAAGACTAGGTGCAGGACAAGGAAAGGGGGAATGTTGAGCTCAAAAGCATTGTCGCCCATAGCCTTGGTGATGGTGTACGGCCCATAACAAAGTGGGTGAATCTTCTGGTGGGGTTGTAAGTTGTTCTTTCTACAAGTGCAACCAAACTTTGTCTCCCACCTAAAACTTATGTGGCACCTGATGTTGATCATGGCACTGCTTATACTTGGCATTAGACTTTTGTTGAATATCCTGAACCTCTTGGTGGATGTGTTGGATCTGCTCAATGAACCGGGTGGCTTTGCCAGCTTCTGGTGGAGAAGGGGATGAGTTGGCCTAGGTGGTCACCAGGGGTAGTGCAACATCCATGGGGCCCAATAGTTGGAATCCCAACTCCACCTGAAAGGGGATGTGGCCAGTTGAGCTATGAAGGGATCGATTATAGCTATGTTGGAAATAGGGAAGACTCTCATCCCATTTTTGGGGGTGTTTTGAATTGTACATGTGCAAGATATGTACGATCATCCGATTGACGACCTTAGTTTGGCCATCTGCTTGGGAGTGGAAGGCAGTGGATTTGGTGATCTTGGTATCCAACAGTGACAAAAGGCTCGACCATAATGTGATGAGGAACTGACTGTCACGGTCTGATATAATGGTTTGTGGGATCCCAAAATGTACCCATACTCGTTCAAAGAAGAGCTTTCCAATGGCTTCTACTGTGATGTTCTTCTTGCAGGTAGCAAGAATCGCCATCTTGGAAAAGCAATCAACAACCACAAAAACACAGTCATTTCCCCTCTTGATGGATGGGAGGCCCGACATGTAGTCCATTTAGATGGATTCCCACAGCCTCTCAGGAGTAGGAAGAGGGGTGTACAGGCCCTATTTCTTAGTGGTCGGTTTGGAAGTAGCATAGGCGGTGTAGGACTTGATATACTTGACGACATCCAGTCGAAGTTTCGGCCAGTAGAAATGTTTCTACAACATTGCCACTATCTTTTCGATGCTAAAGTGTCCTGCCACTCGACTGTAGTGAGCTTCCCAAATCAACTTCTTGCACTCGCTTGATGGAACGCAAAGATGGCTCGGACGACATAACAACCCATCTTGAAGATGGAAATTAACGACCACTAAGTTTGTGCCTAACATTTGGTAGGTGGTGGAGAATTCAGGGTCTATCTCGTAGAGGAGAGGACATCCGTAGGTCTCATGGCCGCAAGAGTCTAGCACCATGGTGAGTGTTGTGACTGGAGGTCGACTGAGGCAATCAACAACTCGGTTGGTTCTTCCTATTTTATACTTGATGTTGAGGTGGAAATGATGTAAGTATGTGGACCACTTCTGATGGTGGTCATTTTGCAATTTTCCTTGGGTCTGCATGAAATTTAGTGGCTTGTGATTAGTTTGGATGACTATCTCCTTCCCAAGAATGTAATGTCTCCACTGGCGATAGGCTTTCATAATGAAGTAAATTTATTTTTCCTAAGTAGGGTACTTATGGACAACATCTAATAGTGTCTCGCTATGATATGCCACAGGGTGGCTGTGTTGAGTTAGAATGAAGCCCACAACATAGTCTGAAGCATCTGTCTCGATCTCAAAGGGATGTTGCAGGTATGGTAATGAAAGTATTGGGGATGATCACAAATGATTCTTCAAGTCATCGAAGGCTTGTTCTTGGGATAGACCCCACACAAATTTTTCCTTACCGCCACCCCTAGTTACTTGGCTAAGGGCCCATGTGATATGAGAGAATCCCAACATGAACCTGCGATAGAAATTGGCAAGGTCCAAGAAGCTTCAAAGTTCAATGAGTGTGGTTGGGGCTAGCCAATCACGGATGACCTGGATCTTGGCTAGATCCACATTCACACCATGTCGATCAATGATGTCGCCTAAGTAATGGACCCTGTCCATGATGAAGGAGAATTTTTCCAAGTTTGCATATATTTTGTGCTACTGCAGGGTGTGTAGAACATGTTGAATATGCTGCAAGTGTTTCTCCCGAGTCTTGTTGTAGATAAGGATGTCATCTAGATATACCACTACAAAATTATTGGTGAAAGGTCATAGGATATCACCCATCATCCTCATAAAAGTTGTTGGAGCATTTTTCAAACCAAAGGGCATGACCAACCATTCAAAAATACATTCTTTTGACTTGAAGGCAGTCTTCCATACATCTGTCTATTCTATTGGGACCTAGTGGTAGCTAGACTTTATATCAATATTATTGAAGTATTTGGTCCCCATGAGCTAATCAAGGAGGTTGTCGATTCGGGGAATCAAGTACCGATTTTAGACTGTGATTTTATTTAGGGCCTAGTAATCAATGCACAGTTGCCAGGTCCCATCTTTCTTCTGCACCAGCACAATTGGGCTCCCACAAGGTGATGAGCTAGAACGTATGTGCCCCTTGTAGAGAAGTTCTTGGATCTACCTCTTGATCTCCTTGTTTTCTAACAGAGAGCGGAGGTAGACTAACCCATTTGGTAGCGGTGCGCCTGGGGTTAGATCGATGGGATGCTTGACCTAGCAGTGCAGAGGTACCCTGGTAGGAGAGGAGAAGATATCTGAGTATTCTTACACAACCTTATCCACTTGCTTTTGTTGTGTGGAAAGATCGACCGCGGAGGCCCTGGATTTGGCTGTGATCTTTCGCTCACTCTGAGAGAGAATCATGAAGAAGAAAACTTTCCCGGTCTGAGAGATGACCTTCTTGCATTGCTTGGTAGAGATCAAGGAAATAACATGAGGAGGGACTGCCTCAGGTATCCTGTACAATTTCTTGTTCAAAGTAATAATAACACTATGAGACCTAGACTCATATAAGACATGATGTTTCCATAAATAAGGTTGGCCCAAAATAAAATTACAAACTTCGAGAGGAGAAACATCACACAATACCTCGTTTTTGAAGGGCTATATGTCATATGACAGTCAACACTGTTGGTTGACGTGGAGATCGCTTCCTTGGCGGAGCCATCCAATGGTGTAGGGTTGTGGATGCGACGTTGTTGGCAGGGACAACCTCTTGACGACCTATTCTAAGATGAGGTTCTTCTCGCTATCACTATCAATGATGAAGTACAGTGGGGTGCCTTTTACCCACATCTACGAATGGAAGAGACACTCACCTTCTTCTGGCTTGTCTGGTTCACCAAGCTAGATCTTGGTGGTAGCAATGGTGGCACTGGGTTTCGCGTCAATGATCTGTCTTTCCCTTTCTGGTTCTAACTCAGAGTCAAAACCCGCATCTGATTCATAGGCTTTCACTTCGGCCACCAGTGATTGCTTTGAGTGGCAGTCAGTAGTGTTATGCCAAGGGCTCTTATGGAAGTTGCACCACTTCTCGGTATCTTTCTTTGTCTTTCTGGTGTCCTTCTTTGCTTGTGGCTTGGACTGGTTGTCCTGATATTGTCCATATTTTCTCTATTCTTTGTTTTGTGGGTTGGGGCCGTCCCTTCCTGAATTTTGCTATGAGGGTTCCCACACCCAAATTTCCACGTCTTTTGTTTGCGCTTCTGCTCGATTTTGACGGCATATCGGTAGGTCGTGGACAAGGACGAGATGTCCAGAAATTTCATTTTGGTTTGCATGTATATGTGCAAAGCACTGTGATACTTGAGCATCAGATTTCGCTTTGAATATTTGATACCCATCTTGGTGCGCAATGTATGGAAGATATTTGTGAACTCTGGCACTTCTTGGTCTCTTTCTTGCCACAATTTGGTCCATTTGGTATAAAAGTCATCATAACTTTCGAGAGGGTAGCATTGTTCCTTAATAGCATCCCTGAAGGATTCCTAGGTGGTCGCGACTGTAAATAATGAGGGTTCCTTTATTTCCTTTTGCTCACAGAAATTTTCCCACCAATCTTTGACATGGGGAACGACTTTGAGGAGTGCAAAAGTAATCTTTTTTCTATTCGAAAAGTTATGGATAGAAAAATACCCTTCTAATAGATTCAACTACTTGTATACAAAATCTGTGTCTATCTGACCTTCAAATATAGGAATATTGAAGTTGATTTGTACCTTGAAAGGGGCAGCACCTCTTCTAGAGGAAGATGCATCGCCTGTTGGTAGCCGTCGAAGAATTTGCACGAAACTATCCATCATCTTGTTCCTCTGTTGCATGAGGGATTCCTCAAGAAACATTTTGAAAGGATCTCCTGTCTCATCATCTTTATTTTCTCCTGCCATGAGAGGTTTCTTTGGCATGCGATAGCTTTTGTCCTCAAGAGAAACAAGCTCGAGACCCAATTCTTTGTACCCTCACCTCGTTGGGGACATGCATTAAGACGACAAGGAGAACATCGATTTGATACTATTGATCCGGATTTTATGAGAAGAACGAAATGAATACAGATTATTAAAATATGCTTAACACAGAATAACAAAGATACAGTAAAACTGGTTTTCTATTCAATAACAAAATAAGTTGAAACTGTAAAATTTAGTGGAAAACAAGTTTGCTAGAATGCTGGCGGCTTATCTCTGAGAAGAGATGTGACGGTTGTGCTCATTCGCAAGAAGATGATTACAATGAGGCTCTGAAGGCCTTTTTACAAGAATCAAGAATTTCAAAAACCATAGACATCCAAAAAACTAACCCTAGCAGATGAAGCCCCAAAAGTCATGTAGGCCCCGTTTGGGTAAGTCAGTACATCAACTTCTCGGGGTCGTAACTTTTGCATACGATGTTTGTTTTAGGTGCACGATAGCCCATAGGAAAGGTATCGTTGAGGATATTCATTTTTGGGGCTCAATCATGCCTTTGGCTATCATTGAGAAGCCTGATCCAGAAAAGCCTTCATTTAGGCCCTCAAAATGACCATGGAAGTAAAAACTGCTAAAAATAGTAAATTTCGAAAATTGCCAGAAAACTGTTTGGAGTGAGTTGGAAAAGGTGGGTGGCCACCGATATCGACCTAGATCAATTTTTCTTATACTTGTAAAAAAAATTGAGTCATGTGTTTACCATGCCTAGTCTTGTATTTCTCCTATGGCTACTCTAGTTTCTCTTGAACTTGTAAGTGTATTTGCCTTATCCTATTTATGAACTATTTTTCTTTCAACATATCATTTGAGGGTCTTTCCCATGCTTCAGGTTTTCCACATATAATATTCAATGGTGATGGTGGAAAATAACCAAAAAAAAAATTGAAAGGAGACTTACCAGTGGAAATGTGGAAAGTTCTATTATAAGAAGTTTTTATGTATACCTAATTTTCATCCCAAGACCTTGGATGCTTCTTATTGTATCTTCTTAAAAGATAAACCAAAGTCTTCTTTACTACCTCTATCTACCATCTTTCTGTTAGGGATCTAACCTCTCTAACCCCTCACATAGGTAGAATAATATATTTTCCATGTAATAAAGGTCGATATTAATAAATAAGGCCTAGTTAATAAGGTGAACAAGTCAAATGTAAGAAGACCTAATAGAAGCTTCCACTTCTATAAAGATCTTTCTTTAGATTGTTCTTTTGGTAGATAGATTTAGTATAAATAGGATTTGAGGGCATGAGAAGTCTTTGTCTTGAGAATTATTGTAATAGAGTGCTACTCTACTAGAGGTTTCCCCCTCAAAGAGACAAGTGAATATTGCTCCCATTTCAATAAAGGTATCATTTTGGTGTTTTGTTCTCTATACTCTATTGTTCCTGTGATATTCATGTTTCTACTCAATATAACATAATTAGGTGCATAACAAGTAGTATCAAAGAACTTTCCTTGGAAATAATTGTGGGCTACTTTTTTCAGGCTAGAGACGTGTTTTGGAGTCTTTAAACTACATTGATTTGTCGTTTAACGCATAAATATGTGGTCGGGGAAGCATACACACATGAAACACAAGATTTTTTTAAGCTCACGTTGTTGGACACCCTTGTAACCCATGTTGGTACCCCTTCAAGTGGTAGTGCATTAGACAACACCCGTATACATACTTGTTCTTCCAAGTACCTCTAGTATATCAGGATCCCCCCTAGGTATCATGAAAGCATCCATAGATCAACTGATTGGTCACTTGACTTCTATAGTGCCACTGAGAACAAAACTCAAGAATATGCTCTCTAGTTCCTGGGTAATCGAGTAGTACGGATAAGGGTATGGTCTAGCCTCCTTAGTTGGTGCCCTGAGATAATGGTTCGAGTACTACTATTCTAACCCACAAGGATATAGGAAAGATATAGCATAGGACAAACCGTTGTCTATAGGAACCATGAAAACCCTAACCCTTGGGATAGAAATAGAACAGAAAAGGAACAGACAAGATCTATTGATGTGCACCCTTTCCTCTGCATTCTGGTTGCGAAATTACTACATAGTTTTTCCTATTAAGAATTTGGGCATTTTGACAATGCAACATTATTCAGATTGGAGTATAAATCTGTAGGAGTAAAAATAATATTTTTGGGGCTTTCCCACACCCTTATTTGTGACCTATCCCATTAGATTCCTCTTTTTTTCCTGATCATCGTGATACCTATCATTTTTCATCCTTTTCTTCCCATGTGGTCTTGACCCCCCTTCCCGACACCCTTATTTGGGACCTATCCCATTGGATTCCTCTTTTCATCCTGATCGTCGTTATGCCTATCATTTTTCAAACTTTTTTGCTTGTGGTCCAAACCCCCCTTCCCCACACCCTTATTTGGGATATATCCCATTGGATTCCCCTTTTTTCCTTGATCCTCATGATATCTTTTATCTGTAACCCATTTTCTGTGAAGACCCACCTGCCCCCTTCCTCTATCCCCCTTTCACAATGGCCCACACCTGTAACAAAGACCTTGAATAATGATTCAATGCCTTGTCATCTGATCTCTCCATGACCCATAAGGAATTGCAACAAATCAATGCCAATATTTCCACCAACAATTCCTCCATGCATCCCACCATAGATGCCAAAATGGAAGACCTAAAACAAGAAATGATGAATGACCTCTCTTCCCACATGGAATGCTATATTGAATCCTTTTCTATCCATCTCTTCTCTAAGTTGAATATTCCTGGAGGCCTTCCCTCATCTAACCAACCTCAACACCTTGAAGGTGATACTTCCTCTAATTCCCACACTTTTTAGTCCAATCACTTTTAGCATGACCTACGTCTTCCTAGAGTGGATGTGAAAAAAATTGATGGATTAGATCCCATGGCCTGGGTCACCCAAATGGAACACTACTTCTCTTTTCATGGAATTAATGATAAGTTGGCTAAACTTCATTATGGTGTTCTCCATTTGCATATTGAACACCGACGATGGTGGCAATGGCGTAAAAAGGCACACCAAGGGTATGTGTCTTGGACATAGTTTTTTGTAGATATTTATGACCTCTTTGACACTAACACCCATTATTTAGGTCGTTTGACCAAGTTGAAACAAATTGGCCTAGTGGAAGAGTTTATAGCTTCCTGAATAATTGGATTACAGAACGGAGGGCATGACATATTATTTTTTTAGGGAATGGTTTATCAATGGCCTCAAGGATGAAATACATGCCCATGTCCTCATGGCTCACCCCTAGACTTGGTTGGAATATTCTAAACATGTCAAGGAATCACAACAAGTAGTATCATCCCAAACCCGAAAAACACCCTTTATTCCTTGTCCTAAACCCATTGTTCCCAGCCCTCCTTCCACTTCCTTCAAGATCTAGAAATTGACTTGGGATGAAATTGTTGAATGCCAACTTAAGGGTCTTTGTTATAATTGTGATGACAAGTATTTTTCGGGCCACAAGTGTAAAGAAAAGAATATTTTTATGTCTATTTCTGAGGATGTTTCTGAAGAAGAGGTAGATGCTTCCCATGTAACTGAGTGATCCAGATGGATCTCGATGGCCATCCACCTTTTCCACTGAATCACTATTTTGAGCATGTGGTTTTGATAAACCATGGCATTCACCCTTTTGATGGGGAATGGAATGTAATGTCATCTTAATTTGTTAAATACAGACATCATGTAATGGTTTTATGTACATGCCTACAACACAACATTAATGCATTGGATCCCATTAGAACTCTGCAATTAAGCGTGCTTGGGCTAGAGTAGCACTGGGATGGATGACCACCTAGGAAGTCCTAGTATTTTACATGCCTATGGAATTTTATAAACTTAGTCCAATTTATCCCACATGCTTAATTTGAATTTTTCTCCTCTCACTCTCTCATATATAATTGAGGTGAAGGAGGCCCTTTAATCATGCAATGGAATGTGATGTAAATCTTCTTGTGAATGAAGTGTAACCAACATATCTTTCTTTTCAGAGATAGCATACCCCATTTTTCTAGTTTGTGTTCTACAATGTTTTTCTATATTATTCAGTAATAGAAGTTGGGTTTCACACGTCGTTCCCAAAATAATCTGGATCAGCGGTATCAGAGCATTCTGCTCTTTGTCATTTCTCATAGCATGTCCCCGATGAGTTCAGGGTATAGAGATTTGGGTCTCAAGCTAGTTTCTCTTGAGGACATCCACTCTTGCTATCCCAAGAGACCTCCCATGGTGAAAGAAAAGAGAGATGACAGAGCAAAAGATCCTTTCAAGATGTTGCTTGAGGAATCCCTTGTGTGACAAATGAATGAGATGATGGACAACTTCTCTCATATCCTTTGAATACTATCGATGGTGACAACCAAGGAATCTTCAACAAGAAACCATTTTGCAATTGCAAAACCCTTCAAGGTACAAGTCAATTTTGATATCCCCTTATTTGAAGGCCAGATAGATGCAAATGCTCTAGAAAAATGGTTGAATCTTCTAGAAGGTTATTACAATGTCCAAAAAAAATTTTAACAGTGAAAATATCACCTTTGCGCTCCTTAAATCCCTTCCCCATGTCAGAGCTTGGTGGGAATGTTATAGGGAGAGGTACACCGCAGATGAATCTACACTTTTTGGGAGAGAACCCACATAGGCGGCCTTTGTAGATGCCCTAAAGGAGGAGTTCTACCCTATCGGAAACTATGATGACAAATACATGAGATGGACAACTCTGCGTCAAAAAAGAGCCCAGACGGTGCCAGAGTACACCAACATTTTTCATACCTTGCGCTCAAAGTTGGGTATCAAAGACTCTGAGCGGCACCTAGTTTTGAAGTACCGCAGTGGTCTACACAGGTACATCCAAACAAAGATGGATTTATTGAACATCTCCTCACTGGGAATTGCTTATCAATATGCATTCACAATTGAGCAACAATTCAACCAGCAGAGTAAGTGGGAGAAGCATGGATAGAGCAAGGAAGGCCAACCTCAAGAGAGACAATACCAGATGCATGCAAAGAAGGGTAACATGGAGTCTAAGAAAGACACTGGAAAGTGGTGTGAGTTCCACAACATCCCTTGGCACAACATTGATGAATGTCTCTCAATACAGTCATTGGTGGCCAAGCTCAAAGACAAAGAGTCGAACCTTGACTTGGACCCTGATTTAGAAAATAATAAAAAGAGAGAGATCATTGATGCAGAACCCACTGCTACTATCGCAACTACAAAAATCCAACCAAAAGATGATCCTGAGGAGGGGGAGCGACTCTTCCATTAACAGATGTGGGTGAAGGGGACCCCACTACATTTTATTGTTGATAGTGGAAGCCAAAAGAACATGATCTCAGCAGAGATTGCCAAGCAGTTGGATTTTCCAAAAACACCACACCCGCAGCCATATGACATCGAGTGGCTTCTCCAGGGTTAATATATTCATGTCAACCAACAGTTTCAATTGTCATATGACATCCAACCCTTCAAGGACAAGGTATTATGTGATGTTGCCCCATTGGATGTCTGTGATGCTCTCTTGGGCCATCCATATATGTGGAAGCTCCATGATATCTATGAGTCTCGACCCTGTAGTGTCATTGTTACTCTTGGGGGTCATATATACAGGATACCATAGGTGGTTTCAACTACTATCCCACCTAAACAATGCTGCAAGGTAGTATCTCATACAACAAAATTTAGCTTCTTCATAATCTGTTCAAAAGGTGAATAGAAGGATATTGCAACCACTATAGCCTTAGCCCAAACACCTTCTATCCAACAGAATTAGGTCGACAAGACTGCAGCAAAGCGCAAAGATTCCTTCTACACACAGACATCTCATGTAACCAGACTAGTTAAAAAGGTCCAACCCTTCTAGCCACAGGTTCATGACAACCTTCAAAAAGATATGCAGTGCAACTTCCCAACAAGGCAAGAAAATCATCAAGATGCAGATTCACCAAATGATTTTCCCTCTCCCCTGGGAACTCAATGCAATGGAGATCGTTGCCTCCTAAGTGGGGAGGAATGATCCATATGGATTTCAGTGGCCATCCACCTTTTCCACTGAAACACCATTTTGAGCCTGTAGTTTTGATAAACCATGGCATTCACCCTTTTGATGGGGAATGGAATGTAATGTCATCTTCATTTGTTAAATGCAGACATCATGTAATGGTTTTATGTACATGCCTACAACATAGCGTTAATGCATGGAATCCCATTAGAACTCCACAGTTAATCATGCTCGGGCTAGAGTAGCACTGGGATGGGTGATCGCTAGGTAAGCCCTAGTATTTTACATGTCTATGGCATTTTATAAACTTATTCCAATTTATCCCACATGCATCATGGGAATTGTTCTCCTCTCACTCTCTCATATATAATTGAGTTGAAGGAGGACCTTTAAGCATGCAACGGAGTGTGATGTAAAGCTTCTTGTGAATGAAGCGTAGCCAACATCTCTTTCTTTTTTCCAGTTTTTGTTCTACATTGTTTTTCTATCTTATTTAGTAATATAAGTTGGGTTTCACTGTATTTCTGTGTTCTATTCTATATTTTTGTGTATTTCATTGTTATATATCAATTATATTTCTGTCTTCATGTCGTTCTCAAAATAATCTGGATTATTGAGATACCCCCGCCAGCTGATATTAATCCACCCTTTGATCCATAGGAAGTTGCACCAATTATTTCCTTGAATGCACTCACTAGTTTCTCTGTTCCCAAAACCTTCAAGTTAATTGGCTACATTAGGCACCAGAAAGTCATCATTCTCGTTGACAGTGGTAGAGCCCATAATTTTATTCATCACCACATTGCTCAAGAAGTCAATTTCTATGTCTGTCCGGTTAATAATATCCAAATCATGATTTCCAATGGGGGTTCCATGAAATGTGGAGGGCGTTGTGAAAATGTGCGCCTACAAATTTGTTAGTACCACCTGAAATATCATATCTTTGTTATTGACATGAGATGTTGTGACATTGTACTTGGTGCTAAATGGTTACACACTCTCAACCCTATCACTATGGATTTCTAGAAATTAACAATGCAATTCCAAGAGGAGGGCCAATAACAACAATTCTAAGGCATCACAACAGGTTCAATAGAAATAATTAGTTCCCACCGAATGGAAAATCTCCTCAGAAAAGGTCATTTTGGCATTATTTCCCAACTTCATTCCATTCATGTGGTTTAGACACCCTCTATCCATCCCAACATCCAATCTATCCTCTCCTAACAACAAGCTATGTTTCAAACCCCCCAAAGACTCCCCCCTTCTCACAGTGTTCATGATCATTCCATTCCTCTATTTTCAAACAATATTCCCCCAAATGTTCTCCCTTATCATCATCCCCTCGTCCAAAAGAATGAAATTGAGAAGATTGTTCAAGAATTTCTAGAATTCTATATCATCTGCCCTAGTACTAGCCCCTATTCTTGTCCAATAGTCATGATACTCAAGAAAGAAGGTACTTGGCACATGTGTCATGATTTTTTTGCCCTCAATAAACTCATAATCAAAGACAAATTTTGCATGCCTATCATTGATGACCTTTTGGATGAATTGAGTGGTGCTCAGTATTTTAGCAAACGTGTTCTCTATTCTGGCTACTATCAGATTCGTATGAAAGAATAAGACATTCCCAAGTTTGCATTTAGAACTCTTGAGGGTCACTGTGAGTTCTTGGTTATGCCATTCGACCTATGCAATGCTCCCTCCACTTTTCAAAGTCTCATGAATCATGTCTTTCATCCTTTCCTCTATCATTTTTTCTTAGTTTTCTTTGATGATATTCTCATCTATAGAAAAACTTAGCAAACCCATGTTACCCATGTGGATCAAGTTCTACAACTACTATCTTAGCACAAACATTTTATGAAGCAGTCTAAATGTGCTTTTGGATCCTATGGAGTTGAGTAATTAGGACATATTTTCGGAAAGGATGGTGTCAGGGTGGATCCAAAGAAAATTGAAGCTATGCAGGATTGATCGCACCCAAAAACTCTTAAAAGTTTGTGTGGCTTCTTGGGTTTGATGGGCTATTATTGCAAGTCTTTTCAGAATTATGGAAAAATTGTAGCTCCCCTCACATTGCTCCTTAAAAATAATTATTTTGGTTGGAATCCAACAACCGACCATTCCTTCTAAGCTTTGAAAGATACTATATGAAATACTTCTATTCTGGCTCTCCCTAACTTCAACATGTTAAATTTTTACTTATACAGCTAACAGTTACGGTTCTTATTTATTATTACAATCATTTAGCACATTATATGTATAAATAAGATCACTGAAAGAGAGGAAATCATGGAGACAATAGAGACACACTGATTATCCTGGGAAACCCTCATGGGGAAGAAAACCCAACAAAACTTTCTCAATATAGATAGACCAAAGACTAAATAGAATATTCTCCTCTACTCCTTCACTAGGAAGAGTAATGCACCAATTAACCAAGAAACACTAAGAGATAGACCAAAACCCTCCTTGATGTCACACTTAGTTGCAGTAGCAGTTCCTCCAAGACTTTCACGCTTCTTCATAGCTGCAGAGCTAGTGTGGTTTGTGTATCCAAATGAGGCATTGGCCTCTCTTATAAATAGTGGTCCTAAAAGCCTATAATTAGGTCTGGGCCAACCTATCACTTTACCCTCTTAATTTACATTTAAATGTCAAGGCAAAAAAGGGCCGACTTTTCCAAAGGAACAATAGGGCCTAATTAATAAATATAATATAATAATATTATTCAACAATCCTTCTTAGGTAGAATATTCTGCGAAGTTACAATATTTCAACACTCCCCCTTAACAAGAAGGGTATTCTACTGACAACACTAATAACAACTAAATGGACTCAATACATCATAAAGAGGAGGGGACATGATCATCAACATTGGGAACATTTTCAGTCATATCTATAGGTCATCAGAAGTTTTTTCTCATCATCAACATCAATAGAAACTGAACATCATCATCATTTGCATCGTGGAGTTGGAGTAACATCATCATCATCAATATCATGGAGTTGGAACATCAACATCAACAACATGAAGTTGGAATAACATCAACATCATCAACAACATGAAGCTAGAACATCAACATCATCAAAAACATGAAGCTGGAACATCAACATTTATATGTGGAAACAGAATGAGGCAGGTGCATAAACAACAACATATGTGGTAGTTTGATAGACCATCCTTACTGTACCTTATGGATCTGCCCAGGAATCATAAGATTCCCTAGGATATAGAATCTTAACTGAATTACCACTATTGACCACAACTGGCATATACATGCATAGGTACTCCGATAGACCGTCCTTACCGGACCTTCGAGATCTTCCCAGGGATTATCAATCCCCTAGGACATAAAATCCCAACTGAGCTACCTATTGTTGGTCAAGATACCATAGTATCATCAACATCACTCCCCCTTTCAAGGGAGGTACTTTCAGACTACACCAAGCTTAACTTGGAAGTACTCAAACTTCACACAAGACAAAGGCTTCATCAACATATCTGCAACCTACTCATTTGTGCCAACATATTGGATCTTCAAAACTCCCTTATGTACCAAGTCATGAATGTAGTGGTACAGGATCTCAATGTGCTTTGTCTTATCGTGGAAAACTGACTTCTCTGTCATCTTTATGCAACTCTAGTTATCACAAAATATCACGGTAGCTTCCATCTCTAGGTCAAATAGACCTGTCAACAACTTCTGAAGCCATATGGATTCACAATTGGTGGAGCATGCCGCAATGTACTCTTCTTCCACTGTAGTAAGAGAAATATTGGATTTCTTCTTGCTTTTCCACGAAGTCATGGCTGAACCTAAACTGAAACAACATCTTGAAGTGATTTTTTCTGTCTGAAACACTTTCAACCCAATCTGAATCAGTATATCCATACAATATGAAGTCACAATCTCCAGTAAAACAAAGGCCATAGTCCAACGTACCCTTAATCTATCGCATCACATGCTTTGCAGCTACAAGGTGAACATGTCTAGGCTCCACCAGATACTGACTCAAGGTGTTCACAACAAAACATATATCTGGTATGGTATTCATTAGATACATCAATGAACCAATCATCTATCTGTATAGAGTAACATCAACTATTTCTAACGAAGTATCAACCAATAACTTCAGATTCATCTCCATAGGAGTGGACATGGATCTACAAACAATCATGTTGAATCTCTTCATAATTTCCACAACATACTTTCCTTTATTATGGAAAATATCTTCTGGGCTCTGCCATACTTCAAGACCTAAGAAATAGTGCATCGGTCCTAGGTCCTTCATTTCAAATTCAGTGGAAATCTTCTTCTTACAATATGTGATGAACTTTTCTTCATCTGTCAAGAATAAGTCATCAACATATAACAACAATATAACTGGTCTATCATTCTCAATCTTGAAGTAAAGGTTGGAATCAATTTTTTTCTTGGTAAAGACCAATCTCATCATAAAACTATCAATCCTGTCATACCAAGCTCTTGGAGCTTGCTTCAATTTGCAGACATGAGTCTTCTTGTCCTGTATTTCAAAACCAAATTTTCACATTACATTGTACCAACCCGATACACTTTCTCAGCTACAACTCAATCTGCATAATCATGTGCTACCTCTATGTGGTTTTTGCAAAGCACTATCTATCTAACTTCTTGAGAGTATGTCCTCTACTCCCTCTGTAACTGTTTCTTATGGAACTAGGACTCTGCACCTGCAACTGCTATTTTTGAAGTTGAGAATGACTGCTCTATTCTCACTATAGCTTCTAATATCGAAGAGTAGCTCCTCTATTCTATCATGGAAACAAATTCATCTGAAACTAAGAATAGCTCAATAACTGATACTAAGGGTAACTCAATATTCTATGTCTCCATAGCCTGACTCGTGTATTGCACCAACTAGAACTAGAAATAACTCACTCTAAAATGCAGGGATTGTCATACCTACTCCCTCTAAATATCATACTATGTTGACTTCATGGTTTTTGTGATTTTCTTCATGAACACTCGAACTATTTCTTCGATTACTGAAGCAAGTTTCTCATCATAGTATTCTCCCTCTTGTTGGGAGAACCCTCTAGAAACAAATCAAGATTTGTACATCTATATATTGTTATTTGCAACATGCATGATCTTGTTAGATCAATCTTGAAGGTCACCACTGATGTAATGTCCCCCACCTCTTAGAGAGGTAATGAGGAGACTCAGTGGCCTGGGCACCCCCACTAGGTCATAGTCTCACACTGAAGGGGGGAAAAGTCAAGAAGTTAAAAGTTATATTTTTAAGTTGACTTAAGAAAGGAAAAGGAAAGGAGTAAAAGATAACTCAACAGAAGAATAGAAGATTACCCTGGGAGTTAACCTAACTCAACAGATAATTAGAAGAAAAAGTATAAGTAAGAGGCTGGGGTGCACCTATTACTCATTCTGGTTTTGGAATAGCATTTGCTATTGCTCTTGAGCATTCAGTTTGGGGGTTTGCTGTAAAAACCCTTGGGAGAAACTCAGTGGTGAAATATCCACTCACCTTGTTCCACAGCTTGGTCTTGGGGATGAAAGACTCCTCCACACCATTCTAGTCTCAGGGCCAGTTTATCGAGGGAGGTTTGATCCAGCTTATCCTGAGGGCCTAGGGCCATTTCGACAGTTGGGTTTTGTTTGCAAGGGTAGGACCATCAGTTTGAGGGCTTTTCTGGAGGGTTATCATCATTCTACATCTGTCTGCAGATTGGGACGTCTTGGATCCATAGGGGACGTCATGTAATTCAATAAAACTCAGATCTAGGGAGATCTGCTTGAGATCTGAGTCCAAAACTTCTCCCACAGGATTCTCATAGCCCGATCTGTATTCTTGGAGAGTTTCAGAGCATTTGGAGGCCTCCTTCATCAGGGCTGAACCAGGGTTTCAGTTATCCAGTGGGGCACCCCATCCAGTGGGAAATTCAGATCTACGGAGATTGAGAGGGAGCTTGGAGATTCAAGCACCTGGGTTATTCTTACCATCGCCCGATCTATATTCTTGGAGAGTTTCAGATCATTTGGAGGCCACCTTCATCAGGGCCGAACCAGCTAGGGTTTTAGTCATCCAGTGGGGCACCCCATTCAGTGGGAAATTCAGATCTACGAAGATTGAGAGGGATCTTGGAGATTCAGGCACCTGGGTTATTCTTACCATCACCCGATCTATCAAT
>ML780042.1:598912-628872 GCA_009831015.1 Picea engelmannii
TTGACTTATAACTCAAAATAGTCAAAATCATGGAAATCGTCGGAATGCAACGAAACCAAAGCCAACCTATGCAGAATGGCTCATAATGATGGAATATGATCATCAATGCAATATGGACCCCACAATGCCTCTCAAATACCCCTATACTCTCTCTAGCATCCATCTGGCTACTCTGGTCATCATAAATCTCTGCCCTGTGATGATGTCCCAAAGTGGGGACATTACAGTGGGGCACCCCATCCAGTGGGAAATTAAGATCTACGGAGATTGAGAGGGAGTTTGGAGATTCAGGCACCTGGGTTATTCTTACCATCGCTTGATCTATATTCTTTGAGAGTTTCAGAGCATTTGGAGGCCACCTTCATCAGGGCCAAACCAGCTAGGGTTTCAGTCATCCAGTGGGGCACCCCATTCAGTGGGAAATTCAGATCTACAGAGATTGAGAGGGATCTTGGAGATTCAGACACCTGGGTTATTCTTACCATCACACGATCTATCAATTGGCATATCTCTTAGGGTGATTGGACACTTTTGGCAGCAGGGCCAAGTTATTGAGGGTTTCAGCCTTCTATTGGAGCGTGGCATTCTTCAACTGGAGAGTTTGGCATTCAGATCTGCTTGTATTGATCTTCGTTTCTTATTCAGCCTTTGGAGGCATTATTTTGTATTAGCGGGAGCATTTTGTAGCAGCTCATATCTATTGCTTGTACGACCATCTGAGGTTTATTCCAGATCGGCCATCTATTGTATTGATCTTACATTGCTGATAATAAAAAGGTCAGATCTTTGCTTGTGCTTCTACATCTTGAATATATTGTGATCTCCATGTGTTGATGAATCTTGTATGCACTTAATAACTCAATAAATTAGTAGTAGTTAGTGATTCCAAGAAAGAATTTGGCTTGGGATCATTACAATTGATTTCCCTTCTAGTCTCAAGGAAAAATCCATATCCTAGTCCTTCTGATTGGCTTCCTCCTCTATCATTGAAACAAGGTAATA
The DNA here is from genome assembly GCA_009831015.1 of Picea engelmannii. Classification (NCBI taxonomy): domain Eukaryota; kingdom Viridiplantae; phylum Streptophyta; class Pinopsida; order Pinales; family Pinaceae; genus Picea; species Picea engelmannii. The sequence continues at coordinate 599,915 of ML780042.1, forward strand.
TTCCCAGTAGATTTCACATCTACTAGAAGTCTATGAAGCTACGATCTAGTCATCTCAACTCATGGAATCTTTCTGTATATCCTCAAAGACTTATCTTTTTCCCATCTAATCATCTTTGAGACCATGCTCACTTTGAGTCTCCATGCTTCCCCTGAAGCTTGAATCCCTCTGAGTCTATATAATCTTCTAAACAATATGCGCCCTCTAATATGGTGCATCAATTCTCTATGGTTTTGCGTCCTGCAAAGTGTCATGGGACCATGCTAGTCTCTTCCTGGTTACCGCATTGATTTTGGGTAGGCCCTTCTGGCTCTACTAACTCTTCCTGATGATCTGAAGAGTGATCAACTACACTAGATAGTTTTTTTCCGTTATCTTTGGATCATTGTGCTCCTCATGTTCTATCTTCATATGACATGTTGTGTATCTATAAAAAGTAGCTTATTCTTATTCTTCTTTAGTACATGGATATATATGATCATGTATAAGTCTGCTCCATCTCTCATCTAATATGTTTCCTTCTGCGACCGTCACTATATCTCCCGTAGGGTTATCACCTATGACCTTCCTAGAACAAGAGAAATAGGGGATAAACAATAGACAATAATGATAACATTTATAATAATAATAAAAACAATAGTGAGAACGGTCGTCATAGTGTCTCCTTCAGAGCTATCACTTGTGACCTTCTTGTAACAAGGGTAAAAAGTAAGAAATACAATACTAAGGAATGAGAGAAACAATCTTCTAGTGTTGTGATCAATCATTCCTCCATGGTAACCTGGAAACAAAACAAGAAGTTTCTCCTAGAGGAGATGTTAGTTATATCTAGTAAATGATTACAATAAGCATTTATCTCAACAGTGCTCACATGTTACCAAGTATTCAATAATAAAACTTTTCAAAGATTGCTATCACAACTATAGTGTTTAACAATTATCAAACTTGATATGTGTAATTTGAATCTTATCAATTTAAAACCTAGAGTCTTGTCCTCAAGAATGAGTGTGTTGATTTTATTCCAAGTCTCCTTCACTCAAGATGACAAGTGCTTTCTTCAACATGTCCTCTATACTAAGACAATATGTTATCTGGACAGAAAACTGGGATAGAGAATAAAATCTATAATATCAACTTTAATCAATATAATACTTTGACTTTAATTTTGACCAATGATTAGTATGATAGTCATAACTTCAATAGATCAAAATACAACCTAGATGTTCATAAGATTAGAATGATGCCATAACAAGTAGATGCATATCAAAGTAATCAAACGTGGGGTGCACAGTTCCTCTAAATGTGATGGATCTATGATTGTTGCTTAGACAAAAGATCCTTTCTCCTGCAAATACTCTTTAGAATAAGGATATGATTTGAACATATGTAAGTACATACCTCTGACAATATCGACAGGTAGTGGAACCATTCGACAACAGTGGAAAGCAATAAAAAACCTTTAAAACTTCAAAGGTTCTTCAACTTGTAACTTAAATTTACTTGGATATTTTCTAGGATAAGGTGCACTAGGACAATAAAAATCAGTCCCAACACTTCACAAAAACATTTACTGCAACTGGTGTTGGCACTACAATTGGTGCTGCAACTGGCATGAAGGATCTGGCACTGCAACTGCAATTGATACTGCAACTGATACTGCAACTGCAACTTAGGGTTTTATAAGGAAACCCTAATTTCTCAAACTTCAAATTTCAGAATTCTGATCCCGGGACAAGATCTACCCTCCTAGGGTGAGTTCCTAGGTGTGGTTACTCTCTCCAACGTCCTACTCAAACAAGAAAAACGTCACACTTAGGGTTTATGCAGAAACCCTAATTTTGTAGGAGCTTCAAAGACTTCTAGTCACTTCTTATAAACTGTGAGTTGGTTTCTTACAGGCCTTCTTTGATACCATGCTAAATTTTTACTTATACAACTACTAGTTACAGTTCTTATTTATTATTACAATCATTTAGCACATTATTTGTATAAATAAGATCACTGAAAGAGAGGCAATCACAGAGACAATAGAGACACACATATTATCCTGGGAAACCCTCATGGGGAAGAAAACCCAACAAAAATTCATCAATATAGATATACCAAAGACCAAACATAAGATCCTTCTCTACTCCTTCACTAGGAAGAGTAGTGCACCACCTAACCAAGAAATACTAAGAGATAGAACAAAACCCTCCTTGACGTCACACTTAGATACAGTAGCAGTTCCTCCAAGACTTGCACACTTCTCCATAGATGCAGAGCTAGTGTGGTGTGTGTATCCAAATGAGGCATTGGACTATCTTATAAATAGTGGTCTGGCCAACCTATAATTAGGTCTGGGATGACCTGTCACTTTACCCTCTTAATTTGCATTTAACTGCCAAGGCACAAAAGGGTCGACTTTTCCAAAGGCACAATAGGGCCTAATTATTAAATATAATATAATAATATTATTCAACATTCCCTCTTAGGTAGAATATTCTTCGAAGTTACAATATTTCAACACAACAAGACCTTTGTACTACAATGTGATGGTTGTCCTCATGCAAGATGGTCAACCTTTGGCTTTCACCAACAAACGATTGTCACAACGCCATTTGGGACAATCCACCTATAAAAAGGAAATGTTGGATATTATGCATGTTGTGGATCTCTGACATCCTTATCTATTGGGGCAATGCTTCCAAATTAAAACTGATGATCAAAGCCTCAAGTATTTTATAGAACAACAAATTTCTTCCCCGGAGCAACAAAATGGGTAACCAAGATGTTTGGATATGATTATGAGATCCTCTACAAAAAATAAAAAGGAAATGTTGTGGTTGATGCCCTTTCAAGGAAATATGAAGAATATGGGTCCCTTTTTCCCTCTCATTCATTGTCATAGACTAGCTTCAGGAGGTTCGCCAGGAATGGTTGCAAGACCCCAAACTTTCCAGACTAATCGAAACACTGCAGTAGGATCCTCAATATTCTCTAGGGTACTTGTGGCACCATGATGAGATTCATTATAAATGGCGCATATATTTAAGAAAGCATTCAAACCTTGAATCCACCGTGCTCTCTGAGTTTCATGCTTCACTTAAAACTAGGCATTCTAGTTTTACCAAAACCTACGAACGGGTCAAACGTTCTTTTTTCTGGGACTGTATGGAACATGACATCCACACCTTTGTGGTTGAATGTGATACCTTTCAATGCAATAAGGGTGAGACAACCAAAGCTCCAATAACACTCCTACTACTTCTGATTCCACCTACTATTTGGACATATATTTCTATGGACTTCATTGTTGGCTTACCTAAATCAGGAAATAAGTCAGTCATCATGGTAGTGGTGGATTGTCTTTCCAAATATGATCATTTATGTTCTCTTCAACACATGTTCACAACATCCATAATGGCTCAAATTTTTATGGATAATATCTTCAGACTCCATGGCATGCCTCATTCTATTGTTTTTTATCATGATCCAACTTTTACCAACACTTTCTAGAAAGAATTGTTCAAACTCCAAGGAACCCAATTGCATCTCATCACAACATATCATCCTCAAACTGATGGAAAAATTAAGGTATTCAACACATGTTTGGAAACCTATTTGAGGTGTTTTTCATCCAACAAACAAAATTAGTGGGTTCAATCATTACCCCTCGTTGAATGGTGGTACAACACCGCTTACCATACCGCCACTCACATAACTCCTTTTGATGTAGTCTATGGAAAAAATCCACCCTTAGTTCTATCATACATTCCATGTGTCTCCAAGGTTCAGTAGGTGGATCGAACTCTTACAGTCTACATGGTCATTCTCCGTACTCTCAAAGAAAATTTGGTCATGGCTCAAAATCGCATGAAACGACAAGAAAATCAAGGTAATTTTGAATGTCAATTCGTTGAATGGGGACCAGGCGTTTCTTCGTCTACAACCTTATAAGATGACTTCACTCAACTCCCAACACTGTCAGAAATGTGCCCCAAAATTTTATGGTCCTTATCGTATTCTCAATAGAGTGGGGCTAATGGCCTACTAGTTATACTTTCCTAGACACTCTAAGCTCCATCTTGTTTTTCATTTTTCTTGCTTAAAGAAAGTTCTTGGAACTAGGTGCTAGAATCAGACCAGTCTATCTAAGTTGGATGAAGAAGTTTCCATTTGGTTTCAACCGCAAGCAGTCTTGGACCAACACGAGCATTGTCTCCACCATCAAACTATCAATTAATTTTTAGTTCAGTGGAAAGACACACAACTAGAAGATGCCACCTAGGATTTCACTGCCATTATGCAACAATTTCCTCATGTCAAGCCTTGAGGACAAGAATTTTTTTAAGGGGAAGGGCATGTTAGGTACCTAACCTCCCTAACCCCTCACATAGGTAGAATAATATATTTTCCATGTAATAAAGGCTGGTATTAATAAATAAGGCCTAGTTAATACAAGTTAAATGTAAGAATATATAATAGAAGCTTCCGCTTATAGAAAGATCTTCCTCTATATTTTTCTTTTGGTAGATATATTTTGTATAAATAGGGTTCGAGGGCATGATAATTCTTTGTCTTGATAATTATTTTAATAGAGTGTTTCTCTGTTCGAGGTTGTCCCCTCGAAGAGGCAAGTGAACATTGCTCCCATTTCAATAAAGGTATCATTTTGGTGTGCTATTCTCTATATTTTTTTTCCATTGCTAATTTATGTGATATTCTTGTTTCTTCTCAATATAAAATAAACAGGTGCATAACATTTTCTAAGGGTGAAAGTAGTATATATCTTAAAATTTGGTATCCAACTTCTCTTGTAATGAAACACAAAACATATTAAGGAATCTAGTATCCATATAAGAAATAATTCTCCTTGAAATCCTAAAGTGCACCTAGACCCTTTCAAAGAACAATATTGTAGCCTCTTTTCCTTTTATGATATTCTTACAATTAATAAAAGCAAGCATCTTGTTGAAAATATCTACCACATACATGAAGTCATGCCATCTTCTTGTCCTTGGAAAGCTACCAATTATTTTCTTATATATGTTTTCCCATGGACTTGTAGAGATTGGAAATGGACTATATAGTCTTTTCTTATTGGTATAACATAAAATACAACCTTAGGTAAATCTATCAACTACTTCTTTCATATTGGGCCAATAAATATACCTTTTCAAGTTGTCCATACTCTTCCTAACACCAAAATGACCAGAAACCTTGGAGGTGTGAACCCTCCTTATTAGTTTTACCTATTCTTACTTTGGTACACAAAGATTCCAAGTGAGTGCAAATTAATGATGGTCTCTCATGATGAATTAGTGGCAATGAAAACATGGGAAAATAACAATCTATTAAATTGGTGGGATGGTTCAAGGTACTTTCACAATGAATTTGAATACGGTGTGTTACTACATAAAATAGCACCCTAGTGGAAATTCTAACCACAAGATTTACCTTGAGTCAAGAAGATGGGAATTTCAGCATTGTTAACTGAGTACAATACCCCTCCACTTTAGGCCAACTCCAAAGGCCAAGGAGGGTATCCCTGTATACCAATGATGGATCTTAAGTAAATATATTTAGTGAATTAATAACATGCAAGATTATGATTTACTTCAACAAATCCACAATATATATGACAATGTAGAGAACAAGGATTCCAATAAGTGATAAAATTCATTAAGATAAAAATATAACATCATTAACATAAACCAAAAATTATCTACTCAAGAGAAAAAGTTAGGAGCTAGTGGATTAAGTGTCAAATCTGAAATGTCCCAACTAATTTTATTTTTTTGGTTTTCTTTCTTAGTTTCTCCACATATACACGTATTCAAATAGTTTGCATACACGCAGTTTATGTAGTAGTAAGGTGGAAATTACAAAACAACTACACTATGATATTATAACAACAACATAACACCACCAATATAATCCCTTTATTTACTAATTCAAATGGAATGAATACACAACGAGAAGATTCAAAGGAGTGATAGAAACTTGATAGATCTGACCTCATAATAACACTATTACAAATCTGCTATACTGAGAATAAATGGTTTTTGTAAGTTGTTGTTGTGCTAAATCGACACCTCTCAGGATGTATACACTAATAAACCTTGCTTCTATAGGTTTTCATTATTATCTACTAAGAAAATACGCCCTTTTTCAACAGGAAACTTGTCCCCCACTACAGTTTTGATCTACTCCCAAATGAAATCAACCTCTATGGAATAAGTGGCCTTTTCCTGATGAATGGCTCCTTGCCTCTCAAAGGAATTGATTCTACCTAGAGCAACTCTGCTCAAATATAAGTCTCATCCTGTAAATAATGAGTATTCAACCCAACAAATAGATTCAACCAACAATGGAGAAAGAAAGGTCCAAAACTCAGTCTCTTTATCCAAGGGATTCACCCAACTAGTGGTAAAACATCCCTTCAACCCAAACTATCCCCAACGGAGAGACACTCAACTCACAATGAGGAAAATGTGGTCCAACAATGGAAAAATTGAGCCTCCTCAAGTCAAATATTCTTGCAAACAAAAACTCTGCTGCCACAAAGATTAAACTTATCCACACATGAAGAAACTCAACCACCAAGGTATAATATTTTCTACCAATGAAGAAATTTGTATGATCTCCTACCTTCGACCAACTAGGGTGGATAGTCTCACCACCGAAACCAATGTTCCAAACTCTCTAGGGTTTCGTCCCAAGAGCCAAATCCAGAAATAGCTCTCTCAATTTTGTTTTATAAAATAACAATATGAATAATGAGAGAGAGGGAACCCTCATTCTCCTTTTATCTCCTTGTTGACCCATTTGTACCCTTTTACCTTTTTAATAAAGTTAAAGTGACTTTATAAAATTTAAGTCACCCCCTTTTTATTACTCTTTTTAATGTTGGAAAATGATTAATTGTTTTTTTAAGACATTCCTGGATACTGGAGTCCCTTTCTCATCACCCCAAACTTTATATCTTTTTGTCTCAGTTCCAATGAGATATTACACTAAGTTATTCCCTTAGATAATATGATCCAAATAATACCTTTAGTGTATTTAATTAAAGTATGCTAAATAATAACCCAAAATTACAGAAATCATCAGAATGCCACAAAACTAAGAGAAAACTATGGGAAAATAAACTTGATGATTAAACATTGTTAATGGACTAGACTGGGCCCCATATAACTCCTCCAAAATTCCTAATCTCATTGTTATCCTCATTTTACTCCTATGGTCGGGCTGACATAAACTCATAAGGTTTCCTCTAATTGCAGGGCAGGGGAATCCAAAAATAGAGACATTATAGTCCTCCCTTCCCAAATATTTATCATCCTCAATCAATACCATCAGAAACTGACTCTCCATCGATTGAGATAGACTGAAACTAAAAATGATACAAGGGTCCCAAACCACTCTGGAATATGTGAGGAATCCTTTGCTCAATGCATGATCCAATAAGTTGCAGACATAAGAGGCCTCTTGAATACTACTACTAATTAGGGAATCTTGATACTATGATAACTCGATCAACCCCTCAAAGAATGGCTCTGCTAGGGAACCAAACTCATGACAAAAAAATGACTCTCATCTATGTGTCAGTTGTTGAACTGTCTAGTACTGAAATCCTAGGGTCCCAAGCTAACCTCAAAAAGGAACCACCATGTTTCCACTTTGATCATAACCGTCTGATCATCGTGCCCATTCTGCATCCTCCTCTTCGGGAACTCCAATCTGAAATACTTGTATGGGATGAACCTGCTACCATGAATAATAACCTGCATATAAATCCAAGTGAAGTCATGACCTGCAAATCCACTTCCATACTCGATCTCAAATATCAGAAAAGGAAGTCTGTCTCGATCACTGACAATGACATTGGGCTTCTCATGGACTCTAAAAATCTCTCCATTGGATAGCTATGTCACTTGTGGTGCCCCATACTCTAAAGAAATCATCGAGGAGTGCGTGAACTTTGATGACTGATCAATCGTTGTACACATACTATTTTCTCCTTGCACCCTAGGTAAACCTATGATGAAATCTATCAACATGCTCTCCAAATCTCTCTCATAAACATGAAAGAATTGCATCAACCATGCTAGATGAGTGTGCCCCAAACTACTCTATTGACAAGTCGTAAACTCTCCCATATTTCCCAACATATTCTCCACAAATTCCCTCCATGCGAACCTATCTTGGACCTGTCTGTAAGTGGTAAAGTCACTGTTAAGACCTAAATAGTGGCTTATTACCCCTTAATTGGGGCATATTACATTAGTAATGTTATTTTATTTATGTCAGATTTAGTCCATTAGTTGTAATTGTACCTCCTAGTCTCCTATATATACCAAGGAGACATTTTCATTTGGAATCATCTTGTATTTGGACATTTATGTGGGATATAAGGAGGCTTCCCCCTCGAAGAGGATTATTACCTGAAATATTTTTCAATTCATTGAGTTCTTATTCTGAGGTTTTTATATGCTATATTGATATTTGGTTCTTAACATATGGTATCAGAGCTCAAGGTCTTGGGGTTTTGCTGCTACACCTAAGACACCTTGGAATTTTTGCTATAATTGTTTTTCTACAACGTTTCATAAGGAACGGCTTGGAGGATATTTAATAAACGGATCAAGGTACTTTGGGTTAAAATTTCAGCTCCTGAGGCCTTATAAGAGATACATCCTGTGTAAGATAGGGTTCTCAAATCATCCTGAATTGAGCCATTGCAGAATTTTCACTATGATTTTTTTTTTGTAGCGTTTTAGACCCTGAAATATGGAGGCTATTCACAGAAATTAGTAAGGTGTTTATGGTAAAAATTTCAACTTCTGGTTCATATAAAATTTGTCGATACACCCTGTGGAAGATAGGGTATCTGACTAGTCCTATTGACTAGTCTCAAACAGGTGTTCTGGGTAAAACAATCATAATGTCTTCCTAGAGTATCCAAATTGAGTGATACGAGTTGCATTGGATATTAGACAGTCTGTGGTATTTCTGGTACAATTTTCAGAATTTTATATCAATTATTTTGTGCAGAGCATGCTATACAAGTGAGATCTCCTGGAAAGGCCAAAAATCAGCAAGTTGTGGGGAAGTTACCGTAAATTCCACTTGGCACATCCAATTTTGATCAGACCTGTGGCATTACAGAGAAGAAATAGCAAAGAACTACAAAAAATAAAATTTCATACCCAAAAGGGCTGAAATTTTGGATATACAATAAAAGGAAGATTGTCTAGCATAACCACCTCAAAATCAAGGTTTAAATTGATACTTGGCCAACATGCCACCAAAAAAGGGAACTTCTACACCAAATAAGCCTCCAGATAGTCCTACTTTGACTCTTGATGAAGGTGAAGAAATGCGTAGGGACATAAATTATTTACAAAAGAAGACAGTAACAAAAGATGAACTACAAGAGATGAGGGATTCAATAAATACTAAGATGGATGGTTTAAAAGGGGATGTATCATGGAAGGATTGAAAAATTTCCTAATAGAGAGGACACCTGAAAGTGAAAATGTATCCCATGAAATTCATGATGAGGACACAAGGAAGATGAATCAAGAATGGAGAAACCCTAACTTTGGTTTGAAGACCAACCACCTTCCTAAGATCGATATGAGGAAGTTTGATGGCAAGGACCCAATCACATGGATGCTTCATATGGAGCAATTCATTGATCTACATAATGTGCCACATACACAAAAGGTACAGATTGCTTCTTTATATTTAGAACCCACACAACTTGTGTGGTATCGATGGCTTTTTTCTCGCAAATCACTTGTCACTTGGACGATTTTCATGGAAGCAATGATAGAACACTATGAGGATACAAGGAGCAATACCTTCTTTAGCCAATTGATAAATACCAAGCAAAAGGGTTCAGTTATAGAGCACATTGAGAACTTCAAAAGATTGAATACAAAGGTAACATATATTCCAGATGAGCACTTGATTGATGTATTCATAGGAACTTTAAGGAATAACATTCAACATGAGGTTAATCTTTGAGAATCCAAATCATTGGAGAATGCATTTAGGGTGGCAAGAAATGTTGAAAGTTAAAATATGGCTATGGCTACTAGAAGGACCGCTCCTAACATCTATCGAGAGAATAATGTTCCTTCTTCTAAAACACCTCAACCTACCAGGTTGACGCCTCAAAAATTGGAGGAAAGAAAAGAAAAAGGCTTATGCTTTAATTGTGACAGCAAGTATAGTAAGGGGCATAAGTGTGGTGAGAAGAAATTATTCTACATTGATTGTGAAGAGGAAGAAGAATAAGAACAAGAATAGGAACCATCTCAAGATGAAAATGTAGACACGATTTATTATGAAGATTTGACTCCCACGATATCATGTAATGCATTGGTTGGAATTAACACTCCTCAAACCCTCAAGATCGAAGGATATATCAAAAAGAAAAAGGTAATAGTCCTAATTGATTCTGGTAGTACTCATAATTTCATTCACTATAAATTATCCAAAGCTCTCAATTGCTTTGTATATCCAGCACCAGAGTTTCAAGTAATGATTATAGATGGAGGAATATGTAATAAGATCAATCTTAGTATGGGGGAATATGTAATGAATAGTCCAATGATTGCTATACCCATGGGTGGTGCTAATGTCATACTAGGAATCCAATGGTTACAATCATTAGGAACAATGGATTTTAATTTTCATAAACTTTTCATGAAATTTTCATTGGAAGGAAAAGAAATTAAGTTAAGAGGTATCACAGGGAAACTCAATAAGGTGATAATCTCCAATGGCATGACAAAATTATTGAAAAAGGGGCATCAAGGTGTAATTGCACAACTATGCTCACTAGATGTTCAAACATCTAGGCCATCTATTCCCCTAGATCTCCAGGGGATCATTGATAAGCATTCCAAAGTATTTGAAGATATTCCCAAAGGTCTTCCACCCACTCGAAATCATGATCATAATATTCACCTAATTCCTGGGAGTTTTCCTCTTAACATCAGGCCACACATATACCCTTATGCCCATAAGAGTGAAATAGAGTGCATGGTTGAAGAAATGTTAGAGCTTGGAATTATTAGACCTAGCCAAAGTTCTTACTTTGCACCGGTGGTAATGGTATTCAAGAAATATGGCTCATGGTGTATGTGTCCATATTATAGAGAGCTCAAAAATATCACTATTAAAGATAAATTTCCCATTCTTGTCATTGATGAATTGTAAGATCAACTACATGGAGAAATCTATTTGACAAAGTTGGATCTCTGTTCAGGGTATCATCATATTAGAATGAAGGAAGAAGATATCCGAAAAACAACATTCTGAACTCATGAAGGCCATTATGAATTTTTGGTCATGCCTTTTGGCCTTACAAATGCACCTTCCACATTCCAAGGGTAGATGAATTCCATTTTCAAGCCCTTCCTTCGAAAATTTGTGTTATTATTTTTTGATGATAAACTAATCTATAGCAAGTCTTGGAAGGATCATGTGTGACATGTTGACAAGGTGCTACAACTACTAAAGTAGCAACAACTATATGCCAAACCATCAAAATGTTTCTTTGGGGTGAATGAGGTAGAGTATTTGGGTCATATTGTATCTCATGAAGGTGTCAAGGTAGACCCTAACAAGATTAAGGCCATGATGGACTAGACGATTCCCAAAACATTGAAGAATCTTAGAGGATTTTTTGGTTTGACAGGTTACTACCGCAAGTTTGTTCGACACTATGGAAGAATAACAACACCTTTAATGACACTAACTAAGAAGGATGCATTTTCATGGAATCCAGAGGAAACTAAAGCTTTTGAACAACTTAAAGAGGTAATGTGCAAAGATCCTGTCTTGACCACTCCAGACTTCAGAAAACCTTTATTGTGGAATGTGATGCCTCAGGAAATGGAATTGGTGCTGTCCTAATGCAAGAAGGAAGGCCCCTGGCTTTTGAAAGTCGACCACTCAAGGGAAAGGACTTACAAAAAACCATTTATGAGAAGGAAATGATGGCAATACTACATGCATTGAATAAGTGGTTTCCTTACCTAATAGGTAGGCACTTCAAGGTCAAAACAGATCATGATAGTCTTAAATACTTCTTGGAGCAAAGACTATCTTCAGAAGAACAACAAAAATGGGTGACCAAGATATTGGGTTATGATTTTGAAATCGTCTATAAAAGAGGGAAGAAAAATAATGTGACAGATGTACTCTCAAGAAAGGATGAAGATGTTGAGGCCTTTCTCTGTGCTATCTCGATCATCCAACCCGATTGGATAATAGAAGAAAGGGATGAATGGAAGAATGACGGAAAAGTGTGGACTCTCATTCAAAGGTTGCAGTAGTTCCAATGCATCAAATACATTTACATGGAAAATGGATTCATTATGGTACAAAGATCACTTATATTAATGTAAGAACTCCCAACTCAAACAAAAGGTACTATTGGAATTTCACACCTCTCCAGTAGGAGGGCACTCAGGATTTTTGAAAACCTACCATAGGTTCAAGAAGGATTTTTTTTGGGATGGCCTTAAAACTGATCTTCCAAGGTTTGTCACAGAATGTTTGGTTTTATAGCAAAATAAGGTGGAAAAAATTAATACCCCAGGTCTTTTACAACTATAAGCCATCCCAAGTCAGCACTGGGAGGAGGTTTCGATGGATTTCATAACAGGGTTACCAAATTCTGAAGGAAAGATACTCATCATGGTGATTGTTGATAGACTCACCAAATACACACACTTTTGTGCACTCTCTCATCCCTTCAAAGCCAATATAGTTGCCACCGCATTCATGGAGATAGTTCAAAATCTACATGGCAGCCCAAAGATTATTGTAAGTGACAGAGATCCCATCTTCATTAGACATTTTTGGACATAATTTTTTTTTGGGGGGGGGTACTCAATTGGCTCATATCTCATCCTATCATCCTTAATCTTATGGACAAACCAAGATATTGAACAAATGTCTGGAAGCATACCTTAGTTTCTTTGTCTCTGATAAACAAACATAATGGTTCAAATGGTTACCCTTGGCAGGATGGTGGTATAACACTTCCTTTCATATTGCAGCAAAAATGACACCATTTATGGCACTCTACGGATACCACCCTCCTTCCATCACTTTTTCTCTAAAAGAAAAATCTAAGGTTCAAGAAATGGAAGATCACATCGAGCATCAACAATCTTAAAGGACAACCTGACCATGGCACAGAATCACATGAAACAACAAGCAGATCAACATCATAGTGAAAGAAGTTTTGAAGTAGGGGATTGGGTGTTTTTAAGACTACAACCATACAAACAGATGTCCCTGAAGCAAGCCAAGAAGGATAATAAATTATCACCAAAGCACTATGGCCCTTATAAGGTGTTCCAAAAGATTGGTACTATGGCATACAAATTGGAGTTGACTGCATCTTCACGAGTACACCCAGTTTTCCATGTTTCATGCTTAAAGAAGTTTATAGGTGACAAGATCCCAGTTCAAACTATATTTCCAAAACTTGACGAGGAAGGAAAAATCATATTGGAGCCTAAAGCCATCACTGACACAAGAATTCACCAGCTGAGGAATATATCCATTTTAGAGTATCTCATTAAATGGAGGAAACTACTGGCTAAAGATTCTACTTGGGAAGATGAGTCTTTTATACAAAAGCATCTAGAGTTACTCAAGCATTGCGGAAAACACTTGTCTCAAGTGGAGGGGCATGTTAATCCCTAAATAGTGGCTCATTACCCCTTAATTGGGGCATATTACGTCAGTAATGTTATTTTATTTATGTCGGATTTAGTTGTAATTATACCTCCTAGTCTCCTATATATACCAAGGAGACATTTTCATTTGGAATCATATTGTATTTGGACATTTATGTGGGGTATAACGTGGTTTCCCCTTCAAAGAGGCTTATTACCTTAAATTCTCTCTTTTTTCAAGGTGTTGAGTACTTATTCTGAGGTTTTTCTATGCTATATTGATATTTGGTTCTTAACAGTCACTAGGGTCCCGTGCGAGCCTGTATGATGTGAAATATCCTCTACTCATAGCACTGATTTGCAAGGGTATACCACAATAATCCTCTTGACTACCCCTGATAATCCATAAAATCATGAGATGGAAAAACTCGGTCAACTTCTTAGAAGACCAATCCTCCATGCAACCAATCCTAAGAATCTAAAGAGTAAACTCCAAAAAGTGAAAATTGGCCATCTCATTTGCATCGACTACCAAGTTGTCAAACACTATAGTGCTCGAATACCAAACTATTCTTCGAGGGGAACCACCATGCTGGCATTGAACCCTTCTGATCATGACCATCTAATCATTATGCTTAGATTGTGGTTTACTCTCATGGACCCATTGTTATAGACTTAATTTCCACCCTATAGGCCAGAGAGTAATCCATAAGAGGATAGAATATAGAATACATAGTTTACCTAAGTTTTAACCCCTTTTTGGAGATCCTCATTGGACACCTAGTAGATAACAAGCGAGGGCCCTCATTGGTCACTAGTGCCTCAACAAGGGAGGCACTATAAAAATTTTAGAATTGGGGAGTTACGAGGTGATAGGTGGGGAATGAGTTAGATATTTATGGAAAAGGCCTAAGAAATCAAATCATTCGAGTCTCTAGTGGTCTCTAGAAGATACAGAAGCTCTCCCTAGCCTCCTCCAAATAGATATATAACAAAAGAAAGTCTTGGGCAAGAGGGGGAAGAATTCAGAGTAATGTTGTGTTGTCCAATTGTAGAGGTACTTATTCCATCTACCATATCCAGAAGTCAGGAAGCCTATTCTGACCAAGGAGATAAAAGAGGAGAAAGGAGAAGGGAGGTCAAGGGAGAAAGCATAAACAACCAAGGTATGAGTTTGATGTATTACTCTTACACTTATTAATAGATTTTTGTCTTCCCCACTACAAATGTTTGTAATTGATGAAAAAATGTTTAGATCTGATTCATTCTATTGTAGATTTAATTGAGTCATATTAGATATAGGATTCTATTCCCAAGTAGAGAGGTAGAAAGGTTTTTCTTGTCTTTTGTATGCAGGAACCAGGATATACAAAGGACAACCTTAAGAAAGGTATGCAAACTTCACCAATCCTTAGGATAATAATCAATCCTCCCACTATGATCCTCCCACCATGTTCATAGAAAGTGTTTTGTATAGTGTGGCTCAACCTATAAGACCATCCTCAAGTGGGCCTAGGGGAAATCCCTCGAGAGGGATCTCAGTGATGTCCACATTACCACCTCTTAGATCCATTGGATCTACACTGTCCATACCATTTTCTATTGGTCCCTCGATTTGGGGGACATCAACTGTGTCATCCTTTACATATGTCAATATATATAGCATCCCTATGCCCATCCCTTCTACATCACTGCCCACTTCCAGATTATTTTCTAGTGGGGGGCCAAGGTTTGGTTTCATCATGGTAAGTGGAGCTCCTTCCACATCCACCAATCCTATGAGCATCCTAGAATCATCGAGTGAGAGTGTACATTTAGGATGGAATATTTCTCGTGGTTTTGGGGTAGAACACCCTTCCTTGGGGGCACATCACTTGTGGGAAACTGGGGTTTTCCTTTTTTTACCATGTCCGGTCCTGGGGGTTTCTTCCCTGGGACTAACTTTGGGAATATATTTCCTAGAGGTGCCACATCTCCCCTTAAGGGAAACCCCTTTGGGGGAATATTTGGTTCTGGGAGTATTCATGCTCCTGCAAGTTTCACCATCCCTGGGGGCACTCACTCTCCATTGACCCCTAAACCTTCCAACAATACAAATATAGGGGGACCGCAAGGTCCATTTGGGACAACATAGACTTCGCCTCCCTCCCAGTCTTCATTTGCATTGTTTCCTTTCCTCACAACTCTAGAATTACAATATTTGTACTAGTTAACAAATGACCATATTTCCCATCAACCAACATGGATGAAAATTCCTTCCATGTTGCCATCAGATATTCTGAAATTTAATGTAAATCCATAAGAGGACCCCTCCACTCACATCATGACATACCACTTACAGTGTTCATCCAACTCATTGATGGATGATAGTGTGAGGTTGCATATTTTCCAAAGATCCTTGATTGGAGCTGTCACTAAGTGGTATATTGAATTAAATGGTAGTTCCTTAAAAGATTTAATGATCTAGCAATGGCATTCTTAATGCATTACCAATTCCATGTTTAGTATGAGATAGAACTGAGATATTCACTTCACTACACCAAGATAATTCCATGCATATTTTGGATCATATACATGAGTGGCGATGAAGACGTAGGATGATTAAGACTCAAATTTCATAAACAAATCCTTATGGAATGGTTCACAAAGTCCCTCTTACCACCCATTGCCATATATGTAGCTATGGTTAGGGAGGCCCCTGAGGAGCAGACCATTTTTTGTGCCCAACACATGGAATTTATCTATTCTCATTTGGGTACACTTTATGATATTATCCCAAATTCTCCCAAGCTGTTGACAAATCCAAGGAATCCAAACCTAGGACCCCATGCCGATGGTGTGGTCAGTTTTGTTTCACATGCCTCTATGAACCAGTTAGCTTATCAAATGGGTCAAATGTCCATTAATTCACACCTGTTAGCTTCTGGTACTAGTGCTCAAACTGTTGTGGTCCCTACTCATACCTTTGATGTCAATTTAGTGTATTACATACAATTGAAGAGTCCTCAACAACCCGAAGGAAAGAAAAAGAGGAACAAGAAAATTAATTCCAACAATGATAAAGGGACTTCCCTTACCCAAAACACCTAGAAGGGAGGAGCTAAGGAAAATATGAAGAATCGATTTCCTTACACGATTTGTGGGGAGGACTATCCCACTCACCAATTCCCTCGAAAGGATAAGGTCCATATATTTTTGGCACAACAGTGGGCCCCCCACCAGCCTACTATATTAACCCATCCTTTTCCCCCTCAACCACAAAATATGATTTCCACAAATCCTATCCCTCCACAAAGGGGCATGGAAGTTACCCTTCATCACGAGCGGTATTTCTCGAATATTTTTGTGTTCATGTATGACCATACGGTGAACTTGCATACTCAAGCCAAGAACTATGACACATTTGAGCATTCTCATGCTTCCCTGGAAGTAGCATCGTATTCCCATATTGGTGGCCCTATTCATATAGAGAAGCCACATTTTTATGCACAACTTCATTCCCGAAAGGGATTTATTTGATGCATGACAAATAATCCAAACACACAAGTCACCCACAACTAGTGTATTATGGAAGAATTGGCCCAGGCATCATGTGCCATGTCCATGATTGAATTCATCCAAAGCTTTCTAACACAACGGAAAGCCTTGGTATCTACCATAGGTGGGTTTGATCCCTCAGAGTTAAGTTTGATGACCTTGATTCTTCTCAAGTTACTCATAGGCTCTCCCATTAGGTCGCCTTTCAGATCATAGTGCGATCGTTGGGGAAAAACATCTACCGGACAGTGGTGGATAAAGGAGAATTGAATTACATCATGTCTATTTCTTGTTGGAAGTCCATTGGCTCTCCTAAAATCAACATGTTTGAAACACTATTGAAATCATTTGATGGAAATATGTTCCAACCCCATGAAATAATCACCACCTTACCCATCAAGTTAGGTGGTAAGACTGTCTTCGTCGATGTGGAGGTTTTCGACACACCTCTTGAGAACAATTTGTTACTCAGGTGTACTTGGTTCTAGGATATGACTACAGTTGTCTCATTGATCTTCAGGGTCCCATGCTTCCCTCATCAAGGGAAAAATGTTATGATTGATCAGTTCACATTTACTCGAGACCTTGGATCCAATATGGGGTCTAATGTACCTTTGTCGGTGATAACACACAATATTAAATGAACATTAGTGTGGGTATTGATCCAGGAGTTTCTCGGTGGCCACCCACCTATTCCAACTAGCTCAAATCATTTTTTTGGCAATTTACTATTTTTAGCAGTTTTTTGGGTCCCAAACTTCTGGGGCCATTTTGAGGGCATAAACAAAGTTTTTTCACGACTGGGAACCCTAATGAAAGTCTAAGGATTTGATTTACTCCCCTAAATGAAGGTCCTCATCAATACCTTTCAAATGAGCTATTGTGTGCCCCAAACAAAGATCGTATTCCAAAGTTATGACCCCAGGAAGTTGATAGACTAACTTACCCCAATGAGGCCCACATGACTTTTGGCGCTTCATCTCTTGGGGTTAGGTTTTTGGATGTTTAGGGTTTTGGAATTCATGTTTATTGTAAAAAGGGATTCAGAGCCTCATTGTACTCATCTTCATTTTTCAAATGAGCGTAGTCCTCACATCTCTTCTTAGAGATAAGCTGCCACCATTCTAGAAAGTTTGTTTTCAGTTTGCATTTTACAGTTTCAACATATTTGTTATTTAATAGAAGTCAATTTTTATTGTATCTCTATTATTATTCAATGTGTCTCTATGTTAATATTATAAATGTGTTTTTTCATTTCGTTCCGCTCATAAATACAGATCATGTATGTTCAAATATCCTTCATCGATGGGAATATTTCCCCTTTCCCCACCGTCTCTCATTGTGAAAATCACTCCTATCAACATAATTTCATCGTTTACCCATGGATCCCTTGGCTTTGTTGATCCTTAGGTGGTACCTCATTCCGAGGATGTTGAATCATATGGAGTTTCCATGCCTCTCATCGCGGTCGAGATTGTTGATCCGAAAATCCCATCAACGTCGGCTAATATTGGTCAACAACTCCATCCTCATATGGAGTGTGATCAACCTACTCCACCCACACAAGTTGTTGACTCTCTACGTTCACAAGATTTCCTAGATACTGAGTTTCCTTTAGAAGAGGCCATCTTGGAAGTCATTGATTCCATAGAAAATCAAAAGGATGAGGAGATGCATCAATCATCTAGTCTTCATTTAGAATTGATGAGAGTTAGAATGATGAGTTTCAATCCAGGACTGGGGTCATTTTTTGGGGCATCTAGTAGACCTTCCAATCTTTTCCCTTTTCTGCCTCAGATAACTTTTTCATAACTTTACAATGAGTTCTCTACCCTCCCTTCCTCTGAATATTTGTGTTTCATACCTCCTTCATGTCTTTATGGGTCCCATCAAGGAGTTGTCGTAGCTCAAAAAACCACTCATGATGAGTATCTTTGGCTGCAGAGTTTCATTCCTATGTGGCACGACCCAGACATGGTGAGCCATATGATGTTGAAAACAATTCATGAGTTCATTGATTATGAAAAATATCCTTGTCCTGAGCCTAATGAAGGGATCTAATTTTCATAAAGCATCAATATGTGTAGTGCCTTGTACATAGGTGTCTATTGTGAGTTCTTTTTGTTTTTCATTTATCATATCCAAAAAATACAAAAATATTTTCTTTTATGCAATTTTACTATGTGTTTTGACCCATGGAATCTAGTTTACATGTGTTGACAGGATTACAGGGAATTGTTTACAAAGTGGGTGAATTCCAATGAACTTGACGTATGTGTTCCCCAAACTGGCATATAGGGATAGGTTTTTCCCTTCATTTCCATCCTTGCATTATTAACTATCCATATGTCCAAAACTATGCCTTATCTTTGAATTCGATTGGTTGTGACACTCGCCATTCTTTTTTCATGTCATAACAGGTTCGATAGTTCCTACCCTTCATGGGCTCCCTAGTTAGCACCCATATTTCCATTTGGTTCCCATGTTGTATGTTCCTGTAGGCCTGGGAGCACTCCTTTAGCCACACAATGACTTGAATATTGAGCCTCATTTTCCTCTCTTTGTTTATATTTTTTCCACGTCCCTTGGGGGTTCCTGAAAACTGTTATTGGTGCTTAATGGTCGCCTATGCATTTTTTGATCACATTATGCTTTCTTCTGCTACACTATTGTTTTCCTTAATCCTGCTTACAGTTGTTGTAGTATCCTTGACCTATCACCTCTTGCATTATTTGGCCTCTATTTTGCATCCACCTACCCAAGGAGAGAATAGCTGCTAAGAGTGGACCTCACTTGCTAGTACCATTTTCATTTCTCACTGCTTATTTCAGTTCCATGCACTTGGAATATAGGAGCATCCTATTAATCCAGTCGTTCTCTCCCACCGAGTATACTTTTATCTCTTTTTCAAACTCGTAAAAGGACACGAAAAAGACACTCACGAGTATCCTTTTAACTATTTTTCGGGCTCATTAAAAATAAATGAAAAAGACACATTGAGAAAACTTGAATCATTCTTTCGTGCTCATTAAACCATGAAGGATACCAAGCATACTCTTATTCTTACTTCGCGCTCGTTAAACCATGAATTAGGAAGAAAAAAAAGTGGGGGTTTTTCACCATTGGTCTATTCTCAAAATGGCAACGTCAATCGAGTATCCCTTGAACATGGCACCTATTTGATTCCTCATCATACAGTTGGGTTTCATATTCCCTAGGAGTCATCCTAGGAATATGAGTTAGAGATACTCCTTTGACACGTTACTCTTCCAGACATTATGGAGAGTACTTCGATGCCTCCTATGTTGTTGCACTATATTCGTCCAACTATTGTGTCTTATTGCCAAGTCACCATTGTGTCATTCTATATGTTCAAGGGAATTTCAAGCCTAAGTCAACCATTTTTTATTTTTTTGACTTTCTGATTCGACCATCCCTGTGTCAGTTGTACTTAGTGATACTCTATCTTCACATAATTTGTTATTGTATGTTTCATGTCGATTGATGGGGGATGCATCAAGTCACTCTTTCGACGGATCTCTCCTATCAACTTCAACATATTATATAGGAGAGGGATCTAGAAACTAGCTAATACCTTGGAGCTTGTAGTCCTTAATGGAAGGCTTCCTTGTGATTGACAGTGAGTTTACATCATTGACTCTTGATCAGTTGATTCTATGAGTGTTCAACATCATATCCTCTATTCACACTTGCTAGATTGTAATAGGTACCTTGGGGTCCATATTCATCATCGGTGGTTCCCTTCACATTTTTTAATGGTATACCTCAATGACCAGTAATCAGATGGTTTCTAGCATGCTCGACAAATCTACATTTATCCGCATGTGTATATTTGTACCAACGAGGTTTGGGACAATGACCTTGGGTTTTGGGACACATCATTCCTTTACAACATACCCTCCCAAGTTGAGATGGAGTATATCACTTGGATATGAGTACTTTGAAGACTTCGGGGGAACTTCCCTTAGTGATCATTGTCTTCCTAATATCTATATGTTGTGTCATATATCCACATTGTATTTGTTGGTGGCAATGATTGTGTTCATGAAACAGATCCACATTGTATTTGTTGGTGGCTATGATTGAGTTCATGACGTAGATCCACATTGTATTGTCTCATGGTTACGATATTTTTGATGACTTGTATCCATCGTGTATTCTTTTGTGGCCATGATCTAGCATTTCATTTCATGGATCTGTAGTGTATTTTTTGGCGGCCATGATCATTCAGAGTCTGGGTATGTCTACCTAGGGGATGATCTATTTTTCTCGCATTCTTGGTGTTTGATTGCAAGACTCTTTTGACTTTCAAAACTCATTTTCTCTCTCCAATCCATAAGAGGATATAAGCTAGAATATATATTTTTCCTAAGTTTTACCCCATTTTTGGAGATCCTCGTTTGACACCTAGTGGACAACAAGCGAGGGCTCTCATTGGTCACTAGTGGCTCAACAAGCGAGGCACTGTAAAGATTCTAGAATTGGGGAGTTACGAGGTGATAAGTGAGGGATGAGTTGGATATTCATGGAAAAGGTCTAGAAAATAACATCATTCAAGTCTCTAGTGGTCTCTAGAATATCTAGAAGCTCTCCCAAGCCTCCTCTAAAGAGATATATAACAAAGGCAAGCCTTGGGAAAGAGGGGGAAGAATTCATAGTAATTTTATGCTATCCAATTGTAGAGGCACTTGTTCCATCTACCACATCTACAAGTTAGAGAATCCTAGCCTGACCAAGGATTTAAAAGAGGAGAAAGTAGAAAGGAGGTCAAGGGAGCAATCATCAACAACTAAGGTATGAGTTTTTTGTATTACTCTTACACTTATTAATATATAATTTGGTTTCCCCCCTATAAATGTTTGCAATTGATGACCGAATGTTTAGATTTGATTCATGCTATTGTAGATTTGATTATAATCAAATTATATATAGGATTCTAATATCAAGTAGAGAGGTATAAATTTTTTCTTGTATTTTGTATGTAGGAAGCAAGATGTGGAGTTTGGAGATGGATTTTCAGGATTGCAACAGCCAGGAGATATGAAGGATAACCTCAAGAAAGGTATGCAAGCTTCACCAATCCTTAGGATAGTCATGAATCCATGTGTTTGAATCTAGATCTAGGAAAATCATAAGAATTCTAGACATATTTCTATCTTAGAGGTTTACTTGGCTAATCTTAGGGATATTTTGTTTTGTATTCATCAAGATCCCTGTGAGAATTTGTCCCATAAAATAACTGGTGACTCTGCTGGGGAATAATTCTTCTCTAGTTTGAGTCTCTTGGCCAATCCTTCCCTCTATTTGATTGTGTCTTATTATGATTCTTCCTTTGATTGATTCAAATCCTAGATCCAGTAGATTTGAGAGATTTGACACAGATATGGAACATGTCCATCTTTTTTTAAAACAAAAGTTTTCTTAGGTCCTTTCTTGTTTCACTATAGGAGTCT
Source organism: Picea engelmannii (assembly GCA_009831015.1). NCBI lineage: Eukaryota > Viridiplantae > Streptophyta > Pinopsida > Pinales > Pinaceae > Picea > Picea engelmannii. Next base: position 622,620 of record ML780042.1, read on the forward strand.
CGCAAGGGCCATCTCCTATTGATAGGTCTCTCTCGCCCAAGGATCTACAAAAACTATAGGTTTTTATAGAAAAGCATAGAAATTTGAGGTTAGGTCTATCCTCTGAGCAATAGGGTTTTTCTATGGACTGTTCTAATATTTTCTTTGTTTCTTTTTTAGTGTTTTTGATCACATACTTTTCTATCAACTAGTTTGTTGAATGCTTGTGTGTGGTTTGTTTCCTTTTCTTGAATAGGTTTCATTATTGTCTAAGAATTTCACTTACGTTAGGTGGAGAAACCAACTGATCTGAAGTGATATAGTAGTACTTTTCATTGGTTGTGTTAGTTATTCATTTGCAATCATTGTTCATCAATATATATACCTTCCTAGGTTAGTGTTGGGTGAGATATTACTAGTGACATTGGAGTGAGATGATCCGAGCTCACTTCTAATTTCCTACAGCCCATCTTCTTGCAGTGTTTTATTGGTGTTGTAGGATAATTGTACCCTACAAAATTTACCTCCCTTAGGCTCTTCCTAGACCTAAGACATATCTCCTTGTAATGAATCCTAATTGGGGAGTAATAGACCTAGTCACACCCTGTATTCTTGTAGCGCATGACCATCAACTTTTGGTCACAAGTTATAAAGGGAATGGTCGCGACTAGGAAAAAAGGTACTATAAACTCATGAGAAAACGTGACATAACCTAGTGTCTCAACCTGCTAACCACTAGATGATGTCCATCAGGTGATTAGGTGGAAAATAAATGTATAATAGATACCCCCTAAAGTGTGCAGTCAGAAGGGGTGTCTGATGGATGGAATACTTTACAAAATAATCACAGAGATGTAGGAAAAGGAAGCTGGGAAGAAACAAGCATCAAACGTGCATAATAATAAAATCCCCGAGGTGGGCATACCCATGCTCGGTAATGGAAACTTAGCATAGCCACCAAAAATGTACATTGTGAATCCATGCATGATGCAACTAACTAGATGATGGGCATGAAAGAATACATTGTGGATCCATGTCACAAGTGAGAGCATAGCCACGACCAAGTACAAATGTGGATCTAATTCACAATATACAAATCAGTGAGATGACTCGATGTCCGAGAAATCCCTAAAGTACCCATGAATTACTCCATCACAACTTGGGAGGGGATGCCAATGAGGAATGTAGTGGTCCCAACCAAAGGTATTCATCCCAAACCCTGATGGTATGAATATACAACATGGAAATAGATGAGTTGATGTCGATCATTGTAGAAATCATCTGATTACCAACCATTGATGTATATCATTAATAGACGCGAGGTAATCCATCGATAATCATGATGAACTTCAAGATACCTAGTACAATCTAATGAGTGTGAATAAATGAGTTGAGGTTGAACACTCGTAGGTAAATTCAATAGGATACAATGATGTAAACCCACTGTCAAAATGTGAGGGAACCTACCATTGATGTCTACAAGTCGCAGGGTACTAACCGGTTTCTAGATTTCAATCCTAGATAGTGATCTGGTGTCGACAGGATGAAATATTTCTAAGGAGGGCCTTGATGTATCCCCCATCAATCAACATGAAACATATAAAGGTATATGGGGTGAAGAGTGTAATAGTAAAGCACAACTGACTCAGGGACAGCCAAGATAAATGGGTTGGAGGACTAAAAATGTCTGAAACAAGATAAATTCCCTTGAACAAATCATCACGACAAATGACTTGACTTGGAAGAATTGACTCGATAATGACCAAAAAACTCACTGTGTGTGACTGGAAGAGTAACCAGTTGGCAGAGTCTGAGAACTCATGGAGATGGTAATGACTCAGAGACAATGGTTAACCCAACTTTTGTACATGGATGCAAAACATGTGCGATGTTCAAGGGAGACTCAATGGACAACTGTCATTTGTGGAGATGACTATATTGAAAACCCCCCAATCTTTTTCCTTTCTTTCATGTTTGAACGAGCATGAAAGAAAATGAAAGTATGCTCAATATTCTCACCCATGGATTTATTTTCAAGCCCAGGGCAGAGAATAGTGCTCCATGATCTTTCTAATTATTTAAGGACTCTAGAGATATCTAAAAAAGGAGACCATATATGATATCATGGATTTAACGAGACCAAGAAAGTAAATTCTTGTTTTTCATTTCATATTTAGAGAGTTTGAGAGGACAAAGGAGACCCCAAGGGGTACCATTTTCATGGTTGATTACTGAGGGCAAAAAAGGGGTAATAATAAGCTCAGATGGAGAGAATGAGTGGTATGTGGTAATTTTCTAGGCTCATGGAATGTGACTTAAGTAATGGAATGAAAAATGACACGAAAAATTATGACCACTCATAACAACAGTTCTCATATAGGGGTGTTGGGTGCACAACGAAGGTCAAATAATGAAAGAAGAAGATGGTTAAGGATATTTCATAGTGGTAAGTATGATATGGGAAAATAGAAATGCAGTGGTAGGAGATGTGACACGAGCAACAAATGCATAGGTAACCATTAAGCAACAATTAAAATTTTCGGGAACCCCCCTCGGGATATGGCCAAAATATTTATTAAGAGAGGAAAAATGAGGATCAATATTCAAGTCATGGTAGGAATAAAGGAGGGCTTCTGGTCCTACAGGGAAATGCAGCATGGGAACCAAATGGAAATATGGGTGCTAACTAGGGTGCCCATGAAAGGTAGGAACTACCAACCTAGTCACGACGTGCAAAAGGATTAGCTAATGTTGCAACCACCCAGGTTCAGACCTAAGGCATAGTGCTGGAAAAAACCTATCCCTATATGCCAATTTAGAGGCATGTAGCTCAGATTCAGTGGATGTCTCCATATTTGTAAAAAAAACATCTTTAAAATCTCATCAACACATGTAAACTAGATTCCAAGGTCAAAACACATAGTGAAATCTCAAAAAGAAAATATTTCTAGATTTTTTTGGATATGATGTATGCAAAAAAAAAACACTCTGTCACATACCCACTACTCAAAATCAAAATTTTTCATTGATTCCTCAACAGTCAGAATCCCCGAAGTCCTACGGGGCTTAGCACAGGCTAGCTCTTTCCTCTTTCCACCTCCATGTGATTATAGTTCGCAATTATGAGCCAAATCAGCATGGCGTCTTTTCTCTCTTCGTGACTCGGTGCTACCAGAATTTCGAGTCTCTCGACATTGCAAACCCCAAAGCTAGAAACAACGAAACGTCGACCCCCGACGGGGCTATCGAGGGGCAAGTTTCTCTCTTGGGGACTTGTCTACATGACCCGGTACTGTACCCACACGCTTAAGCCAACCAAGAGCTTAACAACTTTTCGTGATTTGGGGAATCACGATACACAACTCCTACATTTCCCCATTCAAATCCCTGAAGCTTCCGAGGTCTCCAAAGTTTCCCTCCCAGGGGAGATCAACCTTCCACACATGACCATGTATCTCCCAGAGTCAAATTCGGGTTTCGGAGTTTCTTCCTTTCTGATGCCGAGAGTTCTTGACCTCTCGATCTCCCAAACTCCGATGAGCCAACTCCCCGTCTTTGGCCCTTAGCCCCTTTTAGCTATATTCTTGGTCCACATGACCACTATCCTCATGACCACAGCCCTATCTGCTATCGGGGTTTCGGACATCAAAATGCCGAACTTCAAGGACACCTTGTCCACGGGATTCCCGATATCCCAATCCCCGATTGTCCGACCTGACGTCAGCTAGGCCCCACAACAATGAAGCTTTCTCCCCCTGGTCGGGGTTTCAAACTTCGTAATTCCAAGTTGCAAGGACTTCTTGTCCACGGGATTCCCAATATCCTGACTCGCGATTTCCCGATTGACGATTCTCCTTTCGGGACTTTTCCTGGAGGCCCCGATCACTGCCATGCGTCCCCTCAAGATGGACGGTCCTGATCGCCTCTCGCTGTTTCACGACCTCAAATGCTCAGGGAGTCTTGTCCTTAGGACTTGCGAAACGTCGAACTCCGATGCACCAATTTGTCCTTCTATCGGGACTTCCCCTGATAGTCTGGATCTCCTCCACGTATCCCCAACTGATGGACAACCTTGATCCAATCTCCCTGTTTCGAGACTTGAAGTGTCCCAACTTCCTTGATCTCAAGAACTCCGATATTCTGAGCATCGATATCCCGATGTGACATCAGCTAGGCCCACAAAACAGAGCTCTCGCCCTTTCGCCACTTGTGAAGTCAAAAAATTCCTCTTCCAACCTCCGACGCCCGAGTCCCAGATGTGGGTAGTCTCGTGACACGCGTCCATTCCCAAACCAATGATCCAGATCAAATCTCGCTGATTCGGGGTTCCTGGTGTCGAGTGACTCTCCTCATGTCCTTGATATCCCCGATATCCACTCTGATACCATTTTTTCAACTCGAATCCCCGGTATCCAAAATACCGATGGACTCTCGATCTCCGCCATGTGTCCTTCACGGATGGACGGTCTAGATCTATATCGGGATTTTTACTAAGGAGTGTCCCGATATTTTCTCATCAGAACTCTAGAAACCCCAAACTCTGAATCCCTGATACTGACTCCTCTCTCATGACTTTTGCCCTTGTTCACAAGGGCTTAACCCTCATGCACCTCCTAACGGATCCAACGACTATCGGGATATCTAGCTAAGATCCAATGACTTAGACCAGTCCCACACTGTGTACTCTCTCACTGCTCTCCGGATGGAAAAAGAAACCAACAGTCCAGATACTCCCACAGACCTTGGGGATCTATGGTCCCGATTTTCCTTGCTATTCATGAAGGTAGAGGAAAAGGGGCAAGGTATGTAACGCCCTTATTTCTTTCGTCAATATAACGGTCGTGAATGACCATGGGACTTCTGATGGGGTCTCATGATCTCGGTGGATATCGGTGGCCACCCACCTTTTCTGACTGGCTCAAAACTTTTTTCTGGCAATTTTGGCAATTTACTATTTTTAGCAGGTTTTAACTTCCGGGGCCACTTTGAGGGCCTAAATGAAGGTTTTTCAAGATTGAGGTTCTCAATGATATACAAAGGCATAATTGATTTGTCAAAATGAATCTCCTCGATGATACCTTTCCAACGATCTATCACACGCCTAAAACAGAGATCGTATGCAAAAGTTACGACCCCGGGAAGTTGATGCACCAACTTGCCTAAACGGGGCCCACATGACATTTGGCGGTTCATCTCCTAGGGTTAGGTTTTTGGATGTCTAGGAATTTTGGCATTCCTGTTTATTGTAAAAGTACCTTCAGAGCCTCATTGTAACCATCTTCTTGCGAATGCGAGTAGCCGTCACATCTCTTCTAAGAGATAAGCTGCTACCATTCTAGCGAGTCTTTCACTCTGTATTTTTACAGTCTCTGTACATTTCTTTGATTAAAAGAAATCGTGTATTTCTATATATCTATGTTTATGGTTGCATCTTTGATACATTTCTGTTATATTATTGAATATCTGCAATATCTCTCTGCATTTCTTTATTATATCTCCGCTCTCATTTCGGGCCGAAAATAATCCGGATCAGTGATATCAGAGCAGGTTTCTCTTGATCGTTTTTCAGTGCATGTCCCCGACGAGGTTCGATTATAGCAATTTGGGTCTCGAGCTTGTCTCTCTCAAGGAAAATCACTCTCGCACACCCAAGAAACCTTCAATGGCGGAAGAAAAGAAAAATGATGGAGCAGACGATCCTATGAGTCTGTTGCTTGAGCAAGCTCTCACGCGACAGAGGGACGAAATGATGGAAAATTTTTCCCACATCCTTCAACTCCTGCCGATAGCATCAGGTGCATCTTCATCAAGCGACCACTTTGGAGGCACCTCGCCTTTCAAGGTACAGGTTAATTTTGATATTCCCGTATTTGGAGGTCAAATAGATGCAGATGCCCTAGATAAATGGTTAAATCTGCTAGAAGGTTATTTCTTTATTCATAATTTTTCAGACAAGGAAAAGATCACCTTCGCACTCCTTAAGGCTCTCCCCCATGTCAAACATTGGTGGGAAACTTACTGGGAGCAGAGTTCCACAGAGGAGTTTGGAATATACGGAGTCGAGCCCACTTGGGATTTTTTTGTGGATGCGATAAAGGAACAGTACTACCCTGTTGGCAACTATGAGGAAAAATACATGAGATGGACCACACTGCGGCAAGAGAGGGGCCAAGAAGTTCCAGAGTTCACCAATACCTTCCATACCTTGCGCACCAAGCTAGGTATCAAAGACTCCGAACGACATTTGGTTCTGAAATACCGTGGGGCTCTACAC
>ML780042.1:634655-647480 GCA_009831015.1 Picea engelmannii
CCATCCTTCTTTTTCACAAACAGGACTGGTGCTCCCCATGGGGACATGCTGGGTCGAATATAACCCTTATCCATCATTTCTTTCAATTGCAATTTGAGTTCAACTAACTCAGGTGTGCTCATCCGGTAGGGTGTTCTAGACACAGGCACCGCTCCTAGTGTGAGTTCTATCGAGAAGTCAATGTCTCTTCTCGGAGGTAGACCCGGTACCTCTTTTAGAAACACATCTTTGTATTCTCTCAGGATAGGGTGATCATCAGGGCTGGGTTTAGCGCCTTCGATTGTTTTTAGCACCTGTATTGCATATAGGGGACATCCCTTTCGACAATACTTTCTCATTTGCAGGGCTGATATTTGTCTCACCGAGACCGGTTTTCGGTTCCCTTGGAGGGTTATCTTTTTTCCTTCTTTACTTGCACATTCTAAGGTTTTATGGTAATAGTCCAATTTGCCTTTATGGGCGGCCAGCCAGTCCATACCAATCAACATATCGTATGATCCCAGGGGTAATACATTAAGGGTTGCTTGGGTGGGGAATTCACCCATCATTAATTGGCAGGCTGGTATGACCTATACTACCTTTCTTTTGGTGCCAGTGGCTAACTGTACCAACCATGGCTTGGTTTGCTTCTATGGCTATAGTTTACACTTATCAACAGCTCTAGGGGCTATATAACGCAAATTTGAACCAGGGTCAATCAAAACAGACACCAGATGGTTGAAAATCATACCTTCTATTTCCAACACTGAATCTTGGTGGTCAACTTGGTTATTATACAAGGCTACATAGATCTGCGGCACACTCCTTGCCACATCATTGACCGTGGTAGCTTCCTGAATGTTATAAATTTTTCGACTGTTCTATTGTCAGTGTGGACAGTCTCTTAGGAGATGCTCTTCTCTGCAACCCCAGCATTTCAGAGGTTCTCTCTTTGGGTTATCAGTCTTCACTGGTATAGGTCCAGAAGTTTTATTTCCATCTGATGATGGAAAGTTTTATTGGAGTACACTCCGGGCTGGATAGTTCATTCTGGGGTTCTTCTTGTAGTTTTTAAATCCTGAGGATTTGATCCCCTTTTTCTGAAATCTCGAACCACTCTTATGTTTCCAGTTTTCACGAGACTCTGCCCGATGTCCATATTGTTCATGACAATATGTTTCTTTTTGAATAGTATCTTCTAAGGTCTTTAGCTCGTCGAATTCGATTCGGTTCCGGTATTCCTTGGGTAGCCCACTGATGAAGCGTTGCGCCTTCGCCTTCTCTGCTTTGATGTAGGGTACATATCTCAATAAGTCGAGGAATTTATTGACATATTCCTCTATAGTGAGTTGCCCCAGTTTGAGTTCATAAAACTCTTTAGCCTTCTCGTCGAAATATCTTTTCGACAAATACTTCTTCCAGAAGTACTTTTCAAACTGTTTCCAAGACAGGTCCTCCTCGCGGACCCCTTTCATATTCTTAAGATCTTCCCACCAGATGGAAGCATTTCCGTTCAGATTGAAAGTGGCCACTCGAGCCTTCAAATTCTCTGAAAAATCATGGACTCTGAAATATTTCTTCAATCCAAGTAGCCAGGCCTCGACTTCCTCTCCCTTATTTATCTCATTGTCGAAGGAGGGAGGTTTGGCCTTTCTGAATTCCTCAAATTTATGACCCTTGGAAGTCTTTTTCTTCTTTTGTTTTCTTCAAGAATAGGAACTGGTCTTGATGCTGGAAGAGCCTTCCGAATTGCCAACTTCCTTCTCAGTGGAGTCGTCTGGCACTGGTCCTTTACCTTTGGGGTTGACCTTTCTTGATGTGCTTCTCTCAGTATGGCCACTGATACGACCATGATTCTGCATCTCAGGTTCATGCTGCATTTGTCACTGTAGGTCGGATAAGCTTTGCAGTAAAACTGCATTAATTTTGGTTTGCTTTTCTTGTTCTTTCATCATCCTTTCATTATCGGCCTTGTAGCTTTGCAATTCAACCATGAGACTCCTCACAGTCTCGACTAGGTCTGGAGGGGTTCCTATTTCTCTTCTTTCGTCAGACTCTTCGTCTCTGTTGTGGGAGCCTTCTCCCACCTCTTGGTGAGTCACCATACTCTGCGTCTGTAGATTCCCGTGGCTGATCGTCCGCTTGAGTGAAAAGACAAACGCTAGTTATTAGTCAAGAGTTAAATACATTTTTATAATTTGTGCATAATTTATAACTCTTTCACATGCATACACAGTCAGGTTCTCATTTTCCAAGTTTTTAATTCTGGATAGGAGAGTTAAGTTAGGGGGTTACTCCTCATAGGGGTGCTTCGAACGGAGCTTATGCGCAACTCGTGCATGAGCCCAATCAGACCGAGTGTTGTAACCATGCTCTGATACCACTTTGTCACATACCCACTACTCAAAATCAAAATTTTTCATTGATTCCTCAACAGTCAGAATCCCCGAAGTCCTATGGGGCTTAGCACAGGATAGCTCTTTCCTCTTTCCACCTCCATGCGATTATAGTTCACAATTATGAGCCGAATCATCACGACGTCTTTTCTCTCTTCACAACTTGGTGCTACCAGAATGTCGAGTCTCTTGACATTTCAAACCCCGAAGCTTGAAACAACGAAATGCCGACCCCCGACGGGGCTATCGAGGGGCAAGTTTCTCTCTTCGGGACTTGTCTATGTGACCCGGTACTGTACCCACGTGCTTAAGCCAACCAAGAGCTTAACGGATTTTCACGATTTGGGGAATCGCAATACACAACTCCTACATTTCCCCATTCAAATCCCTGAAGCTTCCCAGGTCTCCAAAGTTTCCCTCCCAAGGGAGATCGACCTTTCGCACATGACCGTGTATTTCCTAGAGTCAAATTCAGGTTTCAGAGTTTCTTCCTTTCTGATGCCGAGAGCTCTTGACCTCTCGATCTCCCAAAATCTGATGAGCCAACTCCCCGTCTTTGGCCCTTAGCCCCTTCTGGCTAGATTCTTGGTCCACGTGACCACTATCCTCGTGACCACAGCCCTATCTCCTATCGAGGTTTCAAACTTTGCGATTCCAAGTTGCAAGGACTTCTTGTCCATGGGATTCCTGATATCCCGACTCACAATTTCCCGATTGACGATTCTCCTTTCGGGACTTTTCTTGGAGGCCCCGATCACTGCCACGCGTCCCCTCAAGATGGACGGTCTTGATCGCCTCTCGCTGTTTCGCAACTTCAAATGCTCAGGGAGTCTTGTCCTCAGGACTTGCGAAACGTCGAACTCCGATGCATCGATTTGTCCTTCTATCGGGACTTCCCCTGATAGTCTGGATCTCCGCCACATATCCAATCTCGTTGTTTCGAGACTTGAAGTGTCCCAACTTCCTCGACCTCGAGAACTCCGATATTCTGAGATTTGATATCTCGATGTGACGTCAGCTAGGCCCACAACACAGAACTCTCTCCCTTTCGCCACTTGTGAAGTCGAAAAACTTCCTCTTCCAACCTCCGACGCCCGAGTCCCAGATGTGGGTAGTCTCGTGACACGCGTCTGCTCCCAAACGAACGGTCCAGATCAAATCTCATTGATTCGGGGTTCCTGGTGTCGAGTGACTCTCCTCACGTCCTCGATATCCTCGATATCCACTCTGATACCACTTTGTCAACTCGAATCCCCGGTATCTGAAATACCGATGGACTCTCGATCTCCACCACGTGTCCTTCACGGATGGACGGTCTAGATCTATATTGGGATTTTTACCAAGGAGTGTCCCGATCTTTTGTCATCAGGACTCTAGAAACCCCGAACTCCAAATCCCCGATACCAACTCCTCTCTCGTGACTTTCTCCCTTGTTCACGAGGGCTTAACCCTCATGCACCTCCTAATGAATCCAACGACTATCGGTCTCTCTAGCTAAGATCCAACGACTCAGATCAGTCCCACACCGTGTACTCTCTCACTGCTCTCCGAATGGAAAAAGAAACCAACGGTCCAGATACTTCCACAGACCTTGGGGATCTACGGTCCCCATTTTCGTTGCTATTCATGAAGGTAGAGGAAAAGGGGCAAGGTATGGAACGCCATTATTTCTTTCGTCAATCTAATGGTCGTGAATGAACATGGGCCTTCCGACGGGGTCTCGTCTGTCGATTAATACTTATCCCTACGCTGCTACTTCAGGATTTTAAGAGGGTCATTCCTCCTCATACAGGGTTGTTAAGACTTGCTCATTCAAGTCCTTTTTCCAAGTCCTTGGTAAACCTTTCCAAGGAGGGAATCTCTATGAAGAGATCTATACCAGGCATCTCGGGAGACAGACAAGGGGAAACAAATTCCCAAGGACGGACTGGAAGCCTGACTTGGTTCAACTCATGCATAATTAAATTCATTTATCAACATAAGCCATGTGTGGTCTTTCTGTTATAGCATATATCTATTATTTCTTACTACACAGACATTCTTATACTGTAATCATTCACAATTTCATAGTTCTATGAGCATATATGTCAATATATGAATTTTCAAGATGCAATATGTAAAACACTTATCAGGAATAACACCAAAAGTGAGTGCAACTGCTGAGAGGGGTGCTCGTTTCCACCGAACCGTAGGCATAGCGACTCCCAGCGTATTTACCACTAGCCACCCCCGAGTTGAGACCACGATGTTTGTGAGACTGTGTCTCCGTTTTCCAGTGACCAAGAGTGAAGGTTGCAATCCTTCCTCTATTCTATCATTCACTCTGCATAATGCCTGAGTTGCCCTCGTGTCTGCCCCCGTAATCACTTCTACCCCACGCCTTATCCTCTTGTGAGGTTGCGTGTGGCGCGATTAACCTCGTGCTGATCAGGCCTGACGGCTCTATGGATAGGCAGTTCACCTCCCCATCCCTCATTAAGCCATCAACCTGCCAGCCTGCAAGGCATTAAATTCAGGGCCAGCGAGCCTCTTTTGGTTCTCCGGGCTAGTGGAGTCCAAATACGGTATTAATTCTCGGTGGAAGTTAACGCCACCTTTCCAGGTGCCTTCCACCACCATCGTGGTCTCTTTTTCTGCACATCCCCTCTCAGTAGTCCTGCAATAAAATTCATAATGTTATTCGGATTCATTGACCTTTCCCTCAAGGTCCATTTACATCACATATTCACATTTATGAGTTCTCCATAGTTCTTGGCCAGTCCAGTTATATTTACAAGCTGGGGGAAACAAGGTGTTACACACTCACACCAAAAACCTATGTACAAGGCACTACACATCTTGATGGTTTACACAAAGTAGATACCAATGCAAGGATCATGCCAAAGATATTTTTCATAATCAATGAATGCATTAACTAATGTTGGTATCATATGGCTCATCATGCCAGGGCCATGCCATATAAAAATGATTTTTTGCATATGAAGATACTCAAGATGAGTGGTTTTGTGAGATATTGAAGCTCCTTGATGGGATCCATCAAGACATGAAGAAAGTATGAAATGTGAATCTTCGATGGAAGTGGTAGCAAGGAATTTGTTGGCAAGTTATGAAATGAAATCCAAGGAGGAAAAGGGTTAAGACTAGGGGTTTCACTAGATGCCCCAACAAATGCTCCTAGTTTTAGGTTGAAAATCACCATGTTGATTCTCATTGGTTCATAATCGAGAAAATATGATGGATGCATCACCTCATCTTTTGGAATTTTAATGGAATCCATGAATTCTAGGATGGCCTCTTCTAAAGAAAACTTAGGATCTTAGATGTCATGTGAACTCAAAGAGTCAACAACTTGTACGGGAGAAGTAGGATAATCACACTCCATATGAGGATGGAAGTTTTGACCAATATCAACAAATGTTGATGGGATTGTCGAATCAACAATATCAATCGTGGTGAGTGGCATGGAGATGTAGCTCACTCTGTTCTATGTCAAAGGAAATAATGTTTGACTCTGAAGGGTCAATTCAACCTATGGATGATAATAAGGCTTTCCACTATGGAGGAAAAATCTATAGTACTTAGATTGTTGAAATGGAACATGGTGCCTGGGTGAGATCATCTACTCTACTATAATGTTGAGTTGCTCAGGAATTCGGGTTATGGGTAGTTCGTCTAAGTACCCATTTTAGAGGGAGAATGACAGGTTCATAAGTTGGTTTCTATAATGTGAGAAGGCCATTGGATGGTGAATTCGATGGAGGTTCCTTAGATGAAGGTTCCCCCTCTGGAATGTTGTATTTCTTCACTCTGGTGGATAGTGCCACCATAGATTTAACCATCATAATGTTTATGGTTGAGGGTCTTGCATTTCCATCGAGTGGGGGTGCAGGGGTTTGTTCTACCATTTTTTGTTGTTGGGGGGGAAAGGATTGGTTAATATTTTTGGTTGGGAAGGATACCCCCCTTGCTCGAGATATTGGTGGACCTCAACAAGGAGAGGAAAATATTTGGTAAAGTGGTCCTCCTTATACACCATTCAGGGAAATTTTAAATTTCTTTTGTTTTTTACCCCAACATTGGGGTCTTGTGTTTTTTGTCTTGTCTGATCAAAAGAATTCTTCTTTTTCTTATTTTTTTTATTTTTCATCTTTCCTCTATATTGCTATGGGTTTTTGGGTGTCGTGGACTGCACCTTATTTACCTTGGTGGTCTAAGAAGGGGTTGAAGTCGAGGTGGTTGCAGGTGTAGAAGAGGTGGGATTGGTAGCTATAGTAAATTGATTAAGCTTCCCAATCAACTAGCCAAATGTAGTGGAAAAGATCGAAATAACTATACCATCAACATGGGGTCTAGGTGTTGGTTGAGAAGCATGAGGAATAAAGTCATAGAGTGTGTCGAACAATGAATAAATAGATCTAAGTGCTAGGAACGATGAATATATTTCTCCTCAGTTGTGGATATGAACATGGAAACATTGATCCAAGTGGATATCGATGGCCACCCACCTATTCCAACTGACTCAAAACAATCTACTGGCAATTTACTATTTTTAGCAGTTTTTCGGTTCCTAAACTTCCTGGGCCATTTTGAGGGCCTAAATGAAGGTTTTTCAAGATCAAGCACCTCATTGATATCTAAAGGCTTTGATTGAGCCCCCAAAATTTATCTCCTCTATGACATCTTTCCAACGAGATACCGTGTGCCCCAAATGGAGATCGTATGCCAAAGTTACGCCCCCAAGAAGTTGATACACCAAACTACCCAAAACGGGGTCCACAACACTGTTGGATTTTCATGTTTCAATGTTAGGGTTTTGGATTTTCTTTATGTTAAAAATGCCTTTAGAACCTCATTGTAACAATCATGTTCTTGCAAATGTGAGTAGCCATCACATCTCTTCTCAAAGATAAGCTTCCACCATTCTAGCGAGCCTTTCACTGATTTATACTTTTACAATCTTGTACATTTCGCTTATTAATAGAAATTATGCATTATTGTATCTCTATGTTTATGGTTATATCTATGATTAATATATGTTATATTATTGGATATATGATACGTCTCTATACATTTATTTATTATGTCTCTGATCTCATTTCATGCCGAAAATAATCTGGATCAAACATCTTTAGCGATGGGAGGAAATAATGATTTTGTAAACCCATCATCCAAGATTTAGTTGTGAATTACGGATTTAAGGAGTCTTGTTCACCACCTCCACTCATGAATGTGGTCTAATATATGTGTGGTAGTGTTCTAACGTAATGAGGTCAAAATATTTGTCCCCATTTCGTATCGTATGGGTAATTGGAAATGGGTCAAAAAGGCCACAACTAAGGTGTTAAAGTTGTTAAATGAGGTCGTAGGTAGTGCAATGAACCACTTTGAGGAGTTGTCAGTTAAGGTGCGAGGGAAAAGACATAATCAAATGCTATCATCCAATAAAGAGTTGGAGACACACCATAAATTATAATTCACAATGTGCATGGTGGGATCTTCTCTCATCTTTCCATCAAATTACGAAATGTTTGTAGAAATTTTTACTAGGATGATTGACCAAGTGGTATTTTGCACTATGGGATTGTTCGTGAGTCTAGATAAGTCTGATAATTCCAGAGTGGACGAAAATGGAAAATGAGTGTTTGAAAACAGATTTTGGTCTAAAGGTAAAGGCGTGTTGAGACCGAAAGGACCATATAGTCTTCCCATATAATGACTAGTGGTAGGAAAATAACCCCCTCGATAAGGATTTCCTATAGATATATAACCATTTCCTTGGTAAGGGTTTTTCATTTTCATATAATCAACCCCATGTTGAGGATTATTTGGGGGATTGGTGCCCCAAGTCAAAGGAACATTCCCAGGGATGTTCCCTAGAAAATGTATGTTATCAGGAGCATTACTGCTCCCGTACAATGGGGGGCTTCCTATAACAATGGGATTACCACCTCATGGGAAGGGAGGGATTCCAGGGGTATTGTTTACCCCAACATTGGAAGTACCCCAAGGGACATTGTTTCCCCTAGGGAAAGGAGGTAGTCCAGGGGTATTTCTTCCCACAAATTTGGGAGTACCTTAAGGGACATCGTTTCCCCTAGGGAAAGGAGGTATTCTAGGGGTATTGTTTCCCCCAATGTTGTGAGTGCCCCAAGGGAAAAAATTTCCCTTAGGGAAAGGAGGTAGTTTAGGGGTATTTCTTCCCCCATCGTTGGGAACATCCAAAAGGAAATTGTTTCCCCCAAAGAAAGGAGGTATTCCAGGGGTATTGCTACCCCCAACATTGAGAGTATCCCAAGGGACATTGCTAGCCCATGGGAAGGTAATAATCCAAGGGACATTCCTACCATCAGGGAAGGGATTTCCGCTAGGTTGATTAGCACTAATTCCACTATTTCGATTCCATCCAAATGGGAAACCAGTACTTGTTTTATTTTTACTAGTTGGTGGGTTACTAGAAGAGAATATAAAACCACTCTCTAGATTAGCTGGAAATATGTGTCCTTTGTTGGATTGTGAACCAAAGGTAGGAATTTGATGAGCACTATCCTAGGCATTGGATGAAACTATATGGAATATGGGTTGGCTCCATAGAGAAAATGGTGTTTGAGGTGGTGTATCGAGTGGGTTTCTTGCATCAGTGGATGATAAGAGAGGTGGGGTTCTAGCGCCACCTACTGATGACACGGGTAGGTTTCTAATCCACTAAGTGGTGATGTAATTGCTTGGCATGGTGGATAATGTGGGGGAAAAATTGGAGCAATAGAGGTAGGGTTTCCACTCGACATGGGTGTGTGTAAAGTTGAAAAAGATTCACTATCAGAATAATATTACTACACTAAGATTTGGTGGAAATAATTAGGTAGAGGAGAGGTAGAAGGAGGGTTAAGATAGCCTTATCTTATGGTTATGGCTCCAGTTGGATCGTCTCCTATTATGATATCTTCCACGTCACTAGTATTGGTATCTTTGGGTGTTTAACTCATTCGTTGTTTGACAAATGGTTGGAGGTCTTCATAGTTGGGTATGGATGCCCCAATGGTAGCTTGAGAACAATGACAAGTTAGATTTCAAACAAAAAGTGGAGGACCTTATAAGTCAGGTTGAGGATGAGAACAAGCCATTGGTTGTCAGACAACTAGTCATATGTCTTGGTAGGATGTTTTCGGATTAAACTCGAAGATTCTTCTAGAACGATGATGGGGTGAGTCAGCCATGATGGATAAGATAACAGATTAAATATATCAACAAAAATCCTATGGCCACCTATGAAACCAATACATAAAGCACCTACCTGGCCAAATCTAAGATATCAAGCAATCAAGCTAATGGGTTTAAGGGTCTTCTGAAGACAAGATGTCAAGCCGTTAGCGAAGATACAAGAAGCATTTATGATAACCATCACACAATATCTCCCCAAGGTGCAAGTAAGAGCCCATGGGAAAATACCCTCCCTGGTTCGTTGAAGCAAATATTCAACGTCCACCTTAGGTACCACAAGGATTCCCCCTTGCATTCACGTATGTAGGTATATAGGACATGCCAGTAAGGTTACCACTTCAAAAAAATACGGTCGGGTGGAACAATCGTCAATCAAGACTATCATGTGGGTGGGGAACACTAGGTCATGTCTTGACACCCAAAATTTGAGAAAGTTGGAGTTACTCTAGGGATGTCCACATCTCAAAACCCCCAATACACGAAGTAGTCCCACCAAGAAAATGGAGAGGAGATATCTCAACCACTTACTTATATTGGCCTAGTGATCAAATAATGTGTGAGGTGATCTTTCCTGGAATTGGTTTTGTTATTGATGGATTTTCTCTCAGCAATTGTCCTAGTCTCTTTTGGTGGCCTTGGATAATCAACTCTCCAAACCTATTACAATGAACTATATCCTGAGCTATTGTTGGTTTGATATCAAACAAAAATGTTGTAATTTCTTTTAATTGCGCTTGATTTTAAATGGTTCTTGTTTAATCAAAGGGATCATAATAAAACTTCATTGTATTTTGACTCAAGACCAATCCCAAAAGAAAGTTATATCCAAAAAATGAAAATTTTTCTTTCGATGAAGATCTAATTAAGGGAAAGGGAGAGAGATTTTTCTTTTTCAATAAAATACATGCACCAATGCAAATAAAATTCCTTAATGAAGTGCAAACTTTTTCCTTTGAAATGATTTTGACAATACAACTTTTAATTCCACTAATGAACCAAATACTCTTAGCTGGATTATGCCCAAAATGTAATTCAAAACTCTTTAAAGGAAAACAAAATTGTGTGTGTGTTTTTTGAAAGATTATACCTATCAAAAGAAAAACTATACCTTTTGCATCACAAAAATAAATAAATAAACATGGGCAACAACAAATCAGAAATATTATAAAAAAAACAGAAACAATGTATTGCAAATGGAATAAAAATTCCAAGAAGAACCGAAAATGAGGTTGCAAATCAATAGAGCTTTCTTTTTTAAAACAATGAAAACCAATCTTGAAGGAAAACTTAGAAGATTTTTTAAAAGAAAATGGGATCTCTTACAGGGGTACAACTAGCACTAAAAGTTTGAGGGAATGAGGTTAATGAATTCAAACCATACCCACAAAAACAAGAAGTCCTTTGAATCAATCAAAGAAATGGCACACAAAGGAAAAAATAGTTTCAAATGACAAAGAAGGAAACCAAATAGTTATAGTTAAAGTCTGTTTGATTTTAGATGTATATTTTCTTTATTTGCTAACAAAGATGAGCCCAAAATTGTGAAAGATGAAATGGAGATGGAAGATAAGGATTCCTAGATATTGGACATGGATGAGGAAATGGATGCACTTAGAAATAATGATACATGGGACTTGATACCATTGCTTGATGGATAGAAACCCATTGGATGAAAATGGGTGTTAATAAAGAATACCAGTTTAGATGGCAATGTTTAAAAGCACAAAACAATGTTGGTTGCAAAAGGATATTCCCAGATGCTCAGTTAACATCTATTAGGCTTTTATTATCTAGAGCAACAAATTTTGATTTAAATATAGAACAAATGGATGTAAAAACAACATTCCTACATGGTGATTGAAGGAGGAGATCTATATGACACAACTAGAGCACTATGTGAAAAGGTAAAGAGTCATTGGTTTGCAATTTAAAAAAGTATTTATATGGTCTCAAACACTCTTCTAAAATGTGGTACCAAAAGTTTGATTCTTTTGTGTTGAGATTGAGATTTATAATATCTAAATCAAATAACTGTGTATATTATAAACATGATGGTGGTCATTTCCTTGTTATCACTCTATATGTAGATAATATGTTATTCTTTGGTAACAATAAGGATGTGATTTGAAGTCTCAACTTTAAACACAATTTTATATGAAGGACTTAGGGGTTGTAGAAAATATATTAGGGATGGAGGTTAGAAGAGATAGAACAAACATAAATCTTTGCTTGAGTTAGATTAAGTATTCAAAATCTATGCTACAACATTTTCATGTCATAGATTGAAAACCATTGAGTGTTTCGATTTCTATGGGAACTAAGCTCTCAGTTGACTAGTGTCCTACAACACCCATAAAAATGGAGGATATGGCTTATGTTTCTTATACTGGTGCAATTGGTAGTTTGATTATACCATGGTCTATACTAGACTATACATTTCCCAAGAAATGGGAATCTTGAGTGGACTCATGGCTAATACTAGATGTGAACATTGGGCTAGAATGTAGAGGGTATTCAAGAATTTGCAGGGTGCTTTTGAATATTCCATTTTCTCTCATAGTGATGTTTCAGGGAATCACACTTAGTGGATATGTTTCCACCTAAGGTTTTGAGTTAGTTATGCATGCACACATATCAATATCGTGTGGACAGATCAGTATTTTGTGCACACATCAACACTACATGACACAAGGAGAATCAATAGTTGCATCGTCCATAGGAATAAAGTGCACATTTCAACGAAGTTTTGTACTATAACAAAGTTACCAACTTAACAAAAGATTTCCAAAGTTCTCATTTTTTAAGAGGTCTCATTTTTACCCCTGTTTCAAAAAGTGGTGCTATCAATAGAACCCTCTTTTTTGGTGGTTAAAATTGCAACTTGTTTGAAATTGTGGCCTTGACATTACAAACATAACTATGAAATTTACCGTCAAATTGAAATGTGATGCTACCAGTAGAACCACCTTTTTTTTTAGTTAAAACTATGACCTAATTGAAACCGTGACCTTGACCACTGACACTACCACAAATGAAACACTAAAAATTGACTCCTAAATCTAAAAATGTTATTACTTGATAATTTATTTATTAATTAATTTTGTTTTTTTAATAATTTACATTAAGAAAATAATTAAATTGGAAAAAAAACATCACATTTTTTGTTTTTTATGAAAATATATATATATATATATATATATATATATATATATATATATATATATATATATAT
>ML780042.1:656407-702073 GCA_009831015.1 Picea engelmannii
AGGAGGAGATAGAATACATGTCCAGGGTCCCATATTCATCAGCGATTGGTAGCTTGATGTATGCAATGGTTTGCACAAGACCAAATATTGCACATGTAGTGGGAGTTGTGAGCTGATACATGAACAATCTAGGTAAATAACATTGGGAGGCAGTAAAGTGGATTCTCAGATACTTGAAAGGTACTGCTAATCATGCATTATGTTTTGGAGGTTCAGAAACTGTTCTACAAGGATATGTTGATTCATATATGGCAGGTGATAAAGATAGTAGGAGGAGTACCACAGGGTATGTGTTTACTATAGGTGGAACAACAATAACTTGGATTTCAAAACTGCAAAAGGTTGTTGCACTTTCAATAATAGAGGCAGAGTATGTTGCTGCTACAGAGACTAGTAAAGATATGATTTGGTTACAGAGGTTTATGGAGGAATTGGGAAAGAAGCAAGAGAATAGAAGGTTGTACTGTGACAGTGAGAGTGCCATTCATATTACAAAGAACTCAGCTTTCCATTCGAAGACTAAGCATATACAGTTAAGGTACCACTTCATACGATCCACCTTGGAAGATGGACATTTGAAGTTGGAAAAGATACACACTAGCCAGAATCCTGCAGACATGTTAACAAAGGGAGTAACCAGGGAGAAATTGAGTTCCTGCTCAGTTTCAGTTGGTATTCAAGAATGAATATGAAGATGAGAAATTTGTCAGGTCCAAGAAGGTTCAGAGTCCAGCATATACAACAGCGATGGAGTTGTTGAATCAGTCTCCAAGTGGGAGATTGTTGGTTATGGAGCCTGATTATCTTCCTGGTTTAGAGGTCTTTTACTTTCAGCTGTATTTATACCCCATGAAGTATTTACACCCCAGAAGTATGTACACTCTTCCACACGGGGGAGTGCAGAGGGGGGTAGCCCCTCTGCGGGGTCCGGGGGGGCTATCCCCCCGGCAGGGAGGTCTAGGGGCAAGCGGGCCCCCAGCAGAGGTTTTGGGGTGAAGCCCCCGAAGGAAAAATTGACTTGTAAATGTATATTGTAATTTCATTGTAAATCTAGACCGTTCATTATAAGGTCGCAAATCTAACGATAGAGATTATGTTAGGGTTTTTTTCCCTAGAAGGCAACCCTCTTTTATGAGGGAAATGTATTGCGGCTATGATTGATGGTGAATATTGTATTCTGAGATAGGACACTATGAGAGAAAGAAGAGGAAGTTACAACGGGTTTGTTGTAGGTTGTATCCCTTCATATGTTGGATAATAATAAAGGAAGGACCTGGCAATTTCTCTGGTGGACGTAGCCCACATTGGGTGAACCACGTCAATCTATGTCTCTATTGTATTGTGTATCTTCTGTGTTTTTTTTCTGCATTTGTTTTATTTTATTGCTCCACGGTCCTATTTTTCTAACACTTTAAACTATCCCAGTATGACAAAATAGGGGCCCTACAAGGATTGAGAAGATGTTGAGATGAGGTGAGAAGAGAATGGACCCAAAGGAAAAGAGGAGAGAAAGAGTCGAGAGATAGACAAGAAAGATTGATTTAAGGAGGAAAGATGAAAATAAGAGCGAAAATAAGATGGAAAGGGGTGAAAGATGAGGGGTCATACCCAAAATGAAGATGAATAAGATTGCGCCAGGAGGATGTGTAGGAGAGATTGTTGTTCCAGAGAGGAGCACAAAAAGATATAGGTTGTCGAAGAGATGTGACATTAGAAATAGGATATCAACTGAGGATACCAAGAGTAGTGGTAGTAGGGTCAGAGAAGATGAATTCAGATCTCCTTGGATGTTGAGAGATGTGGAAACATCAATAAAAGATGAGGCATAGAGTAAAGGCACCAAAAAAGGAGAATATGGAAAATAACCCCTTTGAGAAGGGGAATAGGATTTAACTATTGTGAATGGTCTTGTGCATCTATAGGTAGAAATCTCTCTAGGATTCCTCACTGGAGATGATGAGAGAAGATGAAGGAACCCCCTCTTTGAACCACCCCCCTTGCACATTTTTAACCAAGAAGAAAGAAAATTAGACAGTGTGGAGTTAGTAGAGGAATAAAGATTAGAAGAAATAAGAAGACAAGATATGAGTGAATAAGAGGAAAAATTCAGAAATACTTTGTATGGAAGAGTGTCGGTGTCAATATCACCAACAACTAACAGTTAGTCGGGAGGAAATAGCACCAGATTGAGGATGGTGAGTCAAGATACAACACTGAGGTTGCTCATGTTCCATGGGATGGGAAAATAAGATGCATAGCAGCATTGGTTTACATGTGAATATATATGGTCTATGAAGAGGATCACAGACAAAGCGTCGAAGATCATGCAGTTGGAGACCACTTTGTGAGGTAGAGCTCTAACATGGTATATGAAGTACAAGGAGATTGTGCCAGTGGGATAGAAAAGGTCTGTGATAGAAATTAAGAGAGATCTTCTTAGGGATTTTTAGAATCCTAAGTCAAAATCATGGTGCATTATTGAGATCAAAGAGACTAAGAAGCAGTCTAGAGAAACCGTATGGGACTATGACAAGTGGTTAAAAATATTGTCGGATATCTTGACATTTCAAATCCAATATGCTCAACATAGGGAGTGGTTCATTGCAGGACTACTACCCCATATCTAAGTCCTACTTACCCAACAAAAGGTGACTACTTAGGCAAAAGATGTGGATATTGTGATATAGGTAGAAGCTACACTAGGAGGTGGTGAGACATTAGCATGGTTGGCGTAGGTGCAGTCCCAACTTCCAAATATCATAATGTAATTGAAAGATATGGCGAAGGATAAAGTGGTGTGTGAGAATGTATGGTGTATTATGTCTCGGCTGAAAGGTCACTACAGGGATGAATGTACTACTATGGGAAACTACTTGGTGACAGGAGCACCAAATCCACTTCCAACTGGGCCTCAGACCGAGTGGTTCGATAATTGCAGACAATGGAGACATATACCTCTTCGGTTCCCAAAACTTCAGAACTACCATCGATGAATGGATATGTGTTGTGGAAGCAGAGGTCATAGAAAAAAAGAGTGCCCTTACATCCTTACCTTCGGATGAGCAACCAGACATCATGGCAACAATAACCAGTAACAATAAAGAGATTATTATAGCTCGATCAGAACAATAGACTCTCTCTAGCATCGCCAATCAAGAATCCAATAAATCCCAAGTATATTATACTCATCTTGGAGCAACATGGGAAGCGATAGCTCCAATGCTCAAAACTTCAGAGTTCATTATCCTTCAGTCTTCACAAGTTACAAAAATTGATGCAAAGGAAGTAATCCAACTCACTTAAAGGTCTTAGGAAACTTTCAATGAGGTTGATGGATAATTCCAGCAGTTCCTCTAGGAACTCATGATGTCGGTGCCATCAATTGCTTTTGTTAAACCATGAATATCGTCGTTGGCTTGAGGATGAGCCAATTGACAGTGTTGATGTCATGTTTTCACCCAATATTTTGGGTTAGTTGTGCATGCACACATATCAACATTGCTCACAAAAATTAGTATTGTGTGCACATATCAACACTACACGGTGCAAGAAGAATCAATAGTTGCACTGACCATAGGAATAAGATACGTGTGTCAACCAAGTTTTTTACTGCACACAAAAGGATATAGAAGATATTGCATGTAGACTAAATCAGAGAAAATATTTGAGAATCTTCCTGAATGGTGAACAAAGACAACTCGAGAGATCATGGGAAAGATGATGGATGAGATGACAAGTTACATAGGATTTCCATGCTTGAAGGAGGATATGTGGGATACATGTGGATAGAAGAAGTGTGCGGAACTGGTGATCACTGGAGAAAGTGGAGTAGAGAAGAAAGAGACAAAGTGCTATAGAAAAGGAGGGACAAACAAAGTTGAAGTGAAAAGGAAGAAGAAGGAAGAAGAGAGAATAACAATCCAGTTTGAAGGGAGTTTTGTCTTAATCATGTATGGGTCTTGTCTGAGTTTTGTATTAGTTATGCATAAGTCTTGTAGAAGTCCTAAAAATAATTTGTAATGGAGTATGTTCTATCTAGAGGATGGGTAGAGAGCACATGGTGTAGTGTAATGCAAGGTCTATTAAATGAATAAGAGTCTAGAGTGTTTTTTTGTATGGAAAGAGGCTATTATGATTGTATGCATTCTGAAGAGTAATGAGTATAATACAAGCCACATTTCTCTCTGTCAAGTGATATGTGCCTTTTGAGTTAAATGTATTCTTTTTTAATGATTCTTGTTTATTATTGTGTTAATGGATCGTTAACCAAATGAATGAATGAAAGATTGAGTGGTTTCCCTGTGTGCATTATCTCTTCACATCTTACACAATAATAGATGGTTTATGTGATTTCCATGGCATCTCGAGTGAGATATTCTTTGGTCCTTGACTGAAGATTGATATTTTGACGCCTTTGGGTTTTGTTAGTCAACTCTTGTCGAAGCCTGGGTCATCAACCCCCAGTTTTAGGACAAACACACCACAATGAGCTAACATGATATAGAGGGCTATGTGGATTATAATTGGCCATTGGATGTAGATAGAAGGAGATCTATGAGAGGATACATGTTTCAATTGTTTGGTGGAGTAATATGTTGGATAAGAAAGTAACAAACTATGGTTTCTTGTCCATTGTAGAGGCAAAGTATATGACAGTTACTCATTCTTGTCAGGAGGCCATTTGGCTTATGAAATTATGTTCAAAAGTAAGGCTAAGGAATATAACTATTATAGTTCATTATGATAGTAACAATGTCATTCATTTGCCTAAGAACCCAAACTTTCATGCAAAGAAAAAACATATAGATATCCAGCACCATTTTGTTAGGAGGATGGAAAGGTGATATTAGAGAAAGTTGACACTTTGCATAATATTGTAGATGCATTGATGAAACTCGCAAGCATAGGAAAATTCAAGTGGTGCCACGAGTCTATGGGTTTTATGGCTCCTAGCAATTATGACATGGTTTGATGCATGATCCCTTATACTCTTGCAAGGTATATGAAGTGGGAGAATGTTGGGACATGTGTATCATACACCTTGTAGTCCTGTACTAGAAGAGGTAATGATTGCTCAACAATAGAAAAGAATAAACATGGAGAAATATAAGGGACTAAATAAATGCTAAGTAGTAAGAGAAAATAAATTATGAGTAGTGGCAAGGAATAAATGCAAATCACTAGTAGGAAATGAATGTTAAGGAACACCATTTGGCAATTAATTGTTGGTGGTTTCCAACATGTAGAATTGGAAAACCATAAATGGTTTATGGTGTTATTATGCCTATCTCTTGAGTGCTAGGGTTGGAGGAAAATAGAGTGTGAGCTTTAACTCACTTTTGTGTGACCCAAATTTCTCTAGAATCCTTTTGCTACTAGTGAACACTCATGTTGAGAGCAAGGAGACTCTCTAATGTACTGTAATCATTTAGTTGCTAAATAATACATTGAGCATACTTTAGAGTGTGCGGTTTCATTCATGTTGAGAGCAAGGAGACTCTCTAATGTATTGTAACCATTTAATTGCTAAATAGTACATTGAGCATGCTTTAGAGTGTGAGTTTTTTTCTCCTTTAAAAGTTTTCTTTAAGAAATCATCCTATAATGATTATATATTTATGTGTTGTTTATTACTACAATTGTTTATTTAGTTTCTACACATTCTTCTCTCATTGATTAATATAGATTCTAAAAAACCTATTCTACACCTTTGCTTCCTTTTATGAACTATGCACCCTCTCTTCTTCCAATCGAAACACCATAAGCCAGCCTACCAACATGCACATACCACACCATATCAAATACAATATCATATAATTGCTTGCTAATAATATTGCTCTTACATGCTCTAAGACTAAGTGTAATTACCATGGAAAAAACATCTCTTGTAGCCAGAACAATAATGTCAGCATAAGAGACTTTGTTGGGACATACAGCTTCCAAGCCTCTACATGTCATCACTGAAATCAAATTCTCTCATAGTCTCATTTGGCCCTACCTCCTTCTCTGCTTGATTTACAGGAGTAAAACCTACTAGTTGATGATGCGTCACACCCTGAAACAAATTCAGTAAAACAAAACAAAGAAAAATGTAATATCATGGATTAAGCAAATGGTTAACCAAGCAGGGAGAAATAATATCTACCTAGTTTGTTTACTGGACTTGCTCTGACGAAGCAATAGTGAAAATGCATCTGCAGAACCCCACCACAGTGCATTGTGCATCGGCTGGCACCGACTCACATAATATCGCCATGATTATGGAGACCACCATGAGTCCCAGAGGTGTACTAGCCAGACTTCCAATCCCACTCATAATCTTTGCAGCAGCAAATTAGACTTTCCTATTTCCTGTACAATCGCAATAGCAATGGAAGGACCAGAAATAGATTTCGATTAGATTTCCTATGATATTTTGAGAGACTCAATTGGGAAGCACATTTATAGATTGTTTGAAAACGCGTTTTCTGTAGGATGGTGGAACTAGAACTGAAATCATCATACTAGGCTTGAATCAAACCTGCTCACCAGTCGCCAGGTAAAGAGGCCAATACGTAATTACAACGAAATAATAAAATGCAAAAATTGGCCACTGGCCACCGTTCCACGCTTGATTTGTCTGTCTGTCTGTTCATAGATAGTGCGTTCATACACGCATCCATGATGTGGAATAGCCATTAGTCATCAACGATTCAACACAGAGTTTCTCCGTCCGATAACGGGCAGTCAAATTGCCTTTCGTTTTTTTTTTGTTTTTTTCTCGCAGGTTGTTGCGCTGAATCTGGTCGTTTCAATGTCAATAACTTAATTCATCCAAAATGGTATATTGAAACTGTGACTAATCTGTGAACAATCGAGTACAAACTGTAATTTGATCCATGGCAATTGCAATTATCGTATTTCTTAATTTACCAAATTCCAACAAAAGTAACCGCAAATGGGATTACTTGAATGCAAGCTCCATGTGCTTGGATCAAGTACTCCATATCCAGACATATCGGAAAACGAGTTTGCTAAACGTTCTATTTTTTTGGTTTTTTTGGTAGGAATTGAATAGAATCTGGTCATGTAAATTTAGATAAAATCTCTATTTTATTTTATGTTGTTTAAATTGTTTTTCTGAATGTATAAATAGATTCTATTGCTGAAAAATTTCTGGCACACTCTAATTATACAAATTTAACCACTCAAATCTGCAGATCCAACCATTCATTATCAAATTTCGAACAAAATCAAACAAAAAAAAATGACAAAAAAAAAAAACCAATAAAACTTTTAAACTACTGCATTGGGCTTTTTAATTCTAAATATTCTCTGAGTGTACATTGCACGGCTTGCTCAGTTATTGATAAAGTTGGGTTTTCTTATGACGCTGCAACAGGAGTTATTCTCCCTGTTTTGCTACTGCCTAAGTCATGGGTTATTTTTTCTGAAAAAGAATGGGAACCATTTCTTTTGATCAAATAAATTAATAAAAAGCAGAGACACTTCAATTAAATTAAATAAAAACCCTTCGTTCCTAGCTGAAGACCTTGAATTTACAATGAATTTATTTTATCTTTTTCTGTAAATAAATATTCATTTTTCCTTTCCACTACCTGCATTTTGCTTTCCTGCATTTTGCTTTCATGGGTATCACTTTAGTTATTCTTTGATCTTTTGTTTTTCTTATGTCCAATAAATCTTATTTAGATTTTTTTACCCAACATTGATTTGTAAATAAATTTGGATATTTAAATGGTTGACCCATTAAAATAGATCTAAACTTAAAACCATTACATTAAGCTTATGTTTCACTAAGCTGTTATATTTTCGTAATTTTAATACTTTAATTGAAATAAAAATAAAAGACACCATTCATATCCTTTAACTATTGCAATATATAAAATAAACTACAATAACAAAATATGTATATTGGAATACAAATATTTGTTTGGGAAACTTATACATAAAAATCAACATTGAATGAAGAATAGTACCTTTCATCTTTTTATAGACTATAGTATGGAGATTACAATACATATTACAAACCTTTCCAAGTTTACCATGAACTTATTAGACACTTTTATAGTCCAATACAATATGCTCACAAAGAACCAATGCCTAATGAAAAAATGAACCATTTTCCTTCATTTTGTTAGGATTTTAATAGCTAAAATTAGGGTTAGGTGTAGGGTTTAGAAACCCTTAGGTGTAATGTTTAGAAACCCTCTTGGAACATACATGATGCTTTGTAATGCTTCTAGAAGTCTCCATTGGAAGCCTAACATGGTCATCACTTGGACATGTGGAGAATATATGGATCGTTACTTTGCCAAGGCCATAACTTTTGCATACAAACTTTGTTTAGGTGCACAATAGCTCATTAAAAAGATCTCAATGAGAAGAACAATTTCAACCTTGGATGAGGTACACCTATGAGATCCCCCATCTTGCACCATGACCAAAAGTTGTTGTTTAGGGCCCCAAAAATGCAAGGGAAGTTGATGACCCAAATTTGACAAAATAAAAACATCTTTGAGATGTTCCAAATTCTAATCTCCCCCATATACAGAATCAATAAACTCATATGGTACCTTTGTAGATCCATTTTGAATCATCTCTCCCCATTTTGGGAGTATTTGGTTTCTAAAATTGTTAGTTTTGAAGGAGGTGATGAAACAACTCCCCAACTTTCTCCTTGGAATAGAATTTGGCCTTGGCTGGTAGTTGATCCCTCAATTCCACTCGCCAAAGTTCTTGTTGACCCCTTGTAGTTGGTCTAATCTTCTTTTTCAAAAATTGCATTCTCTAGTGATTCTCCCTATGCATCTAGTGTCAAATCTTCAATTGAAGCCAAGACTTGGCCCTCTTCATCCTCATTGAGCATGGATGGTTCGTAGAGTTTCAAGTTATCTACATTAATACTAAGGAGATGCAAATATAAGGTCAAATTGAGCCTATAAGCATTGTTTCCTACCCTCTCCAATATTTTGGAAGGCCTGTATCCTAGGGCTTTGATTTTCCCCCTCGTCCTTGTAACCTTTCGTCACTAAGGTGTAACCAAATTTTGTCTCATACTTGAAAAGTCTTTTCAATAATGTGTAAATATCATGCCTAGTCTTGTATTCCTCTAAAGACTTTTCTAGTCTCTATTGAACTTGTAAATGTCTTTGGCCTACCCTGTCTATGAACTTTTCTAACTTCAATGCATTACCTATGGTTGTTTCCTTTTCTTTAGGTTGTCCATATATAATATTCAATGGCGATGGTGGAAAATATCCAAAATAAATTTGAAAAGGAGTCTTACTAGTGCAAATATGGACAATTATATTATAAGAAAGTTTTATGTAAACCAATATTTCATACCAAGTCCTTGTATGCTAATGATTGTAACCTCTCAAAAGCTAAACCAAATTCCTATTTACTACCATTGTCTACCCATCTTTTTGTGGGTGAAAGGTAGTGGATCTCTTAAAAACTACTATCCAATTTCTCTTGTACTGAAATCCAGAATGAAAGAAGGAATATATTAAATGATGCTCTTTGGAATCTCAAAGTGCACCTAGACCCTTTCAAAGAACAAGCTTGCAACCTCTTGTCCTTTGATGGTCATCTCACAGGCCATCAAAACAAACATCTTTTTGAACTTGTCTACCACATATAGGTAATCATGCCATCTTTTTGTCCTTGGAAAACCACCAAAAAATTCCATGGATATGATTTCCCATGATCTTGTAGGGACTAGAAGTGGACTACATAGTTCTTACTTCTTGTTGCTAGGCATGTTGGTACAACACAAATTACAATCTCTAATAAATATATCTACTTATTCTTGCATCTTCATCAAACAAACATACCTATGGAAGTTAGTCACAGTCTTCCTGGCACCAAAATGACGAACAACCTTGTAGGTGTGAACTTTCCTTATCAATTGTAATATTTATTCTTTTGGTACACAAATATTCCCCATTTTGTAGAGTAACCCATCTTGGAGATGTTAATCAAGATTTGTTTATTCTTTTTTTCCTTGTAGTTGTCGATACACCCCCTTGAAGTCCTCATTTTCCATGTAATCATATTTGTAATTTTATGGGTGAATGGATCCATGTACATAATGGATTCTAGAGATATAATCTTTGGTGCTAGTAGCATGGATAGAAAAACAATCAATTTGTTGGTTGTGACATTCTTATATTTAAACACTAGATGAAATTGTTGTAGAAATCCCTTCCATTTATAGTGTCATACTTGTTGGAGATTACAGTGAGCATGTAGGTATTGTAAATATTGGTGATTAGTATGAATGATTGTCGCCTTACCCAGTAGATAGTGCTTTCAGTAGAGATCCTTGTCATTACACTAAGAGAAGTGAGGTGTTCTACAACCCAATATTGAAGAGATTGTAACTTCCATACCATGTCTATAATATTGTTGTCATCATATGTTGGCCCAATAAATTATGTTATGCAAAATTAAAAATATAGTATCAATAAATTTAATGTGAGCACACACATACAACACTATAAAAAAAATCATATCAATTATTAAAAGAAGAGGAATATGAGGCAATTCTATTTAGCACCATGATGATGACAACGTTCTTAAATATTGGGAAACACCTGCAAAACTCCTAAATTTTGTGACAATAGCAGGAGTGGGCCCTTTGATAATGGACTCTATCTTTGTAGGACCAATTTTCAATTCACATCCTTCAACCACATGCCCCATGTACATTAAGTACTTATAAAACTTATACTTATTTATATATGCTAGCAATTGATGTTTCTAACACTTGTTTTAGATGTAACACATTATGCTCCTAAGTAGAACTAAAAATCAAAATGTTGTCAAAATAAACGGTGAAACATGAACCTAGGGATGGATGCAAAATATCATTCATTAAATGCATAAATGATCTGAAAATGAGAAGACTTATATCTTTTAAAATATTTGTAAGTGTAAATTATGTGAGCTTGGGCAAAAGGATCAATTTGCAAACACATAAACTAGAGAGTTTTCACACTTAATATGCACTTAATAACCAGCAATAATAGCCATCAAAGTAAACACATAACACAACAAATGATAAAGGAGTTCACCCCTCTCTTGGGCTACATCACCTAGTCCATCTTACAATGGATCATTTTAATTATTTTCTCAAAATGATAAAAATAGTACCTTACATTTCTCAAAATTCCAAATAGATGGCTCCAATGGCTCCAGAACATGCAAAAACCCCTAGCAGGGCTCTTTCTGTACCTGATTTGGCCAAAAAATGAAGAAGATATCCTCCTAGAAAATTTCCCCTTCAAGCTTGTTGTCTCTGGTTCTCCAATTCACACTTGTGTGTGACTAACCTAGCTCCTGCAGCATTACTAGGCCAAAAATTGAGCACACTGCATTGCTCCAAGAAATGGGGTGCATTGTCGAACAGTTAGGGGTCTAGCACCTTTTTCGGCGGAGATGTTGGTTGCATGGGGGCCATATGGCCACGTCCCAATGCCTAGTTTAGACCCCCGTCGGATAGTGGATTTCAAGCCCAGATCGATGGTCTTATGCTATGGCCATATGGCCAAGTCTCCACACCTTCCGGGCTTTACACGATGGTTAACCCATTCCCGCGCCATTGGTTATGTGAAACGGTCGCATGGTAAGTCATATGGGTTGGGGCCTAGCCCTAACCCTTTCGGCATCCAAATAAAAGTTATAGCAAGCTTAAATATTAGTCATAGACTATGTGTTTAAGAAATACCCGTAGGTGAACTGGTAGCCCGACCTACGTTAGAGCTATGCCACTTTGCCCCGGAGGTTGGGGGTTCGACCCCTGTGGACTACCACCAACTTTTATACACGAGAGGGGTGCCATGTGGCAGCCCACGACTGGTCCACGTGGCACAATACCACTTGCCACTCAAGCGACATGTGTCATCACCCTACTGGTCCACGTACCTTTCCAATCACCTGCCCAATCAGCCTGCCAACTCAACATTTCTGCACAATGGCCAGTCCATGTCATCTTCCATGTGTGGGAACTGTACCATGCCACGTCAGCACTGTACGGACTATAGAGTCAGCAAAATTTTTCTTGTTTGGCAAAATGGAAAAAATGTGATATCTCACTCATACGACGTTCGTTTGAACCCATTCAAGTTGCGTTGGGATTGTGAGAACGAGGCCTACGCACGTGTCTGTTTTGAAGAAATTCTGAGCACTTTGATATTTTTGAGAAAATTTTGATCCTTTGGATCACTCCTCCCCATTGGGAAGCTTTTGGACCTCCAAAAGACTACTTTTAGTCTATCTGAAGATGAGGGTACAATTCTCTCACCTTTCCAACTTCAATCCACTTGGCCTTGATTGGATTTGTGCCTTTAATACCAATGTGAAGGTATTCAACATTCCCTCGTTTTGAAGTTCTCATCCTCCTGTCAAGGATTGTGTCTTCATGCAGTTCTGAAAGATATTCTGGTGAGAAATCATCTATAGAAGGAATCTAAACATGTTTCCTTGATCATCAATCAAAGGAGGCTCATACAATCTCAAATTCTCAACATTGACAACTGCATACATTTGCATATAAGGAGGCAAATCCAAATGGAAGGCATTGTTACCAATCTTTTCAAGAATCTTGAAAGGTACATATCTAATTGGTTTCAGTTTTTTACCTTCTCCTTTAAGCCTCTCTTTGCTAATGTAAATCCAAAATTCATCTCAAACTTGGAAACTGTGATCAACACGATGCTTGTGATGTCTTGTATTGTACTTGGCTTGGCTCTTTTCCAACTGTTCTTGTACCATTTGATGCACCAACTGAATTTGTTCAATGAACTTATTTTCCCTATCAATGCTATATTGACCATCAATAGCAATGTCTTTCCCGAAGAAAAAATATAAAGGAGGTTTGGGCAAATAACCAAAACATGCTTCAAATGGAGATGTTTGAGTTGAAGAGTGATTAGCCCAGTTGTAAGCATGTTGAATGTAGTGTAGGTGCTCATCCCAAATCTTAGGATGCTTGTTGCAATAACCATGAAGATGATGCACTATTGTCCTATTAACCACTTTTGTTTGACCATTGGTTTGTGGATGAAAAATTGTGCTCTTTTTCATCTTGGTGTCCATGAGTTCCCATAAACTTGACCAAAAGTTCCCAATAAATCGAGAATATTGATAAAAAATAATGGATTTAGGCAACCCAAAATGTACCCAAACATGTTGAAAGAACATATGTGGCATTTTCTTAGTTGTAACCTGCTTCTTACAAGGCATCAAAATACACATTTTTCTTAAATGGTCAACCACACCATAAAGATAATCATGATTTTTTTAGACATAGGTAGACCTCCTTCAAAGTCCATGGAAATGTTTTCCCAAGGATGAGAAGGAACCAAAAGTGGAGTATACAAACCCAACTTTTTATTGCTAGGCTCGTTTGTAGCACATAAAGAACATCCTCTTACATATCTTGAAACACTTTCATTCATTTTAGGCCAATAGCAATACCTTTGCAAAATTAGCCATTATCTTGCCTACACCAAAGTGGCCAACAATAAGAGAAGAATGAGCTTCCCTTATGATGTTGACTCTTTCACCCTGTGGAATACATAGCTTGCCTAGATGATACAAAAGCTTATCATGCACATGGTAATCCAATTCCTCAACTTGGTTAGA
This sequence comes from Picea engelmannii, assembly GCA_009831015.1. Taxonomy (NCBI): domain Eukaryota; kingdom Viridiplantae; phylum Streptophyta; class Pinopsida; order Pinales; family Pinaceae; genus Picea; species Picea engelmannii. The sequence goes on from ML780042.1 coordinate 670,061, forward strand.
ATGACACAAAGTTGCATAAACCTCTTTAAAATCTGCATCTAAAGCATATTGTTCAACATAGCTCTCATGCATGATAGAATTATGCTTAAGAATAATTGAAGCACTAACAATAGGCCTAGAAAGCATATCAACAACTTTGTTATAAATGCCCCTTTTATACCTTATAAACAAGTGGTGTAGCACCCCTTTCACTCACTACTGTGTAGGTGTTACTACGCAGAATAACAACATTCTCACTCACAATCAATCACATGCATTTAAAACAAAGAAATACATTTAAGCTCAGAGTAAACATATTATTTACTGCTATAATTAACAATCAATAGCATTTAATATTAATTAATACACATAGCGGAATTCATGATAACATAAGCAACACAGTCATGCAAAACATGATTAAAGCATAATCAGATACTTATCTTTTAACAGTGGTAGATTCCACCAACCAAGTGTAGGCCTTCCACGAACCTCCCAACCTTAGACCGCACTGCTCATCAAGCTCAACAGTGGGTCACCCCCGAACTGGAACTAAGCTCCACCCCGAGACAAGGAATCCTAGGCTAGGCTGAGGTTACAAGGAAAACAACACACAGTCACAAGGATCGGATTCTCTCCCAGGAACCTCTCATGCTCACTGCCCACAGACCCTCAGTGCCCACATGCCTGTTCCACCCCAGGAGTATACACCTTCTCTGTCACCTGGACAGTCCTTCGACTGCTAACCTCCCTTGCCTTGGATTACAGCAACAGACCGGACCGGAAGTCTCTGGGCTCTGTGGAAGCTACAGGGTTCCTTCCAGGAGTCCTCTCCTTCCTCTGCGCACTCTCTCCTCTAGAGAGAGACGCTCATAGGCCAAAACCACCTGTTCATCCAACATCAACACCACTCTCGCCTGGAGAGAGAGAGTTTCACAACTGGTCACAAGCCATATGCAGTCCAACACTGTGTGGCCACAACAACCCATGGGAAACAGACACAAGCTTCCTCAAATTGGTTCAGCGATGGAAAATCAATCTCACGGTCACGACTTCGGAATAGAGATCTTACGCACAGGCTCGATATCGGGCAGTGGATGCACACGGATTCTCCAAACACAACACGGGATTTTCTGGTTCAAAACAGAGGTGAAACCGGCTCTTTCAGAATAGATCACAGGCTTCTGGTTCAGTATGGAGGTATACATGGGTTTTCTCAGAGCCAGACACAGACTTTTCGGATCATAGGGACGCACGAAGGTTCTCTGCATAACTTGGGTCAATCGTACTACTCAGAGCCTGTACACACTCAGGTAGTCCAATCGAATGGGAGAAGGAACCCCCTCACGATCCACCATAGCCATTTTATTCGCATGCACCAGGGTCGACACTTGTCACCCTAGAGACTGCATGCGTTCCACCACCACGCATCACCTTCCCTTGGTCAGGAACTTAGGATAAAAATATAAATGGGACATGTTCTTTTGGAATAATAATAAAATATTATTCCCAGGCTTAAGCCCCCTAGGATAGACACTTAGCCCCTTTTCCCACCTTCCAGCCTCTAATTCCTTGCCCTCTCTATGGATGCTTATTCCCCCTTCACTCATTCATCGTGGTCGGTCTGCACCTGGCGGTGTTTATAAATTTTTATTAATTGTTCTGCATGATTACATATACAACAATAGGCTCCTGGCCTTCAACACTTAGGCTCCCTAGCCTAACAAACACAAATCCACTAGTTTATAAAAACTTGGCTCACCAACCTATAAAACATAATTACAATTCCTTTCAAAACATGATTTACGACAGGGCTCGGCCTTGGGGACACTACAATCCCCCTCCCCTTATTTCTGCACTGTCCTCAGTGCAACTTACACTGTCTCTGCAAACCTTTCAAAATTTTCAAAAAAATGTGGGTACTCTTCCCACATAGCATCTGCATGCTCCCATGTCGCGTCCTCAGGACCGTACCAGGTCCATTGGACCTTTACAAGCTCTATAGCTCGATTCTGGAGTTGTTTGCTTTGCCTTTCCAATATGCTCATAGGATGCACTTGCAGGACATGCTCTGGTTCCACCTGAATCACATTCCAATTGATAACATGATTAGCATCAGGTACATATTTCTTAAGCAGTGAAACATGAAACACATTATGTACAGTCATAGATGCAGGTAATGCAAGCATGTATGCAACTGGCCCAATCCTTTCCACGATCTCAAATGGCCCACAAAATCTTGCTGCCAATTTGGTGCAACTTCCTAACTTTAGGGAACTCCTGTTAGTCTTCACTTTCAGGAAAACATGGTCACCCACTTTGAATTCTCTATGGGTTCTGTTACTCTCAATGTAACTTTTCTGCCTATCCTGGGCAGCTTTCAAATTCCGTTTAATCCTTGTCATTTGGTCTTCTATCTCTTTGAGTAGCTCAGGCCCAATCACTGCTCTGTCAGCTGGATTATCCCAACTTACTGGTGTGTTGCACTTTCTTCCATAAAGTGCTTCGAATGGGCTCATCTTCAACGATGTATGATACCCATTATTGTAGGTGAATTCTACTAAATGCAAGTAGTCTTCCCACCTTGATGGTTTATCCATCACATACATTCTCAGTATGTCTTCTATTACTCTGTTCACCCTTTCTGTCTAGCCATCAGACTCAAGATGACACACTGTACTAAAGTTCAGATTCGTTCTTAATCCCTTGAACAATCCTTTCCAGAAATTCGAGGTGAATATCGGGTCCCTATCAAACACAATTGTCTTAGGAATTTCGTGCAAGCGTGCAACTTCTCTTAAAAAGATATCAGCAACATCAGTTGCCCTGTGGGTGGTTTTCAGCGGAATAAAATGGGCAGCTTTAGTAAGCTTGTCCACCACCACCATTATTGAATCATGCTGCTTGATTGTTCTAGGTAGTCCGGTGATAAAATCCATTGTTACCACGTCCCATTTCCATTCAAGAATGGGTAAAGGTTGCAGCAACCCTGCTGGGTACCTATGCTCAACCTTAACCTTCTGGCACTCCATACATCTAGCGATGTATTCAGGGATTTCTTTCTTCATACCCGGCCAAAAATAATGGCTTTTGACTGCTACCACAGTCTTTTGATATCCAAGATGTCCAGCATAAGCCATGTTATGCATTTCTTTTAGTATTGCCAGCTTCAATTCTTGGACATTGGGTACATACACTCTGTTTTTATATAGAAGTAAGCCATCAGTTCCCAAGGTGTAACTTTCCTTGGTCTGTGGTCTCTCACGCTACTGTAGCTTTGCTACTAAACCTCTGTACTACAAATCAACATTTGCAGCTTCCAAAATTATGTCTTTAATCTCAGTCCTATACATGCTAATGGTTGTAGCATGTAATTCGTGCACTTTTCTACTGAGTGCATCAGCGACCTTATTTTATTTCCCTTTGATATGCTTGATATCAAAGTCATATTCGCACAGAAACTCCAGCCATCTGATTTTCCTGGCATTTAAAGTCGGCTGATCAAATAAATACTTCAGACTGTTATGGTCTGTTCTCAACTCGAATCTTTTGCCCATGAGGTAATGTCTCCATTTCCTCAAGGTGTGGATGATTGCTGCTAGCTCTAAATCGTGAGTGGCATAATTCCTTTCATTTTCTTTCATCTTTCAGGACTCATAACAAATTACAAATCCCTCTTGGCTGAGAACTCCTCCCAGCCCCTCCTTACACGCATCGGTGCACACTACGTAATCCTTATTTGGATCTGCAATCTTCAGGATTGGAGCGTTGGTTAGCAGCTGCTTCAATCGCTGGAAGCTGCTCTCACATTCTTCAGTCCACTGGAACTTCTTCTCCTTCCTTTGCAAGGAAGTGATAGAATGAGTTGTCCTTGAGAATTCGACTATAAACCTTCTATAGTATCCTGCCAGACCCATAAAATATCTAACTTCCACCACATTAATTGGTGTTGACCATTCTCGAATGGCCTAAACCTTTTCTGGATCCACAACGATCCCTTCCTTTGATATAATGTGCCCCAAGTAATGAATCTGCCTTTGATAAAATGAGCACTTGCTCAGTTTTGCATATAGCTGGTGTTCTCTCAACACTTGCAGCACCATTCTCAGGTGTTGCTCATGTTCTTCCTTTGTCTTGGAATACACCAAGATATCATCCAGGAAGACTATGACAAACTTGTCCAAATAATCTCTGAACACTCCATTCATTAAGCACATGAAAACAGCAGGTGCATTTGTCAGTCCAAACGGCACCACTGTGAATTCATAATGACCGTACCTTGTTCTAAAGGCGGTCTTGCTAATGTCCTCATCATTTATTCTCACTTGGTGATATCCAGATCTGAGATCTATTTTTGAAAATATTTTTGCATCCTTCAACTGATCAAAAAGATCATCGATCCTTGGTAGAGGATACTTGTTCTTGACAGTTACCTTATTCAACTGTCGGAAATCAATGCACAGCCTCAACATCCCATCTTTCTTCTTCACAAATAGGACCGGGGCACCGCACGGTGACATGTTGGGGAAAATGTATCCCTTCTTTAGTATCTCTTCGAGCTGCAATTGCAACTCTTTCATCTCTGGCGTACTCATTCTATAAGGAGCCTTCGAAACTAGAACTGCTTCAGGCATCAAATTTATAGAAAAATCGATGTCCCTCTTCAGAGGTAGTCCATGTACCTCCTGAAATATGTCCTTGAACTCTTTGAGTACCTCGTAATCTACCAGATTCGAGAATATATCTCGGGATGCTTCTTCCACCCAAGCTGCAAATAATTGATATCCTTTCCGGTAACATCTCTTCAGCTGCATGGCTGAGATTTCTCTAACATCCATGGCTCTGGGAATTCCTTGGACTGTTACCTGATTTCCCTCTTCGTTCAGGCATGTAAACCTCTTGTTATGGAAATCCAGAAGGGCATGGTGCTGGTCCAACCAGTCCATCCCAATTAAGCAATCGTATGAGCCTAAAGGCAGAATGTTCAATTCAACCTTAGTGCTCATTCCTTTCATGTCTACCGAACAAGACTTAACCAATTCAGTGACCTTCCTTTTGGTTCCTGTGGCCAACTTCACTAGCCAAGACTTTTCATGTTTGCTTCTTGTTAAATGCAAACTTTCCACCACTCTAGGATCTATATAACTATGGCTAGCCCCTAAATCAATTAAAATAACAAGTGGTCGGTTGTTGATCATACCTTCCACTTCAATCATGTGCGATTGAAATTCTGCTTGATTGTTTTCTAGGGCTGCGTAGATCCTTGACATTCTGCTGCCCATATCCTCCATTGTTTCAGCTTGCTGAATAGTATGGACAGTTCTCACTTTATCTTTTCTGTGGGGGCAGTCTCTGTACCTATGATTCCCTTTACAACCCCAACACTCCATAGGTGGCGGTCTTAGCATCTGCTCACTCCCTTCAACTTTCCTGGGCTCTCTAAAAGATGACTATCCCCAAGGACTGTTCCTGAAAAAGGGAGGCATGTTTCCCTTTTGCCTTTGTTCTTTCTTAAACCTCTTCTGGTCATCCCAAGCCTTCCGAAAGGTAGGCTTTTCTCTTTGTTGTTCATATAAGCATTTCTCCCTTCTTATGGTTTCTTCCATGGTCTTAGGATCATCATATTGAATCTTGTCACCAATGGAAGATGGCAGTCCACTCAGATACCTCTAAATTTTGACAGCCTCGTCTTTGATGAACAGAACATACTTCAGTAGTTCCAGAAAACTTCGTTCATACTCATCAATGGTCATGCTGCCCAACTTGAGTTCGAAGAACTCCTTCATATTTCCGTCATAGTATCTTTTGGTCAGGTATTTCTTCTCGAAATACCTCTTAAGCTCCTTCCATGTGACCTCTTTCTCTCTGATGTGTTGCACCTGCACCAACTGATCCCACCACATGGATGTTTTTCCTTTCAGCTGGTACATTGCAATTCTTCCTTCTGTATGGGTAGAATAATTCTGCAGTTGGAAGTATTTCTTCATACCCAACAACCATGTTTCGGCATCTTCTTCCTTCTTATGTTCACCATCGAATGTAGGCGGTTTAATCTTGTTGATTTCCCCTTTCAATTTATCCCTTCCAGGTTTTAGGTGTTTTCTGGTAGGGGAGGGGCTTGAACTACTGTGTGTCTCCTTGTCAGAATGCTTCAGGAAGAGACGGTAATGTTTGCTACCACTCCTCGATCTTCTTCTCCTCTCAGGGGTTCTGACACTTCTTGATCTGCTTGTGTCACTCTCTTTTTCCAATTTCTTTTCTATTCTTTCCAGGCTCTTCAACATTTTTAAGTTGAATTCACCCTGCCGATCCCTAATTTTCATGAGCTTTCGGCTATCAGCTAGGCGAGCCTGGGCATCTTTCTGCAATCTTTCAATGAGTTTCATCATATGTTCTTCCTTATCCATCTCTTTTCCGTGCCCATTAGAGTTTGTTCCTTCGACTCCTAGGTTGGCATTCCTTCCTACCCTTTCATCCTCTGTTTCAGAGGCAATCTGCACCTTTTTCAATTCCATACTTGGCATCAGTTTTCGGCTGTCCTGACACTCATTGAACTTTGCACACACGACTTGCAGCCAACCAAAGTTTGTCAGGCCTTAGCCCTTCAAGAAAACTTACAACATTCATAAGCCAACGTGAACAAGAAAAAAAAAACATTTTGACTTCACAAAGTTTTCTGAGCTCTGTCCGGCTCTGCAAATTCCGGGACTTCAGAACTTCGAAATCTCGGTCCACGAAGATCCAATAGTTAAATCTTCGTAACCAAAGTCACCCTTCTGCAACTCGCGATCTCACAAGTTCGTGAGTCGAAGACCCTCAACTCATTTCCTCCAAACGTCGATACCCGAGATGTGACACGGGTATAGCTCCCTCCTCACTAGCACCTGCTACACATGACCGTAGGCTAGGGCTAAGTGCTATCACTTTTTCACCAACTCGCAACTTCGCGAGTTGGAGTGTTGAGCATTCATGCTCCTCCTTTGTGAATTTCGAAATCGCAAATTACTTTATTCTTCGGGCCCACAGCACAACTGTCGCCCTTCACTACCGTGGCACGTGGTACGTTCAGGAGGGTCCACGTCACCTTTGGTGATGTCATCGGGTCCCACCACTCTCACCTATCTTCTTGATTCACTGGCACGTGGTACACACCCATGTGTCCACGTCCATTCCAAATCAAATCCAACGGTCAGATCTTTCTCAAATCTACGGTGACAGATCCTTTCGGCGTTTCAGGGTTTCGGGCATCGGGAGTTCGTGCACCCCACATCTCGAACTTCCACTTGCCGAAATCCTGAAATTACAGTTTACTCCTCCACTGAATCGAACGGTCAACCACCTTCCTATGATCTACAGTGTAGATCGTTTCGGCGTTTCAGGTTTCGGAGGTGTTCACCTTCCTCACTTCCTCTCGCGACTTTGCGAAATCCGAAAATTTTTCGCGACTAACTCGAGCGCGAATACACTAGATCTAATGGTCGAGCCTTCCTCCCAGATCTATAGCATAGATATTTTTGGGTTTTTGGGTTTTCGGAAGTTTGCGTATCGTGATTCCCACACTCCTGTGCAATTCAAAAGGGATTTTAATCCCTGCGCACATTTTCCAGATCTGACGGTCACGAGTGCTCACCTTCCCTCCCGAACCGATCCTAAGGCTCCATCACTGCTAGTGTGGAGTCCTCTCTCCCTGTGGCCATAGACCACACCGGCTGCAGTTTCACAACACCGCTATACCTCCTGAGCTTATAGGCACGGTCAAGTAACTCCTTGACACTTCGGACCATACCAGGGTCCGAAATTGGTCCTCCAGACACAATTTCTCCTCTCACCCTCGGTCCAAAGACCACTCAACTGGCCCATCTAGGCTCAGTTTTGAAACCTTAGCTCTGATACCAAACTGTAGCACCCCTTTCACTCACTATTGTGTAGGTGTTACTACACAGAATAACAACATTCTCACTCACAATTAATCACATGCATTTAAAACAAAGAAATACATTTAAGCTCAGAGTAAACATATTATTTACTTCTATAATTAACAATCAATAGCATTTAATATTAATTAATACACACAGCATAATTCATGATAACATAAGCAGCACATTCATGCAAAACATGATTGAATCATAATCAAATACTTATCTTTTAACAGTGGTATATTCCACCAACCAAGTGCCGGCCTTCCATGAACCTCCCAGCCTTAGACCGCACTGCTCATCAAGCTCAGCAGTGGGTCACCCTCGAGCTGGGACTAAGCTCCAACCCGAGACAAGGAATCCTAGGCTAGGCTGAAGTTACAAGGAAAACAACATACAACCACAAGGATGGGATTCTCTCCCAGGAACCTCTCACACTCACTACCCACAGACCCTCATTCCCCACATGCCTGTTCCACCCCAGGAGTATACACCTTCTCTGTCACCTGGACAGTCCTTCGGCTGCTAACCTCCCTTGCCTTGGGTTACAACAACAAACCGGACTGGAAGTCTCCAGGCTCTGTGACAGCTACAAGGTTCCTTCCAGGAGTCCTCTCCTTCCTCTGCGCACTCTCTCCTCTAGAGAGAGACGCTCACAAGCCAAAACCACCTGTTCATCCAACCTCAACACCACTCTCGCCTGGAGAGAGAGAGTTTCACAACTGGTCATAAGCCATACACAATCTAGCACTGTGTGGCCACAACAACCCACGGGAAACAGACACAAGCTTCCTCAAACTGGTTCAGCGATGGAAAATTGATCTCACGGTCACGGCTTTGGAGCAGAGATCTTACTCATAGGCTCGATCTCGGGCAGTGGATGCATAAGGATTCTCCAAACACAACACAGGCTTTTTCGGTTCAAAACAGAGGTGAAACCGGCTCTTTCAAAATCGATCACAGACTTCTAGTTCAGTATAGTGGTATACATGGGTTTTCTCAGAGCCAGACACAGAATTTTTGGATCACAGGGACGCACGAAGATTCTCTACAGAACTCGGGTCAGTCATACTGCTCAGAGCCCGTACATGCTCAAACAGTCCAATCGAATGGGAGAAGGAACCCCCTCACGGTCCACCCTGGTCGTTTTATTCGCATGCACCAGGGTCGACACTTGTCACCCTAGAGAATGCATGCGTTCCACCAGCATGCATCACCTTCCCTTGGTCAGGAACTTAGGATAAAAATATAAATGGCACATGTTCTTTTGGAATAATAATAAAATATTATTCCTAGGCTTAAGCCCCCTAGGCTAAACACTTATCCCCTTTTCCCACCTTCCAGCATCTAATTCCTTGCCCTCTCTATGGATGCTTAGTCCCCCTTCACTCATTCATCATGGTCAATCTGCACCTGGCGGTGTTTACAAATTTTTATTAATTGTTTTGCATGATTACATATACAACAGCAGGCTCCTTCCCTTCAACACTTAGGCTCCCTGGCCTAACAAACACATAAGCCACCATTTTATAAAAACTTGGCTCACCAGCCTATAAAACATAATTACAATTCTTTTCAGAACATGATTTATGACAGGGCTCAGCCTTAGGGACACTACAAGTGGGACTATTGTAGAAAACTCATCCATCTGAAGTTCCTTGCTTGTTGCAACTTTGTTTGTGACTGTAAGTATTGCATTGGTTGATGATATATGTGAATGACAGTTTATTTTCCCAACAAATATTTTTTTCGTTTTTTCACACTTTGCACCAATGCATACAATTCCTTATCAAATGGTTGTCTCAAATTTGGAAGTGCAAGAACTAGAGTTGAACTAATCTTCTCTTTCAATGCATCAAATTCTCTTTGTTTCTTTCCTCCCCATTGGAAAACTTGATTGATGCTTGTCACTGCATGTAATGGAGCTGCAATTGAAGAGAACTTAGCAATAAACTTTCTCCAATATTGGGATGCTCCCAAAAAGATTCTTACCTCTGTCACATTGTTGGGCTTTGACCAATCCAAAATAACTTTGACCTTGGAAAGATCAATTTTTAGTTCTCCTCCTCCAACAATATGCCCCAAGTAAACAAGTGAGGTTTTTCCAAACTCACATTTAGACATCTTCAAAATTAAATTTTCTTTGTTTAAGACATCCATAACTTGCTTTACATGCATAACATGATCTTCACGAGATTTGCTAAATATCAAAATGTCATCCAAGTAGACAATCACACAATCATCAAGAAAAGGTCTTAAAACATAATTCATGACTCTCATGAATGTAGCAGGAGAAATTACAAAGTCCAAATGGCATTACCATCCACTCAAACAAACCTTGCTTTGTTTTGAAAGTTGTCTTCTAAGTGTCTCCTTCAACAATCATAATCTGATGATATCCACTTCTCAAATCCAATTTAGTAAAATACTTAGCATATTTCAATTGATCAAGAAAATCATCAATTCTAGGAAGAGGATAACTATTCTTTACCGTAATCTTGTTCAAGGCCCTGAAATCTACACACATGTGCCATGTACCATATTTCTTTGGCACTAAAACAATTGGTGATCCACATGACGATGTACTTGGCATGATGACCCCTTTGTCAAGCAACTCTTGGATTTGTTTTTTAATTTCATCATTCTCCGTGATTGACATCCTATACATACCAATGTTTGGAAGAGGAAAATCTTGTTGCAATTGTATCTCATGTTGGATAGCCCTTTTTGGAGGCAATCCATTTGGTTCCTAAAACGTCTCATCATATTGGTTAACAACCTCATATAAATCAGATTTCAACTTTGAATCACAACCTTGGAAAGCTTCTTTTTCAACATTGTCTTTGGGTTTGATCATCAAGAGGACAAAATTCTTACTAACATTGACTAATCTTTTCATCTGTCCAACATTTACAAGTGACAAATTCAACTTCTTTGCATGTGCTCTAACAATGTACTCAAATCCATTTTTAAACAAATGAAACTTGTTCCCATGACGATGAAATATGGCTCTTCTATCATATAGTATGGGCTTCCCGACACAATACCACAAATATCTAAAGGAATAACATCAAGATCTACCTCATCTATAAAATTTGTAGTGATGGAAAATCTAAGTTTACACCTTCTTGTCACATGCAATTTGGCATTGTTAGATATCCGTCCTAGAGGGTATGGTTTAGGATGTGGAGTAGTTTCCAATTTTAGTTTCTTGACAGTGTCTTCAGATATGAGATTTGCTTGAGATCTAGTATCAAAAAGAGTATCTATCTTGGTATGCTTTGAAATCACCCTTATGTAGAAAAGTTATATTGTTTCTTTTTCCTGTTGAGTTTCATTGAGGCTAGTACTACTTGAAGAACTAGTACTTGCAATAGAGTCCTTACCTTGAAAACCCATGGCTATTGTTTCACCCGAATCATAACCTAAATCATGTTGTACGGTTGCAGTAGTATTTGGTTTCCCCTTATTGTTGAACTTTTTGGGTCTCTTTTCAGGATAAAGTTTCCAACAATGGTATTCATCATGGCCATCTTTTGAATAATGTTTACAAGTGAGTTTATCTCCCTCTTTCTTGACTGAAACATTATTTCTTCCATTTCCCTTGAACTTATTCTTTCCTTTGTCTCCATGAAAAAAAGGTTTCTTGCTGCCCTCTTGAGTTTCATTCCTCCCTCTTAGTTCCAAATGAGTTGCTTATACACAAACTTCATCTAGACTTGTAGGGTTAAACATAAGTATTGTGTGCCTCAAGTAGCTATGCAATCCTCCAATATATTTAAGGAAAGCTTATTGAGAAGACAAATTTGTACCCAAAATCAAAACCCTTCTAAATTCTTGAGTCTATCTTGAACACTTTTCCCTTTAGCTTGTCTAAAGTTTTGCCAATCCATAATAGCTTTTTGCATGTATGCTAATGGATAAAATTGTATTTTAAGTGAGGATAAAACTTTACCATGTTTCTTCATGTCCTCTTGAATTTTGGCTTCCCACCAAATGAGTGTTGCACTATCCAATCTTAAAGAAGCAAGTTGAATCTTAGTTTCATCATATTTGATACTTTGTATCCTATGATACACTTCAATCTGATGAATTCAGTTATCCAATTTCTCAGCATTTACCTCTCCATTGTACATAGGAAATTAAAACTTAATATCAAGCTTAAGCAAAGGAGTTTGTAGAGGAGTTTTACCATGTTCTTTTGGATAATTTGGAGGTGGTTCTGAAATGGTAAAAGAGGTGGAACATGGAGGTGAAGGAGGTGGAGAATCACCATTCCTTCCATTTACATTTGGAGTTTTATCACCACTGTCTCCATTTCCCTTTGGAGGATTTGAGATTTCACCTTGCAATCTTGCATTTCTTTCTTCAAATAAAACGTTCACCATCTCATTCATATCATAGAAATAGTTTTTGAAAGTTTCATCCTCTGAAGAAAGAGTTTCATGACTCTCCTCATGAGCCATACTTGGTGAATATCTCCTTGAAGCTTGAGGTGATTGGGTAGCTCTCCTTCTTGACAGTTGATAAATTGGCTCTACAAGTTGACCTTCTCCTCTTGTGAGCTTCAACCTTGTAAGCATTAGAAAACAAAGAACTTGCAAACAATTTGATCCAGGGGATCAAATTTTTATCAAAAATAAAAGTACTTGGAATTGCTTCAAAATGGACACGTGCATAGGTCTCATCCTCATGATCCCAACACAACTTGAACAGGTTCAAACAGACATTGTATGAGTGAGATATCGTGTTTTGTTCATTTTTCCAAACAAACAAAATTTTGTTGACTGTACAATCCGTACAACGCTGACATGGCAGTTGACCGTACAGTATGTATGACTGTATAGTAATGTGGCAGTGCTAAGTTGGTAGGATCTGTGGTAGAAAAGTGGACGAATCAGGTGTTGACATGTGTCATTTAATTGGCAAGTAGCATGGTGCCACATGGCACCCCTCTAGTGTATAAAATGTGTTGAATTCCGTGGGGGTCGATCCCCCGACCTCCGGGTGGACACATCAGAGGTTTGGCAGGGCCCGAGCTACTAGCCTGCCTATGGGTGTTTCTTACCCCTATACTTTATTTTAATCATTTGAATTAGAGTTTGGGTTTGGTTGGCGGCAGAAAGGGCTGGGGCCTAGCCCCAACCCCCAGTTTATACAACGCGACCATACCATATAACCAGTGGCACAGAAAACCCTCTAGCGCATATGCCCAGTCACATGGATTGTTACTACACGACCATGCTCCAAGCCCAGAGGAGCTAGTTGATGACGCGTGCCAATAGTTAGATCGTTAGCCACATGGGGCCATACAACCGGGGTTCCCCATCAACAATTGGGGGCCAATGCAAATAGTCCTACAATTCTGTATGTTTTGCGGGATTGTTGCATGTGCTAGGTTTTGGCACAGAAAACACACAGAGGCCGAGTTGGTCAGATAGAGGGTGCAATTTGGCAAGCAAGTACATCAAGATTGAAGGGGAAAACTTCTAGGAGGTGTAACCTCTTCATTTTTTGGCCAAACCAGGTGCAGAAAGAGACCAACTAGGGTTTTTTTGATGTTCTGGAGCCATTGGAGCCATCCATTTTGTATTTTGAGAAATGTAAAAGAAATTTTTAAGAATAATGAAAATTATCCAAGGGAAGTTGGACTAGGAGATGTAGCCCAAGAGAGGGGTGTAAGTAACATTTCTTGTCCTAGGCACAAGAGTATTCAGGTCTGCAAGTTGCACGAGAAGTGCCTAAGCACAGCACGGAAAAATCTCATTTTAGGCTTCCAAGCAAGTAAGCGGGAGAGATTATATTGTCGATGGTCTGGATTCATCCATAAGAGAAGATCGACAGTCGGCAGGAAATCATGGTTAGTGGAGTTGCGCTGAGAATAGCGTGATGGATAGCGCCCGTATTGCATGCAAGAAAGGATAGCAGTCGTCCATCCAAAGGACACATTGTGTGAGATCTAGTCACGTCGGTTTTTCGGCATTCGGGAGTTCAAAGGGTGAGGGTTCTATGTTGTTCTACATCTCGAAACCTCGAACCCCGAAGCATCGAAAGCGCCCAAGGTCAAGCCCGCAGTATCAAGGAGCAACTCCTTAATAACCCCGAGGCATGAAGTGCTAAGAGCATCCAGGACCTGGGGCCACAGCATCGTCGAGTAAGTTCAGGACCATCATATATGAGAGGGACGTGTGGCGCCCAATTAAGCCATCTCGACGTTTCGCTCATCGTGACTACGATAAGCAAGAATCAGCTCCTTCCTATTCACGAACGCTGAAAGCACCTTTGAGAATAAACACAGGGTCACAGCCCGTGGTCACTTGGGAAATAAAAAGAGCTATGCAAGAGGGGCCAAAGGCGTTAGGTTCAGTCACAGAGGGGATCATCACGATCTCCGGGTGCCATTGGATCCAATCTCAATCATGTTTCTCGCTTGGAGTAAATGAAGGTGAGAGGGGGTGGTTGAAACCTATCCTCATTCATTAAGTGTAAGGTATGGAGGGTCTGGCAAGCTATTTGCCCGAGAGGGTCCTGTGTACCGTCTTTTTCCAAAGAAGCCATGTCGAGTCCTCGACTAGCCAGAGAGGTCTGCACACGCTAACTCAACACTTAATGGCTCAGCTACTCCCCTTGTAGGAGCCATGCACAGTTAAGGCGGCGTCTGACGAAGAATATCCGTTCGAATTTGGTTGAAGGGACACCAAGCCTCGAATGACTGAGCACGCCTCTATTAGGCGAATTTTTCTAAGTATATAGACTCAGTCTTTGTATTTTGTAATCATCAATAGTTGAGCAAGGATCCGGGTTGTAAAGCTTTAATGAAGCACTATTATGCCTGGTTATGTGTGGACTTTTGAGACTTCTTGCCTTATGAATGTCAGTTTCTTTCATGTCTTTGTTTACACTGTATTAGAGCAGCTCAGAATTGGAGGATCCAGTCGAGTTGTAACTGTTATAAGATGATGTAGGTTGGATCATTGTAACAGTTGCATTGTTTCTAATCGATCTCTGTGATTTTCTTAGCGCTGAACGACTTGGAATTGGAGGATCCAGTCAAGTCCCCCTTTCAGTTTCTCGAAGCCCTGAACCAAGAGGATCTTGCATTCATAGTTTTTCTTCTACAAACTACTGAAAGGTTTGTTTCCTGAGGTAGTTTATTCACTCCTCTCACTAAGTCTTCAACCTGCTCATCTTTAAATCAACCCACTGACTGAAGTTAGATCAAGACCTCATTTGTTCCTTACATACCAGACCCAGTCCCTGAGTTAGAGTGATATCTTCCCAAGTCTCTACCCATTTGATCACCCATTACAAACTATCGTGACATAAAACTGATGGGCATTGGGCTCTGCTCCTGCAAGCAATTGGGGATTGACTTCTAACGCTAACATTTTTGGCACCGTTGTCGGGGACGAAGTTGAAGATTTTCCCTGGGATTGAACGACATTGAGCCTCTGATTCTGAAGGTGCATCGGGTATCAAAGCCTTTAAAGATTGCTACTGTGCACCTGGTGACTCCATTGTGACGACTCCACTGTGGTGAACCTGCCGTGTTAATTGTGGCTTTCAGAGGAAGACACACGCGGTCCCATCCTCAATTGCCTCTATCTACACCTAAAACTGATCTGGAGGTGGTTCTCAGAAAAGGAAAGGCCTTTGAAGAAGAAGCTTCCACCGTCGAACCAGGTAATCCATGATCTCCTTCTGTAGGAACTTTGTTTGCTCCCTCTCAGTTTCTTAATAGACCTCTTTCTGAGGTTTCCCATTTCTTAAATTTCGGGAGTGTTCCTGCTGAGTTTTCCCCTCCTAGTCTAGGATTGGAGGGAGAAACCCTTGTCACTCCCCTCTCCTCTCAAGCTGTACTTTGGCGTAGAACCAAGACTGTAGAAGATTTCCCCACTCCTATCTTTACCACTCCTCCTCTTGTTACTGTTACCACTCCTGCACAAAGAGGAGCATCTGCTGATTTGAGCCTGTTAGCCTTCTCTTTAAATCCCCTTTTGTTTCCCATTCCACTTCAAGACTCATTCCCAGTAGCCCCTTCGCGAACTCCTTCTCCTCCAAGTTCTCCTCCACCTAATATTCCTATGGCTGGTGCTAATCCCCCTCTAAATAGAATGGACGCCATAGTCGCTGCCAAATATGCTCCCTTAATCCTGCCCCATCCTATGAATCCTCTCCCTGCTGGAGATTACTTGAAGTATATGCCCAAGTTCACTGGGGAAGGGGACATAACTGCGGAAGAACACCTGGCTGCTTTCTACAGTTATGTAGACAACCTGAACATTGAAAATGAAGATGTCTGGATGAGAGTCTTTGTCTAGAGACTAGATGGTGAGGTGAGGAAGTGGTTTAGAGGATTGGCCCCCGGATCTATTGCTGGGATCGAAGCCCTGGATAGTGCTTTCATGAGGCAGTGGGGAGATAGGAAGGATTTCATGTATCACATGATAGAGTTTGGGTCATTGAAGAAGAGAGAAGGAGATTCTGTCTCTGACTTCTCCAAAAGATTCAATAAGATGTATAATAAAATTCCTACCGAAATAAAACCCTTAGAAGCCTTGGCCAAGATTTCTTATGCTAGTGCATTTGGCCCCGATTTGTGTCTTTTATTGAGAGAAAGAAGAGCCACCTCCTTAGCTCAAATGCAATATGCGGCCATAGAAGTGGAATCCAATGTATTAGCAGCTGATAGATTGAGGAACAAGGCCGACACAGACAGAAGAAAGGGAAGATCGGAAACCTCAATGTCTGGCCCATCGGTGCCCCACCCTCAAGTGGATGAACTGACCAAGATGGTGAAGTCTCTGTCAGCAGAGATGGAGAGAATGAAGGTGGAGGGGAGGAAAGCATACAAGGGCCCTCAAAACGCCGAAAACAAAGGAGGTTTCAGGGGGCCAAACAATATTACTTCCCCGACTGTGCAAAGAGAGAGGAGAAGAGACAGAGAAGACCAGAAAATTCAAGCCCCTTTTCAAAACAATTTTGTGGCCGAGGGAGAATAAGAGGAAACAGATGAGATTGATCCTGAAATCCATTGCTGCGGGGACACTCCTCCTTTTCCTCATCTCACTCAATCAACATACGAGGAGTCTCTCATGGACAGTCAGCTAAATGAACTGAGCAAGGGAGACAAGGCTAGTGGCAGTCAAGACAGGTATGATCTAAGGTCTAAGAAAAAGACAGTAGCACCTGATGTTCCTGAGAAGTTCACTAGAACAGAGAAACCTGCTAATGAAATAGTGGACAGTCACAGAGGTAAGAAGCCCCAACCCCTCTCTCCCATAGTCCAGAGTCGTGTCCCCAAAATAAGAGAAATCCCGAAGCTTACATCTTCTTTTAATTTCGAGCATGAAATTCAAAAGATCAAAATAGATATGCCCCTGACCGAATTGATTAAACATGAAGGGTTCAAGAAACGCTTCTCTGAGCTTTTACAGTCTGAGGTCTCATGCCTTCCCACAGACTCCATCAATTTGCAAGATTAAAAGCCTGCAATTATTCTAGGTCCTATGGTAGAAGACAGGAATGACTCATCCCCTCCCTTCTACACTTCCTTGAACATACATGACAAGGTACTGCACAACTGCTTAATGGATTCAGGGGCTTCTCACAATCTCATGCCTAAAAATGTCATGGAAGAGTTAGGGATAGAAGTCACCTGAGCCTATCATGACCTCGATTCCTTTGACTCCAGAAAAGTTCAATGTCTAGGAGTTATCAAAGACCTAGTTGTAACCTTGTTTCAGTTGCCCATGAAAAGTGTGGTCATGGATGTTGTAGTGGCTGATGTCCCCCCCAAGTTCAGTATGTTGTTATCAAGATCTTGGATAAAAAGGCCGGGGGGAACTTTGCAGATGGACCTCACATATGTTACTATCCCATTGTTTGGAGGAGAACATAGGAGGCTATACAGGGAAGCCCAACTGGCCTATATAATCAGTGATGAGGCCAACCCTACCAACCATCCCATTTTTTCCTTGGACACTGATTTAGGTTCCAGT
The DNA here is from genome assembly GCA_009831015.1 of Picea engelmannii. NCBI lineage: Eukaryota > Viridiplantae > Streptophyta > Pinopsida > Pinales > Pinaceae > Picea > Picea engelmannii. Next base: position 687,954 of record ML780042.1, read on the forward strand.
GTAATTCAACTCACTAATGCTCTCGAGCCTCCTCTAAAACTTAGAAATCCACCCACCACTTCCCATAAATTTCCTCCCTCCATCACCCCCATCTGGAAAATGTTCTTTGATGGAGCCTTTTCCAGGGAAGGCGCTGGAGATGGGGTGTTTTTTGTGTTACCTACTCAGGAAACCATGTCTCTATCATACAAACTAGAATTTGAAGCTACCAACAATGTGGGAGAGTATGAAGCTCTTGTCCTAGGATTAAGAGCCACAAGGGAAATGGGAATTCAGGAAGTAGCAGTGTTCAGAGATGCAGAGTTGGTGGTCCAGCAGATTAGAAACGCTTATCAGGCTAAGCATCCTCGACTTAGAAGCTACAGAAATGAAGTATGGGACTTAATTGACAGTTGCTTCTTAGCATTCAACATTTCTTTTGTCCCAAGAGAGAAGAACACAGTGGTAGATTCCTTGGCTACATCAGCAAGCAATTTCATAGTGCCCTTGCCACCCAAATTCATATATGATGTGGAAGTAAAATACAGGCCCTCCATACCTGACAACATCAAACATTGGAAGGTATTTGAGGATGATCTCGAGATCAATAAATTCTTGGAGACTGTCGAAGAATTTTCAGAGATGCATATCGACCAAGACTCTGTCTCTGAAGAAGAGCTTGATGGGGGTAAGTTTCTGAGTAAAATAGCAGAACATAACATTGTGCAGCTCCCCAGCAACCATATTTCAAGGGGACTGGTTCCTTTGGAAAGGCTTTTTGATAGAAATGATGTGTCATTAAAAGGGGAAATATCGGAGGATGATGCTAGTACTATTCAGTGCAACATTAGCACTGAGAGTGAGCCCAAGTTTGTCAAATTGTCAAAAAGTCTGACAAAGGAGAAGAGGTCTGAATACGTTGGACTTTTGAGGGAATTTGTTGATGTGTTTGCCTGGACCTATGAAGATCTCAAAACGTATAACACTTATGTCATTGAGCGTAAAATCCCGTTGAAAAGGGAGGCAAAGCCATTTAGGCAGAAGCTAAGACAGATCAATCCTATGTTGCTGCCTATTATGGAGAGGGAAGTGAAGAAGCTGCTACAGGCCCAGACCATCGTACCACTGAGATAGTCAGAGTGGGTGGCCAACTTGGTACCAGTAAGGAAAAAGAATGGAGAAATCAGACTCTGTGTAGACTTCAGAAACCTGAACAGGAGCTCACGAAAGGATAACTACCCCTTACCAAAGATGGAACATATACTACAGAGGGTAACAGGAGCATCCAAGATGTCCATGATCGATGGTTTCTCTGGCTACAATCAAGTCTCTGTTCTACCTGAGGATAGGGAAAAAATGACATTTACCACTCCATGGGGCACATTCATGTATGCCAAGATGCCTTTTGGATTGATGAATGTAGGGGCAACGTTTCAACATGCCATGGACATAGCTTTCATTGGGGAAAAGGATAAATTTGTGGTCATCTATCTGGATGACATCACAGTATTTTCAAAATCTGATAAAGAACATTGTTGTCATCTCAGGAAGGTTTTCCTGAAATGCAAGAGTTTTGGCATTTCATTAAACCCCAAGAAATCTATGTTCGCCATGCAGGAAGGAAAGTTATTAGGCCACATATTATCAGCGGAAGGAGTCATGATCGATCCTAGCAGAGTTGAGGCAATACAAGCCTTATCAATCCTGAGGTCCAAGAAGGAAGTCCAATCTTTCCTTGGTAAGATTAATTTTCTGAGGAGGTTTGTGCCTAACTTTGCTGACGGGGTAAAGCTTATAAAAACCATGTTAAGGAAAGGAAACGAAGTAAGGTGGACTTCTGAATCGCGAAATTCCTTTGAGCAAATAAAGAAGGCCCTGACTAAATCCCCTGTGCTTATTAGTCCCGATTACTCAAAGGATTTCCTTATTTTCTCCTTTGCCTCACCTGACACGGTGGTCGTTGTTTTATTACAGACAAACAAGGTTGGGCTAGAGCATCCTATTGCCTATTTTAGCCGAGCATTGAGGGATGTCGAAGTCAGGTATGATACTATGGAGAAGAAGGCTTATGCCCTGGTGAAGGCTCTCAAGGCATTTAGGATCTAGGTCCTGCAATCAAAATTCATCGCTTATGTCCCCTCAGCTGCTGTTAAAGACATTCTTATTCAGCCTGACATAGACGGGAGAAGGAGTAAGTGGATAGCTAAGATTCTGGAATTTGACCTGGAAATAAAGCCTACCAAATTGATCAAAGGTCAAGGTTTAGCCAAGTTGTTGGCTGAAGCCAATTTCCAAGCTTTGGGGGTAAGTTTCATCAACGAATGCTCAGGAATTCAGCAGGGTCGGGTGTCTGAGATAGACCCTCAAAGGGAGCCCCCATTGGCTCGATGTCCCTGGTATAAGGATGTCATATATTTTCTGCAAGAGTTGGGGCCTCCAGATGACCTACAAAGAAACAAGGCAAGATCTCTAAAGCTCAAAGCAGTCAAATACTACCTTATCGATCAAGTTCTATATTGGAAAGACTCCCTGGGGTTTCTTTTGACATGTGTAGATCCGCAAGAGGCTGAAAGGATCATGGTTGAATTTCACAACAGCCTATGTGGAGGGCATCATTTCTGGAAAACCACAACCTACAAAATCCTCAGGGCTGGATACTACTGGCCCACCATATTCACTGACGTCTGCAGAAGGGTCAGAGCTTGCACCAAATGTCAAATATTTGCAGGAAAACAACAAATCAAGTCTTTGCCATTAAATCCTGTGGTTGTTTTAGGACCTTTCCAGCAATGGGGCCTAGATTTCATTGGAGAAATTCACCCCGCTTCCAGTGGGAAGCACAAATGGATCCTGACTACTGTCGATTTCTTCACCAAGTGGATTGAAGCTACCCCCACTAGGAGTGCTTCCCACAAGGTAATCATTGGATTCCTGGAAGACCTCATCGCAAGATTCGGCTGCCCAAGTAAGCTTGTCACTGATAACGCAGCCTCTTTCAGGGCTGAGCCGTTAGCCAAGTTTTGTGGGCAATTCGGGATCAAACTGATTCACTCCACTCCATACTATCCCCAGGGAAATGGTTTAGCGGAGTCCTCCAACAAAATCCTGATAAGGATCATCAAAAGATTGTTGGAAGACAACAAGAAGGCCTGACATTCAAGATTGAAATTTTCTCTATGGGCCGATCGAGTGACCACAAAGGGATCTATAGGCATCTCTCCTTTCCAATTAGTCTATGGAACAGAGGTTGTTTTTCCTTCTCATTTAGCCATTCCTGTAGCAAAATTCCTCCAGGATCATCAAGAGGAGCCTGATGACATGATCAGAAGAATTCATCAGCTAGTGGAAGTCCAGCAGGCCAGGGAGCAAGTAATGGGCAGAATTCGGGACCGTCAGCAAAGGATCAAGCAGATTTTCGATAAGAAGGCCAAGAAGGAAGAGTTTCGGATAGGAGACCTGGTACTAAAATGGGATGCTCCTAAACAAGATAAAGGCAAGCACAGAAAATTTGAAGCCCTGTGGATCGGGCCTTTCAAAGTATCCGAAGTATTCTCAAATAACACCTACAGGGTATGGGATTTGAAGGATCAAGAAGTTTTCAATGGCCCTGTGAATGGGAATTTCCTAAAAAGATTTTTCTCTTGAGCTGCACATGGGATTTTCGCGGTTGTAAATATTTCTTTTCTTTCCATCTTTAAGTTTAAAATAAATGACCCCATAGCCCAACAGCAAGGCACTGGAGATGCAAAACGAGTCCTTAGAGCATCACAGGGACGACTCTATCCCCCATGGAGCCTAATGTTAGTAACATTTATTGTCCTGGGCACAAGAGTATTCAGGTGTGCAAGTTGCATGAGAAGCGCCCGAGCGCAGGATGGAAAAATCTCGTTTTAGGCTTCCAAGCAAGTAAGCGGGCGAGATTATATTGTCGATGGTCTGGATTCATCCATAAGAGCAGATCGGTGGTTGGCGGGAAATCGTGGTTAGCGGAGTTGCACTGAGATTAGCGTGACAAATAATGCCTGTATTGCATGCAGGAAAGGATAGCAGCCGTCCATCCAAAGGACACGTGGCGTGAGATCTAGTCATGTCGATTTTTCGGCATTCGGGAGTTTGAAGGGTGAGGGTTCTATGTCGTTCTACATCTTGAAACCTCGAACCTCGAAGCGCCGAAAGCACCCAGAGTCGGGCCCACAGTATCAAGGAGCAGCTCCTTCATATCCCCGAGGCGCAAAGTGCCAAGAGCGTCCAGGACCCGGGGCCCACAGCATCGTCGAGTAAGTTCAGGATCGTCAGATATGAGAGGGACGCGTGGTGCCCAATTAAGCCATCTCAGTGTTTCGCTCATCGCGACTGCAATAAGCAAGAATCAGCTCCTTCCTATTCACGAACATCGAAAGCGCCTTTGAGAATAAACACAAGGTCACAGCCCGTGGTCACTTGGGAAATAAAAAGAGTTGTGCAAGAGGGGCCAAAGGTGTTGGGTTCAGTCACAGAGAGGATCATCACGATCTCTAGGTGCCATCGGATTTGATCTCAATTTTATTTTTCACTTGGAGTAAATGAAGGTGAGAGGGGGTGGTTGAAACCTCTCCTCATTCATTAAGTGTAAGGTATGGAGGGTCTAGCAAGCTGTCTGCCCGAGAGGGTCCTGTGTACCAACTTTTTCCAAAGAAGCCATGCCAAGTCCTCGACTAGCCAGAGAGGTCTGCACATGCTAACTCAACACTTAATGTCTCAACTACTCCCCTTGCAGGAGCCATGCACAGTTAAGGCGGCGTCTGATGAAGAATATCCATCCAAATTTGGCTGAAGGGACACCAAGCCTTGAATGACTAAGCACGCCTCTGTTAGGTGATTTTTTCTGAGTACATAGAATCAGTCTTTGTATTTTGTAATCATCAATGGTTGAGCAAGGCTCCGGGTTGTAAAATGAAGCACTGTTATGCCTAGTTATGTGTGGACTTTTGAGACTTCTTGCCTTATGAATGTCAGTTTCTTTCACGTCTTTGTTTACACTGTATTAGAGAAACTCGGAATTGGAGGATCCAGTCGAGTTGTAACTGTTATAGGATGATGTAGGTTGGATCACTGTAACAATTTCATTATTTCTAATTGGTCTCTGTGATTTTCTTAGCATTGAACGACTTGGAATTGGAGGATCCAGTCAAGTCCCCCTTTTAGTTTCTTGAAGCCCTAAACCAAGAGGATCTTGCATTCAGAGTTTTTCTTCTACAAACTACTAAAAGGTCTATTGCCTGAGGTAGTTTATTCACTCCTCTCACTAAGTCTTCAACCTGCTCATCTTTAAATCAACCCACTGACTGAAGTTAGATCAAGACCTCCTTTGTTCCTTACATACCAGACCCAGACCCTGAGTTAGAGTGATATCTTCCCAAGTCTCTACCCATTTGATCACCCATTACAAACTATCGTGACATAAAACTGATGGGTGTTAGGCTCTGCTCCTGCAAGCAATCCAGGAGTGACTTCTGACGCTAACAAGGGGTGAACTCCTTTATCATTTATTGTGTTATGTGTTCATTTTTTATGGTTTTTATATGCCTGATATGTTTCTCATGATTAAGTAAAAACTCATTAAACATATGTGTTAGTAACTTGATCCAATTACCCAAACACATACCATTTTTACACTTGCAATTTAAAATAAAACAAACCCATTTCAATTTCAGATCAATTGGTATCAGAGCATAGGTTTGAGGGTTTGATTGTTTGTGCAAGTGTTGTTTTCTGATGCTTACAAGGTTGAGGCTCACAAGAGGATAAGGACATCTTGTGGAGCCAAGTTCTCAACTCTTAATAAGGAGAGTTGCACATTCACCTTAGGGTTCAAGGAAACATTCACCAAGCATGGCTCATATGGAGAGTCAAGAGCACCTTTCTTCAGACGAGGAAACTTTCAGGAAATCTTTCTTTGATATGGATGAAATGGTGAAAGTGTTATTTGATGAAAGGAATGCAAGATTGCAGGGTGAAAGTTATAATCCTCCAAAAGATGATGGAGACCATGAGGAAAACACTCCAAAAGGGAATGAAGGGAATGGTGGCACTCCACCTCCTTCACCTCCATCTTCTTCTTCCTCTACTATTTCACAACCAACTCCTATTTCTCCAAAGGAACATGGTAAAACTATAGCACATACTCCTTTACTTAAGCTTGATATTAAATTTGAATTGCCTATGTACAATGGAGAGGGGATTGCAGAAAAGGTTGGACAATTGGGTTCGTCAAATAGAGGTGTATTGTAGGATACAAAGGATCCAATATGATGAAACCAAAGTTCATCTTGCCTCTCTTAGATTGGAAGGTGCAACACTAATTTGGTGGGAAGCCAAAACTCAAGAGGACATGAAGAAACATGGTAAAGTTTTATCCTCTTGGAATGATTTTATTGTTGCAATTAGAAGGCAATTTTATCCATTAGTATACATGCAAAAAACTATAATGGATTGGCAAAATTTTAGACAAGCTAAGGGACAAAATGTACAAAGTTATACTCAAGAGTTTAGGAAAAGATCTTTGGTTTTGGGTGTAGATTTGTCTTCACAAGATACTTTGCTCAAATACATTGGAGGATTGCATAGTTATTTGAGACATACCATACTTATGTTTAACCCTACAAATCTAGATGAAGTATGTGTGTAGGCTACTCATTTAGAAGAAAGATGAAAGAATGTTCCTCAAGAGGGCAACAACAAACCTTTCTTTAATGGAGATAAAGGAAAGGGAAAGTTCAAGGGAAAAGGAAAGAAGAATGCTTATGTGAGGAAAGATGGAGAAAAAATGACATGCAAGCATTGTTCTAAGGATGGCTATGATGAAGACCATTGTTGGAAACTTCATCCTGGGATGAGACCCAAAAATTTCAACAATAAAGGGAAGCCAAAGACTGTTGCAACTACCCAACATGATTTGGGTTTAGATTTTGGGGATGAGACAAAGATTACAGCCATGGGATATAAAGGTAAGGAATCCATTGCTAGCACTAGTTCTTCAAATTCTGCCATCAATGAAACTCAACATGAAAAAGAAAGAATAGAGCTTTTCCACATAAGGGTGATTTCAAAACATACCAAAATAGACACACTATTTTATAGTGGTTTACAAGCAAACCTCATATCTGAAGATACAGTAAAGAAATTAAACTCGGAGACAACACCTCATCCAAAACCATACCCTTTAGGATGGATATGTGACAATGCAAAGTTTCATGTAACAAGAAGGTGTAAACTCATATTTTCCATCACTGCAAACTTTATAGATGAGGTAGAGCTTGATGTCATTCCATTGAATATATGTGGTATTGTTTTGGGAAGTTCATATTTGTATGATAGGAGAGCTATCTTTCATAGACATGAGAACAAATATCATTTGTTTAAAAATGGAGTTGAGTACATAGTTAGAGCACATAAAAAGAAGATGAACATGTCACTTGTAAATTCTGGACAAATGAAGAGATTAGTGATTGGTAGTAAGAATTTTGTTCTCTTGATGATAAAACCAAAAGAGAATGTTGATAAGGATGTCTTCCAAATATGTGACTCGAAACTAAAATCTGATTTATATGAGGTTGTTAATGCTCATGGTGAGATGTTTCAAGAACCAAAACAATTGCCTCCAAAAAGAGGAGTTCAACATGAGATTTCTTTGCAGCATGATTGTCCTCTTCCAAACATTGGTATGTACAAGATGTCAGTGATGGAGAATGCAGAAATTAAAAAACAAATCCAAGAGTTTCTTGACAAAGGGGTTATTCAGCCAATCACTTCGCCATGTGGGTCACTGATTGTCTTAGTACCAAAGAAAGATGGTACATGACACATGTGCATTGATTTCAGAGCCTTGAACAAGATTACAGTAAAGAATCGTTATCCTCTTCCTCATATTGATGATTTGTTTGATCAGTTAAAAGATGTCAAGTATTTTACTAAGTTGGATTTGAGAAGTGGATATCATCATATTAGGATTGCTAAGGGAGACACATGGAAGACAACTTTCAAAACTAAGCAAGGTTTGTATGAGTGGATGGTAATGTCATTTGGTCTTTGTAATGCTCCTGCTACATTCATGAGAGTTATGAATGATGTGTTGAGACCTTTTCTTGATGATTGTGTGATTGTTTACTTGGATGATATCTTGATTTTTAGCAAGTCACATGAAAAGCATGTCAAGCATGTGAAATAGGTACTAGATGTCTTACAGAAAGAGAATTTGTTCTTGAAGATGTCTAAGTGTGAATTTGGCAAGACCTCACTTGTTTACTTGGGGCATAACATGGCAGGAGGAGAATTGAATATAGATCCTTCCAAGGTCAAAGTCATTATGGATTGGCCCAAACCCAACAATGTAACAGAGGTGAGAAGATTTTTGGGAGAAGGGCAATATTGGAGGAAGTTTATTGCTAACTTCTCTTCCATTGCAGCTCCATTACATGCATTGACAAGTACTAAACAAATTTTTCAATGGGGAGGCAAGCAACAAAAAGAATTTGATGAATTGAAGGAAAAGATTAGTTCAGCCCCAGTTCTTGCACTTCCTGATTTGATATAGCCATTTGAGATCCAAACAGATGCAAACAATTATGCAATGGGAGCAGTCTTGTTACAACATGGTAAGCCCATTTATTTTCATTCAGAAATTTTTAATGGAGGAGTGATTAACTATCCTACCTATAATAAGAAATTGTGTGCATTGATATAAAGTATGAAGAAGTGGAAACATTACTTGTTGGGAAAAGAAGCTATCATTCACACAGATCATCAACCATTACAATACTTACAATCACAAATTATATTTTAGACCATGGTCACCACATAGAGGGCTATCCAAGATATATTTACAAGTAACAATACAAAAGGAGATTCTACATTTCCATAGAGATAAGATTTATATATTGATTAATCAGTTCAAAGAAATCATACAATGAAACTTATTTATATACTAATTAGTTAGTTCAAAAAAATCATAAAATGAAACTTTATTGAGATCAACCCTCACCCATCTTGAATTCATCCAATAGGACATCATTAGTTTAAAAGATCATAAAGTAACTATTGATACTACATCCATAAAGTGTGACCTAATCATAGACCTACAAAATAACCCATGTTTCTTGTATCAATTCCATTCGCAGAATCCCAAACCTTGGCAATTTGACTTAGTGAAATCTTCTAAATGTAGATTGGGATTGAGTAGGTAATGTAGAATGGGATTGAGTAGGTAGACAACACAATGTTGATTGGGATTGAGTAGGTAATGTAGAATGGGATTGAGTAGGTAGACAACACAATGTTCTATATTATCCATTATCCATGAGCAAGAAACAAGGAAGCTTTGATGAATTGAAAAAATTAGCCTTGAATTTAGCAGGACGTTAAAATAATTTTCCTATTTTTGTTGTTAGAAGAGGCATGGCGAGTGCTATAGGCAATGTAGATACGTTACCATATCTTTGCAAGAGATAAATGAGAAGAATGAGATTGAGGGAAGTAAACCAACCACAGATGCAAATGAATGGATTTAATCTTATGGAGTCCATTTTTGGTTGCAAGCAATCTCAACATGCGAACATGATGTGATTTTGTTACCAGCGCAACACTCTAGGAAGACCTCAAGCGTAGTCATTCTAAGAATATATATATATATATATATATATATATATATATATATATATATATTCAATCTAAAATTTCTCACATATATTTTAATATACATTATATTTATATAACATTATTATTAAATGCATAATATTATTCTTTATAAATTCCAAATTAGGTTATATATAATATATAGTCACTATGTTTATCGTGTAATTAAAATGCATTACCCAAACATTACATAGTGTTATTTTGTTAATTATAGTTTTTTTCCCCTTAAAAAAGAACTATATGATATGTTAGGGTTTTTTACATTTTATATGTTTTGGTGTTTTGGGATATTTTCTCTTTAATTATCTCTGAAATCTAATAAAAAATTATTGAATCTGCAGATTTGAGTAACAAAGTATGTATAATCTAAATGTTTCAAGATTTTTCAGCATACTAAATCCATTTATGCATTCAAAGATTAACATTTATACAACATAAAATTGCAATTTTGTCTAAATTTATATAAAACTAAAAAAACAAAACATAAAACATTTAAACAAAATCATAAAAAAAAAAAACTCAAAAATACTTAACTTAAATTTAATAATAAAGATCATCCATCATCCAAAAATACTTAACTTAAATGTAATATAAAAATACTTAACTTAATATAAAAACATACACTAGCATATTTTAACATTATGACTGGAGGTGTAGGACAGTCGGTGATGGAGTGTGTTGTTAAGCCACTTCGTGATGTTAAAGTCACCGGTTAGAAACCTGCGGGGACAAAAAATCCAACCATGTCGTGGTTTCTCAAGCCACAGGTTAATCGCGTATCCAACAGGTTCTGCACAAATTAACAAACAAAACAAAAACATTATGACTGGACTTTCTACCCATCTTAAAAAATTTAACTAAAATTTATAGAAACAGACAATATGCACTTGACAGTTTCAATATATCTTCAATTCCATATCGTCACGTTCACCTAAAATTCATAAAAACAAAGAAGCATGCACGGCACCTAACAGTTGTGCCTGGGAGCATCTCAACTTTCAAGTCTTATGATACAGTCCAATGAATGCAACACTCCCAGATGATTATAGATGACTGCTTTATATCTTTATAAGCTTTACAGCTTAAAATTTATTGATTTAAAACTCTGAACACTGACATGGAATAAGACATTGAGGCACGCATTACAAGAAAATGGTCACTAGCAAACAAGAGCATAATCCATGCGGCCACGCTAAAATCCAATTCGCCGGACGATTCACTTCCCTTGGGAAACAAAACAAGGCAAATGTTTTTCTGGCAGCACTAAATACCCGGTACAGAGAATTCAATGTTCTCTGTGTTGGGGTGTACATTCTTGAATGTAAAGTTATTTTAAATTATGGTTTACATTCTATATAAAGCATTAAATGTTTTGTAAAAGGGATTTATAAGATTCATCATTGTTTTTTTTAAATTATAGAAAATTTATAATAATTTAGTTTTCAATTAGTAATGGAAACAATCATCATTTGATGCTATCTGTGATTAAATCTTTTGTAAGGAGTGTTTATACGATTTATAAGATTTATCAATATTTTTTTTAAATGGTAGAAAATATATAGTAATTTAGTTGTCAATCAGCAATGGAACAATCATTATTGACTGTTATCTGTGATTAAATATTTTGTAAGGGATGTTTATAAAATTTATAAAATTTATCAATATTTTTTTTCAAATGATAGAAAATTTATAGTAATTTAGTTGTCAATCAGCAATAGGAACAATCATCATTGGCGGCTATCTGTGGATGCAAGTTAACTTATTTTATTACTCAAAGAAAACCACACTATCTTGAATAACCCTCTGGTGATTAGTAAGAAGACAAACTTTACCTCCAAGAAAAATAAAATTTTAACAAAACAAAAACAATTTTAAAATAGAACCAAAAGATTCACTACTATATCAATTTCTCAAATATAATATTTATTATTTTTAAATATCATAGTAAATAAAATTAATATATCATGCTGGTCTCTCACATATAGAATTTATTACTTTGTTAAATATTAAATGTATTTATTATTTTTAAATATTAAATAACAATTTATATATAAAGGGAGAGGATAAATTTGGTAAGCTGTCTTATTGATTATGTAGGTAGTTAAGTAAGAAATATGGTTGCAATGTTAAAGTTGTATGCATATCAGCATGTATTCTTATTAGATCCGCAGGAAATTGTTAGATTCGTAGATTTAAGTGATTATTTCTGTATAATCTAGTGTTTTAGGGGTTTTTCAGCATGCTGAATCCATTTATGTGTTCAAAACTAGATTTTAAACAACAAAAAATAGTAATTTCTTGACAGATTTATGTCACCAGATTCTGACTAAAAAACCATTTCATAGAATAGTTAAACAAAGCCACATAATATTATGATTAATCGTTTATCAATATTATGAGTGCAATCACGATAAATGGTTTAACTTAAATATATACAATAAAATATTTTATAATTATATTTAAAGTAATAAAATGGTGTTAACATTATGTTAACAATAATAAAAATAAATTTAATTCAATTAATGGAGCCAGGTTTAAAATGAATCTACAATACATTTTATCTATTAATCTCCCCAACCCTCGTATGAGAGTGGGGGGAATTAATAGATACATTTTCTCCCAATATGAGAGTGGGAGACTGAATTAATAGAGAAAATGTCCCCACTCTCACATATGAGGGTGGGGTGCTAAATTAATAGAGAAAATGTATTATCCCTCATATGAGTGGAGGGCTGAATTAATAGAGAAAATGTATTAAAGAGAAAATGTATTAAATACATTTTCTACTTTACAAACATTTAAAATCTACTTTCAAACATACAATCCATATCATGTAGGTTAATCTATAGTGTCTTTATAAAATTTATACTCAAATATATACACAGATACCCATCTATACAAACACTTAAAATCTGTCTTCAAATATACTACCATGTCAACATACACTGCCTTAATAAGATCTATCCTGAAATATATACATAACACCTATTTTAAAACATCCATATCATGTAAACATATAGTGTCTTCATAAAATTTATACTCATATATATACACAAATATCCATATATACAAATACTTAAAATCTGTACTCAAGTATACTACCATGTAAACATACACTGCCTTAATATCCATATATACAAACACTTAAAAACCTGTCCTCAAATATACTACCATGTAAGCATACACTGCCTTAATAAGATCTATCCTCAAATATATACATAGATATAAATATCCATATATACAAACACTTAAAACCTGTACTCAAATATACTACATGTAAGCATACACTACCTTAATATCCATATATACAAACACTTAAAACCTGTCCTCAAATATTAGTCCTTAATAGGATCTGTCCTCAAATATATACTGCCATGTAAGCATACACTGCCTTAATAGGATCTATCCTCAAATATATACATAACACTGCGACTTATTTTTATCATTTTAAAAGACGTTAGACATATTTAGTTTCTATTTGCAGCAGTCGATTGGGAGTTCTACTGCCCTTCTATGGCATTGAGAAAATTGATGTCAAATACTGAAACTTTCCTGTTCAATTCAATTGAATTCCATTCCTGGAATACATCGAGGAAACCAGACACGACATCCAGTTTTTATCATATAACAATCGGAAATAGCTTGCAGGGCATTAATATTCCCAGGAAAATGCAACGAATAACTAATTGACAGTGACAAAATGCATCTGTCAGGTCTTGACAACTCTACAGTTTTTCCTGATAGTTCCTTGATTACCAGTGAGCACCCCCAAGTTCCCCATCTTAACAATGGACTGAGTGAACTGCTGGCTGAAATTCAGAGGACGGTTTGGTGAGGATCCTGTGTAGCTCCTCACAAAGTTAGTGGTGGTTGCGTCCTCGAACAGCTGTTGATCAATTTGCAAGATACCTCTGCGGGCCGCAATCTGCTTGAAGAAACTGTCATCGAAAACAGCGGGGGTTCCCTGGTCCAGGTTTATCGGGGGATCTGCAGAGCTTCCGGAGGCAGGATCTGGGCATGTGGTCTTCAACTTGGTTACAAGGGCTGGATCCATGGTTGGGTCTGCCTTGCCAGTTCCCAGGAAGTTGTACAGCCTGTCGTTAAAGAAACTGCAATGGGTAATGCCTACGGTGTGTGCACCTGCATCAATTATCAATATAGCCATCATGAATAAATAGTACACATGATTCTGTGAAAAGAATAAAAGAAAATAGCATTCAATGTAATTTGTTTTTGCAGGGTGGGGACTCAGGAGCCAGACCTAATAGGGTAACCAGATCTAAAACAGAGAGACCCTTGGAAGCAAAAGCTGAAGTGGACTGTGTGGCACTATCGTTGGGATCAGGAAGTTTATCTGCATCATCCACATTGGACTGTGTACCATCTCTTCTTCCAGTTGGAACATCATAACGCGGCCCACCCGCCTGTACATAACACACAGTAGTAACAGCTAATCACCAATACACTCATAT
>ML780042.1:704664-724478 GCA_009831015.1 Picea engelmannii
ATATATATATATATATATATATATATATATATATATATATATATATATATATTCATAACAAAGTTAGGAAATAAATTATTTAAGAGGAAAGTAATGTTATTATGTCATACAAAAAATTTATGGTCAAGTCTATGCCTTTAAAATGTTAAGAAACCTTAAAACTTGCTTCAAGATTTTCTGGTATTTTTGAATAAAATTATAATGGTAATGAAATGAGTATTAATGTTAATAATTTAAAAAAAGAAATGAAGTGATCATTATTATTGTAATTTTTTAATATTTTTAATAATTTAATAAATGATTGTTTTAAAAAAAAACGATTCAAAATATTTAGTAATAAATTAATAATAAAAAAATTAAATAAATATTAGAATATTATTTAATTAAAAAAATTAATAATAATTTGATAAATAAAAATTAAAAGTAACAAATTTAATAAATAAACGAAAATGGTTTCAAAAAGATTTAAGTACCAAAAACATACTCTCAACTTAAAACATAATATTTTTGCCTAAGAGTTTAAAAAGATTCTCAACCTAAAACATGTCTGGATGACACACATATTTTTTCGATAAATATTTTCTTATTGCATTTGATATTTTTGTTCATTGCGCTATTCGCACACTTTGCAAAGCTTAACCAATATATAATATTGATATTTTTATTTTATTTTTGTAAATTAAGGTTCTTGGTGATAAAATTCATTTTTTGGTTGTAAAGTTTTAATTGGCTATTAGGTATTAAATTCCTTCTTTGTGCTTATAAAATATTAGATTCCTTCTTGGAAAAAGACATTTTGAATTTGAAAGATATAGTGATTTTATAATCATGGGTACTTTAAAAAAGTCATAAAAAGAATCTAAATGTAATAAAAGCAATGCTATCCATTATGGAAAAAAAATATGGCAAAAATTGAGTAGACCAAAAATGTGGAAAATGAGAGATGCAAATGATGATGTTGAACGAGGGTTTTAAATCTTAAAGGACATGTTAATGACGAGTAAATGGAATATAACTCTAATGAAGAAAAACATAGAGTCAATTGAGGAAGCTAATACATAATATAGAATTGATGAAGAAATTAAAGATGAGGATAATACAACAAGGGTGTAAGGATAAATTGGTAGTCGTGGTGATGTATGATGACAATTTTTTACAAAACATTGATAAAACCAAAATTGAAGAGGTGGGGTCCAAAATTTTCTCATATACATTAATGTGTTTATAATATTTCCACAATGTTTTTTTTTAAGGTCAATCAATTTTTGAAGGTCAATCAATGACTATATAGGTGAAAATGTTATTTGGCTTGATGAGCTACAAGAAGTTGAAAGAAGATACCACATTATTGAATGTTAAGAAGTTTACATAAGAGGAAAATATAAAGCATAATGTAGTTGAAAAGCGAATTATGGAAATCAAAACATTTGGAAGATAATGAAGATCTTATGTGAGGGTTGATAAAAAGCTATACATGCCATTGCCATTACACCCACAATTTTGGTAAACCATTTGTTGCTTTGCATGTCAAAAAATGTTGGGAAACTAAACAAAGACATGATACTAGAATAAAATATTTATGATGTAGTTAGATGTGAATGATGAATTTGCTTGTTTGTAGGCACCCCAATAAAGATGGAATTTCAAAAGGTGTTAGAGATATGGTGCAAGAGTATTGAATGTTGAATTCTCATGTTTCACTGAATGTAAATGATGTGGTGTGGTGCCAAATATCAAAAGGTACTTATGAATCACACACAAAACATTTACTGGAGATTACTCAAGTTGAATTGTCCATTGATTTTAAAGAAAGTCACCATTGTATTGATATCCCATTGGACACATTTGTGAAGTTTAAATGATGGTAGTTTATACCTATCACTATTCATAATAGGTGCTTCTCAAACACATATTCAACATATGTGGAATTTCTTTGAGATTGGATATAGAAAGAGAGAACATGGTGATAGGGAATGTGTAAAACAAACACTCTAAAGGTTCCATATGAGCCACTCCATTGAACATTTTATATTAATCTAACAAGTTTTTCTCTAATGCAATTTGAATTCTAGCCATGGAAATAATAAAAGATCGAGCGATGTGTGTAGGTAAATATGTTGTTCAAAAATTTATAAATTGAATATCCATGGTGTAAAAGTTCTCGATGTATAGAATACTTGGTAGCACTAGGTAGTTAAATATATAAGTGATAAGCGCTGAAGGCATATAAGTGCGAAGTTCGTCATCGGAGACTGCATGTTTGACTTATTTGGTTAAGCATAGTAAGAGGAAGACTACCTCTAATTAATAGGCCACATGTGTATAAACTGTCACGATAGGAGGAACCAACCAACCACTCACCTGAACCCCACTAACCCAAAAGTAATTAAGAGTGAGAGCCTCTGAAGACACGAAGAACATTAAGGAGAGCATTAATCACTCAATGCCAAGTTTCAAGTAAATCTATCGACTTACCCTCTCATCACGCGAAAGCCAGTCTATCTTTGGGAAGGAAAGCCAAAGATTAACTAGTATGAACCCCAACTAACCTTCCTTCCTACTAATACTAATTCTAATCCCAACATAAAAAGTAAAACACATAAGAAGTGAATGTGCCTACATCATAAGGACACCATAAGGATAAGTAAAGTAGGAACATCATAAGGAGTCAAGTATACTCTAAGGTATTATAACTGCCCTTTAGAACCTATAACTAATAACCCTTTGTATTACCATTAACCTATAACTACAGGCACCACCGAACCTCTTACTATTCGTAACTTTGCTATTTATTACTATATCAACAATAGGAACGGATAACAAAAAGAAATAGATCTCCTTATACTCTTTAGGAAGAGAAGAATTACTCTATACTTTAAAGGAATAGATAGGATATGTTTAGATCGAAGAACATGATTTATTAGTATGTATAGTCCTTTAAGATTTCAGAGTTGGGATTTCTTTCTATGTTTATACTCTTTAGGAAGAGAAGAATTACTCTATACTTTAAAGGAATAGATAGGATATGTTTAGATCGAAGAACATGATTTATTAGTATGTATAGTCCTTTAAGATTTCAGAGTTGGGATTTCTTTCTATGTTTTTCATGTCTTAAGATTAGGATTATTATATTTGTTGAAGTTATAATAATAAGAACAGGAAGTAGATAGAGAGGATTAGGATATCTATTATTATGTAAAACTATTAAGAAGGTATTTCTATTTGTATAGGATTGAACATTAAGATATTTATAAAGTTTAAGTAATAATAAAAGATATTAAGAGTTTAAGATGGTCTTATCTTTAAAAAGAGAAGTAGAGGATTTATGAATTACATGTTTATATAAAATATTTTTATTGTGGTTTAGAAGATTTTGAAATGTCTTAAAAATATACTAAAAAATTGATCTTTTATTTTTACCTATGTATAAATTATATGTTTCTTTGAAATATTATTGTTGAGGATGTCAATATATCTATTCCATATGGTGTTTCCATTATGCATGGCCATGGGACTAGGAGTTAGCATTCTATAAGGGAAAAAAAAAATTAATGTGTATTTGCATTTGATAGAACAAATAAATCATACTAATGTAGTATACATAGGGGTGCAATGGGGGGCGAAGGGCCCATAGTGATGTAATAATAGTGGAGGTCATTCAGTGTGATGTGGAATAGGTCCACTATATTACTAAATAAGGTCCATTATGGTAGTTATAATTATTGAATATATGTAATGAAGTACATCATTAGTAAATAAGGCCTATGTATTAGTGTGAACACAAACTATTGTAAGAAGGATTAATAGAAGGTTCCTTCTCTAGAATGTTCTTAGGAGGGAGATGGTATTATATAAAAAAGTGTAAGAAATGTAATGAAGCATGGTGGGAGATTATTGTAATTGAAGCTTAGCTCATTAGGAGGTTTCCCCATTGAAGACAAAAAATGAACAAGAGTGGATTCCTTCCTTAAAAGGATAAATTGTAAGGCGTTGCCCTACCTTAAGGATTTTTTATATAATCAAGAAGATATTCTATATTTTCCTTTGTATTTTGTAGGTGATTGTATATTCATATCTATGGTACATAACAATTGGTATCAAAGCTCTTTCTTGGGCCAAGAAAAAGGGGCAATTTTTTTCATTTTGCGGGTTTTCAAAGGAAACGAAAAAAAGAGGGTCGAGACACTCAATCAATTTCTGTAGAATTTGGAGCATAATGGTCCAAAACCAATTGTAGATATGACTTCCTCTCGAAAAAACCATTGATTAAAAAAAATTGTCTCAATTGGAGTTCGGGAGGTCAAAATATCGTTGATTTAAAATAAGTAATTTCAGGGATTTTTCATGAGGACCCCAAGAATGTAGAGCTCATAAATTTTGACAGGGTTCTCACATTTTTTCCAAACTAGTGCAATTGGATAGAGAATTTTCAAGGATTTCATCTAGTATATTATATGTGGTGCTTCTAATGGATATGTTGTGTGATACAACCTCTAAAACATTTCACTCTTAAACCCTCATGGATATGAAGAATGCAGATATAATAATGTTCTTAAAAGATATCCAAGATATTAAAGAGACACTCACTATATATCAACAGAAATGCAATATTATGACCACATACCCTTGTATTGAGGAAGAATATAATCAAGAAAGATATGTTTGATATGATTTAGAGAATTATTGCGATGATTGGTATATGGATAGTTTTCATTTCTAGTATGACAACTACTTCCACATTATATATGATGAATCTACTCCACCTTATGTAGAGAACTTATTTGAGGGAACGGGGAGCCCATTATGGCTACTAGTGTTCAAATTGCATATTCTACAATGGTATTGTTCCTTATAGATTCAACCTTGACTCTTTACAACTATGTGGATGATATTTTTAAAGATTATATTTATTGGAATCTCCATGTCATTGGTGGGTATTTGGAGCATATCAATTGGTCATTCATGGAGCTTAGGATTCATGAACTAGGTGTTATCTTCAGCACTCGTACATGGGACCCAAGTTTAATGTGGATCTTGGACTACTCCAACGTCGTGGCTAGCACTTGTGCATGGTACATTTGTTCTCTATTCAACTTCATCATTATGGTCCACACTCATCCGTGGGACCCTGGTATATAGTTGTACTTCCTCACAACAAGTGTGGAGGATAATGTTTTTTTAAGGGGGGTGGAATGTAGTATACCTAGGGGTGTAATGAAGGGTAGAAGGGCCCATGGTGATGTAATGATAGTGGAGGCCATTCAATGTAAAGTGGACTAGGTCCACTATATTATTAAACAAGGCCCACTAAGGTGTTGAAAATTCAACAAGAAATGTGTGTTTAATTTATTTTTCCCTTAAATAAATTGGACAATAAATATTAATCTATTATCTCATAATTACTTGAAAATAGTTACCTGAAATGGAAAATTAAATAGCTATAGGAAATTCGAGTTCAAAGGTAGGTTGGTGGGACATGGAAGTCGAATTAGTTGTAACTAAGTGACTTGAAGTTGTAACAAAGTTATAAGTGTAGTTATGTGAGTTGTGAAGTAGTTTAACTCAGTTAAGCGAGTTAAGCTCAGTTGTACTAGTTGTAACTGAACTTACACTAGTGAGAGTTCAGTGAATTAATTATTAATTAATTCACAATCAGGGAACTCACATGCAACTGAATATTTACCACTGTTAACTACATGCATGTCAGATCCAGTGGAGACCTAGTTGAGATAACAGGTGAAAGGGACAGGTTGGCTATCAGTTGTGATTTGAGTGAAGTGTACTCATGCAATCACACACACAGTGGATGTGCCCATGAGAAATGCGTGACTTAGGCAAGAGGAATTTGAATTCATTTGTAGGGATTGCGCAAAGGAGGTAGGTTGTCTGGAGGCAGAGAATTGGCACATGTATTTGCTAATTTTTGTATGACAATGTGCGACGATTTTATTGTACTGAGAACTCTTGGATTAGAGTTTTGTATGAGATTGTTTCATGATCTGTGATATACATAATATATGATAGTGGGGTTTTTAGCTTTATGCTTTCCCGATAAAACATCTGTGTTATGTGTGATTGATCTTTCTTCTTGATATTGCAATTGGCGATCGTGTTTTAAATTCTGCAAGATTTATAGTAGAAGCGATTATGTATTTAACAGTGGCATATAATTGTTAGATCAGGAGAATCCAGGCAATACATAATTTGTATTGAAATTTCTACATGGTATCAGAGCACAGAAGATTGCAGAAGTTGAGTTTGTGACTGGATAGAATTCGAATTTGTAGAAAGGCTTTCTTGGTTCTATAGCTGATTCAAGATTGAAATGGATTTCAATGGCTTGAGGTTAGAGTATGCACTCGAGGGCAGCTCAAACTATATTTCTTGGAAGGACAGGATGGAAGTAGTACTCGAAGATAATGGCTTGAAGGAATTCATTGACAAAGATGTTCCTAAGCCAGATGTTGCAAATGCTACAAATATTGATGCATGGGAAAAGAAAGTGGCAAAGGCGAGGGGGATCTTGTTGGAGGGAGTATGAGACCACATTGTCTCAAGCCTCCATGGGAAATTCACACCATATGCAATGTGGAATACTTTGACGTATCTATTCCAAAACAACAACGACCATAGGAAATTGGCGCTCAAAGATAAACTCAGGAAGATCAAGATGGAGAAGGGAAACTCCATTCCAAAATATATCACGAAGTTTGTCCAATGTCGGGATGAGCTGGGGAGTGTGGGAATAACAGTCGTTGATGATGATTTGGTGATCTTGGCTCTCCTAGGACTTCCCAAGAGTTGGCATAGTTATCAAGACTCTGTCAATGGAAGGGAAAAAATGCCAGATTGGGAACGACTGTGGTTGGATCTAGTGCAGGAGGAGTTCAGGAAGAACACCAGAGATGGATCTTCATCAAAGAATGATGATGAAGAGGATTGTGCTTTGGCTACCAAGGCAAGGAAAGTGAAGGGAAAGAAATTCCATTCAAAATCCAAGTCTAAAGAAAAGAAGCTAGATTTGTCCAAAGTGAAGTGTTTTCACTGTCACGAACATGGGCATCTTGCTACTAACTGTCCACAGAAGAAGAAGAACAAGAAGGTTGTTGGAACTACAGCTGGTGAGGCCCTTGCCTCACAATTTGAACTTGACTTCTCTTTGATCGCATGCATGGATTCAAGTGCATTGGGATTGGTGTGATATTTGGATAGTGGTGCTTCCTTCCACATGACGGGAGATAAGGAGTTTTTCAGTGACTTGGAGGAGAGAGATCTCAAATTTCATATAGAGATGGATGACGATGGATGATACAGTGTAAATGGGATTGGTACCATTACCTTTCAAAGGGAGTCAGAGCAACGATGGATGATACAGTGTGAATGGCATTGGTACCATTACCTTTCAGAGGGAGTCAGGTAAACTATTTCAATTGAAAAATGTTATGTATGTTCCAGGTCTGAAGAAAAACCTGGTCTCAGTCACAATGTTGGAGGACATAGGCTATGACATTGTTTTCAGCGGTGGAAAATATTTTCTATGACATGAAACAATGGGTCAATTCAAGAGGATAGGGATTCGAGTTAAGAATATCTACATGCTAGAGGTAGATGGTTGTGTTTCCATGATGGGCAAGGGAGAAAATGTGGTGAGCTGGGATGAGGGCGAATTATGGCACAGACGATTGAAACAACTTCATCATGGAGCCTTGAAGGCCATGCAACAAATATCTACTGGACTTCCAATGGGAACACTTTCTCAACTAGATCAGTGCAAGGGTTGCACCATGGGGAAGTATGTAAAGTCCACCTTTCATGAAAAGGAGAATCATGCTTCGGTGATCCTGGAGAGAATTCACACAGGCGTGTGTGGACCATTCTCAGTTGCTTCAACAACAAAACATAACGATTATGTTATTTTTGTTGATGAATTTTCTTATAAATGCCTAATCTTCTTCATGCAAAAGAAGGATCAAACATTCTCAAAGTTCTGTGAGTTTAAAGCATTGGTGGAGAAAGAGTCGGGGAAGCAAGTGAAGGCTCTGAGGAGCGATAATGGTGGAGAATACATCTCTAATGAATTAAAAGACTTCTGCAGCAAATAAGGAATTCAAAGAGAACTCATAGCGCCTCATAACCCACAACAAAATGGGGTCGCGGAGAGGAAGAATAGAACGATCGTGGGTGCAGCATGAGCGATGTTACATGATCAGGGCCTACCAATGCATTTGTGGGCAGAAGCATGCAACATTGTAGTTTATGTGAAAAACTGTTGTTCTCATAGAGTACTTGGCATGAGTACACCTGAAGAAGCTTTCACTATTAAGAAAGCTGATGTTTCTCATTTTAAGATTTTTGGCTCATTTGTTTATGTGCATGTGACCAAGGATGCCATGAAGAAGCTAGAACTGATTGCTGAAGTTGGGATATTTGTAGGGTACACATAAACACCTCATAATTATCATGTGTATTTTCCTAACAGTAATATGACTATTATGCAACAGGATATAAAATTCGATGAGGGGAAAGCCATGTGGTTGTCGCTTGAGAGGGAGCTAGACTTGCATGCGGAGGAGGAACTGTTGGTTCCAAAGATGAGTCTCAAGATGTGTATAAACCACATGAGGAGGTTCATGGAGTGGAGAAATCCACTCATGCAGATCCATCCATCAGAAATGGTAGAAAGTGCACCACAGAAGCTGGTAGATTGAGACTAGATGTTGCACAGAATGTAGGAGCCCCTACTTCACAGCGCAGACAGAGAAAATCTCCTGATCGATTTACTAGATACATGGCTCTCATGAGAAAATGTATTGTGACTGAGCCATCTTCCTTTCAGGAAGCAGTGCAGGATCCCACTTAGGTTGATGCAATGGTGGAGGAGTATGACTCCATTGTCAAAAACAATGCATGGGAAATTGTCCCAAGACCGATTGACAAATCAGTGGTAGGTTCGAGATAGATCTACAAGGGTAATATTTTAATCATTATTATTTATGTTGATGAATTAATATTGACTGATGATGAGCATCTGATACACTCATGCAAGGAGGAACTTGCAAAGGAGTTCGAGATGAAGGATTTAGGCCTCCTTCATTATTTCCTTGGATTGGAAATATGGCAGGGAGATGGTGAAATTTTTGTGTCTCAAAGCAAGTATGAAAGGAAGATACTGGGTAAGTTTCACATGGAGGGATGGAAACCCATGGATATCGCTCTTCCATGAAACTGGAGGAAAGAGGATGCTACTTCTAGAGAGGTAGTGGATGCTACTGTCTATCGATAGTTAGTGGGTTCACTAATCTATCTAGTGACCACGAGACCAGACATCTTCTATGCGGTTAACCAACTAATTCAAGCGATGTTTAAACCTACCAAGCTCTTTTGGAAGGCAGGTAAGAATGTCCTAAGATACCTGAGGGGCACATATGAGTATGGATTATGGTACATACAAACGGATGAGGTGAATTTTCATGGCTTCACAGATGTAGATAGGGTGGGCAGCCCAATGGACAGAAAGAGAACATCAGGGGGGATATTTAGTATCAGATCTACAACTGTTTCTTGGTACAACAGGAAGCTGAGATCTGTGGCACTCAGTTCAGCGGAAGAGGAATACATGGAAATGAGTCAAGATGCATGTGAGGCTATCTGGATGAGAAAGATCTTGGTTGGTTTGTTTGGTTCTCATTTAGATTCGACAATGATTCATTGTGATAATCAGAGTTGCATTAAACTCTCGATTAATACTTTGTTTCATGATAAATCTAAGCATATAGATATCCGGTATCATCATCTTAGAGATTATGTGTAGTGGAAGATCATGTTGCTTCGGTACTTTCCTACAGAATATCAGGATGCAGACATTCTGACGAAGGCGCTCACCATGAGAAAATTCGAATACCATAGAGATAGGATTGGGGTGAAGGATAATCCCTTTCTTGTTGAGAGGGAGTGTTGAAAAGTCAACAAGAAATGTGTGTCTAATTTATTTTTCCCTTAAATAAATTGGACAATAAATATTAATCTATTATCTCATAATTACTTGAAAATAGTTAACTGAAATGGAAAATCAGTTAGCTATAGGAAATTCAAGTTTAAAGGTTGATTGGTGGGACATGGAAGTCAAATTAGTTGTAACTAAGTGACTTGAAGTTGTAACAGATTTATAAGTTTAGTTATGTGAGTTGTGAAGTAGTTTAACTCAGTTAAGTGAGTTAAGCTCAGTTGTACTAGTTGTAACTGAACTTACACTAGTGAGATTTCAGTGAATTAATTATTAATTAATTCAAAATCAGTAAACTCACATGAAACTGAAGATTTACCATTGTTAACTACATGCATGTCAGATCTAGTGGAGACCCAGTTGAGATAGCAGGTGAAAGGGACAGTTTGGCTATCAGTTGTGATTTGAGTGAAGTGCACTCATGCAATCCCACACACAGTGGATGTGCCCATGAGAAATGCACAACCTAGGCAAGAGAAATTTGAAATCATTTGCAGGGATTGTGTAGAGGAGCCAGGTTGTCTGGAGGCAAAGAATTGGCACATGTATTTGCTGATTTTTGTATGACAGTGTGAGACGATTGTATTGTACTAAGATCTCTTGGATTAGAGTTTTGTATGAGATTGTTTCATGATCCATGATATATATAATATATGATAGTGGGGTTTTTAGCTTTATGCTTTTCCGGTAAAACATATGTGTTATGTGTGATTGATCTTTCTTCTTGATATTGCAATTGGCGATCGTGTTTTAAATTCCATAAGATTTATAGTAGAAGCGCTTATGTATTTAATAGTGGCATATAATTGTTAGATTAGGAGAATACAGGCAATACATAATTTGTATTGAAAGTTCTACATAAGGTAGTTAGACTTAGGGGGTAATGTGGGGTACCTAGGGAGGTACTCAATGAGAATAATAATAAATCCATGATTATGTACTTCTATGTATGGAGGCCATTTTAATAATATAGTGGACCTAGTCCACCTTAAATTGAATGGTATCCACTATTATTACATCACTATGGTCCCTTTAGCCCCCCATTACACCCCTAGGTATACTAAATTAATGTATCTAAGGGGGGAATATGGGGTACATAGGGAGGTACCCAATGGGAATAATAATGTGGTTATGTATTTTTATGTATGGAGGTCATTTCTAGTAAATAAAGCCCATGTAATAGTTTGAATACAACAAATGTGAGAAGGCTTACTAGAAGGTTCCTTCTTCATAATGTTCTTAGGAGGTAGATAATATTATATAAGTAAGTGTAATAAATGTTATGAAGCATGGTGGTAGATTAAAATAAAATCACATATAATATATCCAATACTAATATAGAAGAAATCCACACTTTATTGATATGAAACCTTTAAGGTATGGAAACACCTTACAATTGATCCTTTTATGGAAGGAACCACTCTTTTTCACTTGCCTCTTAGAGGGGGAAACCTCCTAATGAGCTAAGCTCCAATTACAATAATATTTCACCATGATTCATTACATTGCTTACACTTTTTTATATAGTACTATCTATCTCCTAAGAACATCCTAGAGAAGGAACATTCTAGTAGGTGGAACCTTCTAGTAAGCATTTACACATTTATTTTGTTCAAATTATTACATGGGCCTTATTTACTATAAATGGCCTCCATACAATACATAATCTATTATTATTCCCATTGGGTACCTCCATAGGTACCCCATATTACCCCCCTAAACACACTACATTCCACTCCCCCTTAGAAACATTTTGTCCTCAATGCTTATTGTTGTTAGGAATAGGATCACAGAGCAATAATAATAATAAAAATCAAAATTAATGTGGAAATAAAAAACAGAAGAACACAATACAAGAGAGACATCAATATATGTGGTTCACCCGATATGGGCTACTCCCAAAGAGAAATATCTAGTCATTCCTTTATTCCATCTAGAAAAATGAAGGGATACCACCTGCAACACGTCCACTACAACCTATTCTTCACTCTCTCATAGTATTCTCTCTCAGACACACTAAAATCTCTCACCATGTATAGCCACAACAATGCCCTCTTTAAAAAAGGGTTTCCTTCTAGGGAAAAAAGTACCAACATAACCTCTACTATCATATATGTGACCTAATAATGAACATTCTAGATTTACTATGAAATTACAATATAATATATATAGGATCCTGCAACATTGGAAATCCATAATCCATTGACCTAGATTATATTAAAACATTAATTCATTAACTGGAATGGATCTGGTTAATGATCCGAAACATTTTTGTTAAGGGTTATTCTCAAGTGTGTCGGCTGTAGCGGGATCATTAACCAGATCTGAAACATTAACCATGTAGGATCTGGTTAATTATTCCTTAACAAAAACCTCACTAGGGTTTGGGATCCAAATGTGGATGAAACATGAACTATGAATAATGGAGATAATTAGGCTCCATAACCAACAATCTCCCACTTGGAGACCGATCACAACAACTCCACCACTACTCCACCTGTTGCAATATGCTCCAACTGTGGACCTCACAATTTTCTCATCATTGGAATTGTTCGAAAGTTCCACAATTTTCATCTTGAATTGTCAACATTTCATATCATTAATCATATCCATCATTAGGAAAATTAGTTAAATAAGAGAAGAGGGAAGACCAGTAATAAATAAGGAAAATGCAAAGAAACCAAAAACCCTAGAAAACTATTCTTGTCTGCTTCAGGGAAGAAGAACGTAAAGAAGGAAAGCTAGAATAAAAGAAAACTAATTAAATTATCAACCCTAAAACAATTTTCTTTTACTCTAGCTTGTCTTCTTTTCTTTCTTCTTCCCTGAAGCCGACGTGATTAGTTTTCTAGGTTTTTTGGTTTCTCTACGTTTTCCTTATTTATTAGTGGTCTACCCTCTTCTCTTATTTGACTAATTCTCTTGATGATGGATATGGTTAATGATCCAAAACATTGACAAATCAAGATGATGATTATGGAACTTGTAAAAAATTCTAATAACGAATCCCAACACAAAAACCTCAAAACATATAAGTTTTGTATCTTCATCATCATGCTTAAAGGCCAACTGAAACATAGCAAGAAATCAGTTTCTCCTTGGCTACTTTCTTCCTTAACATGTCTGCATGATTCTTGCTAGTGTGTATATTTTCCAACTTCAATCATCCATCTTCCAAAACTAAATGTATAAAATGGTACCTGAGTTGTATATGTTTAGTGCTAGAATGGAAGGATGAGTTCTTTGTGAGATGAATGGCACTATGGTTGTCACTATACAACCTTCTATTCTTCTACTTCTTTCCCAATTACTCCATAAACCTTTGTAACCAAATCATCTCTTCAGTAGCCTCTATAGTAGTGACATACTCTACTTTCATTGTTGAAAATGTAACCACATTTTGCAATTTTGAAATCCAACTTACTATTGTTCCACGTACAGTAAAAAAAATACTCTGTGGTGTTCCTCCTACTATCTATATCACCTACCATATACAAATCAACATATCCCTATGGAATAGTGTTTGAACCTCCAAACAATAATACCTAAGTAGTAGTACCTCTCAAACACCCAAGAATCCACCTCATGATCTTCCAATGCTCTTTACTTGGATTGTTCACATACTTGCTCACAACTCCCACTTTATGTGAAATATTTGTTCTTGTGCACACCATTGCAAACATCAAGATGTCAATTGTTGATGAGTACAAAACCTTGTACATGTAGTCTATATCCTCCTATGTCTTGGGACACATATTTTTAGTTAGTTTGAAATGGATGGCCAAAGGTATACTAACTGGTTTTTCATCGTTCATTTTAAGTCTTTCCAACACATTCTTTATGTACTCACTCTGAGACAATGTTAATTTGCAATTTTTCCTATCTCTTGTTATTATCATACCAAGGATTTATTTTGCTACACTCAAATCCTTCATCACAATTGATTTAACTAATTTCAATTTTAGCACAGTTATATATTTCATGTTAGACCCCGCAACAAGCATGTCATCTACATACAATAACAAGATAATATAAATTCCATTATCTAGTCTCTTAAAATAAACACAGTGATCATAATGACATCTACTATAACATTGTTCTCTCATAAACCTGTGAAACTTGAAATACCACTACTTTGGAGCTTTCTTTAGGCCATACAAGCTCTTCTTCAACCTGCATAATAATTTGTTTTTCTTGTTGACCTTGTACCCCTATAGTTGTTGCATATAAATATATTTCTCCAAATACCCATGGAGAAAATAAATATTTACATCTATCTTGTTGGCACAGGGGAAGAACTAGGGTTCAACGCTTCAACAACGCACCAAAAAAACCCTAACTACCGTCCCTTTCGGCAACACATGCGAAGCAGATGAAGTCTCACCCGAGGTAGAGGCAGGGGTGGTTGCAGGACTCAAGTGTCTAGAACCTAGCTGGGACACAGATCTATGATGACAGTACTTAACAGAGCACTCAACAGTTAACATTCATTAATATTTAACTCTTATCCACTTCATAGGAGAAAACTCTAATTACAGAACAACGCAGTATTCAACAAGATCTAACAAATCCAAGCACTTAACATATATAAATAAATTAGATCTAGCATTAATTAACATCAATAGGCACTAAAATACTATATCAGAGGCATCTAACATATATTTCTACACTAAGCATAACTCAAATAACAATCATAATGCACAAAGTAACCAAAACACAGGATATATGTGGTTCACCCCCAGCGTGGGGCTACGTCCACCAACTCTTCTTCTCTTTATTATATTCATTCAATGCACAGAGCCACAAGACCCATTCCGCATAGGACAAGAGATCTACGTGCACCTCTCTAGATCCTCCTTCCCCGAGTTAGGTCACAACACAAAGCCTTCGTACACAGTCTGCACACCAACCTCTTACAATCACTTGCACTTAGCTCTGCAAGTCTTAACACATTGTATGCACAAAGCCTCTATCTGCGCACTCATCCACAAACATTCACTACTACTACTTTCTTACATCGCCTAGATATCTATTTATACATTGCAAATGGGATCTAAACATGGGTAAACTCATGGGCCGACATCCCATACCTGTTACATAAACCCTAAACCCAAAATGCCCTAAAAAGGGGCCAAGATCCCATGATCTCCGCTTCTCCTTGCACTCCGCCTTCGACAATCCTGTCGAAGTCCCAAAAATGGTCAAACATTACCAAGGATCTCCAAAAATTGGTCAAGGGCTAACATTCCCCCAACACTCACATGTAACTCGTCCCGAGTCACTCAGATTTGGGTAACTCTACCTCAAGATTGGCTTGAGCTGCCTCGACCTGTTGCTTCGCTAGAGCCTCTTGCTCGACGAACTCTTGAAGAACCTTCTTCATCACAGGTCCTTCCAAGCATTGTTCTATTGTGGTAACCACTTGTTCTATTTCTGCACCTCATCCTTCAATTTCCTCAAAAAGTGTGCAATCTTCATCCTGCATTGGCTGGAGCTTCTGAGTCACTTCCATGAATTTACTTTGGATGGCATGGACCTGCTACTGAACCATGCACTGTTCTTGGGACCTTTTCATCCTCTCAAGCGCGTGAAATGGCTTCAACTGCGCTTGCATTGTTGCTGCATGTTTCTTTTCCTCCTGGAGCTGTGACTCTAGTGTCCTTAGTTCAAGGTCTTCTACAAGGCGCTCGTAAGTCTGTGCACTTTGAATGCTAATTTGTTTGCATTCTAAGGCCAATGCCTTGATTCTCTAGATCGTGCTATGGGCAGTTTCTTCCCTTTGGTCTCGCACTTCCTGCGAAGTGCTTGACACTGCTTGTAATTCTAGTTATGCTACTCTTTATTGGAGCTGTTGAATGGCTTCAACAAGCTTCCCCACATGTCTCTCAGTGGCTTCTTCTTCCCTCTATTCTGAGCCCATCACAAAGTGAATTGCTCTAATGAATTCTTCTTTAAATCCAATCTGCTCTGCGAGTAGTTGTTCTTTCTCCTTCTGGATTTGCACTCTATCTTCTACAAACTTCGCCTGAAGGTCGTATTTTTATTGCTGCACAACCTGACGTTTCTCTATGGCTTCCTATTTTTCTTTCTTCAGGGCCTCTGTGGCCTATTCTTTTTCCTTCTACACATGACAAAGGTGAGCTTCTATCAAGTCTGATAATCTGTGTAGATGGGCAGGTTCATCACCCAACTCTTCTCCTTCTAGTGGTGGTGGTGCAGTATACACTATGCGGCTTGAATAGAGAACCTGTTGTACTTCCTTAAGCTCTTCTTCAATCTTGTCAAACATTTTCTCCTGCTTGGCTTTGCTTTGCTACAAGATATCCTCAGAGGTGTCTGACACAACAACAATGATAAGGTCAATGCCATCCACCATTAGCATAGTCTGAAATGGAAGTTTATCGGCTTTTGAATTCTTCTGTGATGTAGGTTTCTTGGGGGAAACCTTTCTTTTCTTAGATGTCTCAGCTTCATCAAGGGGGTCCCCAGGTAGTGTTACCTTGCCCTACTCCAGTTTGTCTTATTTTTCGTCATTCTCTTCCTTGTCTACTTCGTCACCTCCTCCCCCTCCAGGTGAATCTGAAGTAGTTTCTTCTGATGCGTTGTTCATATTCTGTACCTCTTCCTTCTTTTTCCTTCTACTATTGTTGGGTGCATCATATTCTTCGTGAGTGACCACAAGACTGTTGATGAGGTCAGGGTTGGACTGTTCTTCCTGGTCTACTGGTATAAGGAAATCTGCGGGCCATTCCTTATTTATTTCTTCCATGTCCTCCTCAGTGATCTTATAGTAGGATTGAAGCTCTTCTTTATGTTCGTCTCCACGCGCAGTGATATAAATAAAATATCTATCTGTGTGGAAATTCACAAATGGCCTGAACCTGTGTAGGGAGTTCAACGTCATACGAGGGAAAGACTCAATATCCCTCTTCAAATGCAGGTAATAGGTGTGGAACACCACGTTTGAATTCCATTTCTTAGCCATGTCGCTCGAGTACTAGAGCGTAGTGAACTTCATAGCTAGGGGTTCAGACAACTCAATCTCAGGGAAGGTTGCTCCTTTCGACATATCCCAAGAAATGAAGGTGGTGAGGATCAACAACCAACTAAAATGGAACTCATAGCCCTGATCCTGAGCTTCATGACAGTCTTTCTCTAACTGGTTGACGAGGTAGCCTGCCCAGTTCATTTGTAGTCCTTAAATGCATTTTTCCGTGAGGTCAACAACAAACTCCATGACCTGTGTGGGTCTGTTCTTCCTTACTATCTTATCAATGATCAACTGGTAGGCTAGGAGCACTACGTCTTTCTAGATGGAAGCTACCTTGTAGCCTCGCTTCCCCTTCTCCACATCCCCATAGGTGTCTTTGATTCTCTATGCCAGGACGCGATCTGCAACCTTCCCTGGATAAAAGTCTTGTGGGTCTGGTCCTTGCATGCTTAATCCAATGACCCAATGGATCAACGTCGGATCTACAGTGATGCATTTGTCCAACCACAAATAACCTCCATGGAAGCAAGATAATAGGATTTTAACGCACATGTTAACCTCCTGATGCCTTCCAAAGTGGGGTATCTTCATTACGTTCAGGATGGTGGACCTCACGATGTTTATGGTCCACAATTGGGGGATGATCTTTGACTTCATCCCCTTTGTCTTGGTCAAATACTTATGTGTGGTGAGCATTCCATATTTCTTGCGATATCCCAAGTTGAAGTCACTAATATTCAACATCATAATCTGTCCCAACTGCAGTCCAACTGCACATATCCCCTTCGGAAGGTACACAATGATCAAGGTGTAGTCAAAGTCCCTCGGGACACTGTCACGACTAACCATGCCAGCTAGAGGTGGGATATAGTCAAGCATGATATATGGGATGAGCTTCACATTCGCCAAGTCATCACGATGCTTGCTATGTTTCTCAGCAACGGTTCGACTAGACAGATGTTGTGCAGTCGATGGGGATGCTTCCAATCCTCTCATCGATGAAGCTTGTATGCATGTAGACATCACCTTTTCATCCATGAGGTATATTAGGATCTCTTTGATGAAATTTTCTATTGCGCTAAAGTCATCCGACATGAATGCTCGAGGTTAGATATCTCAAGTCGGTGAGAAAACACTCAATGTAACAGAACGGGTGGCAAGCTTTCAATAAGCACTGGGTGAAAGCAACTAGTTCTCTGTGGGCTTGGATAATCACTATTGGAAAAAGTGTTCTCAGTGCAATGCTTGATGAGATAAATAGAAAACATCGTAATAGACTCTTCCAATTAGAAGGAACGCCTTAATCAATGCAATTCCATCTGTTATGGCACGATACGAACGATCGAATGACGATCTTTCTAGATATAACTGTGTTTCTAGCCGTTCTGGAGCGTTGTTCTAACAGTCGTGATGCCTCCAATGGTCATATCGCTTCTCTGTGGTGAAGTGCCAATCTACGTTGTTCTGATATCCCGACGAAGTTCTAGTTCTGCAAACCTTCCTTCTGCGAAGTCCTTTCTGGAACTTCCTGCAATTTTTCTAATTTTGCTTTCTTCTTGCTGAGATTTTTGGCTTTCTTTCCTGTGATTTGAGTCACTGGTTTCCTCTTTCCATTAATTTTCTTATCTCCTCTTAACATAGTAACTTTGCACTGTGGAGGGTCTTTCATAGGGTTTGAGGGTAATACTTCTTCTCTTTTTGGGGTAGGTGCTCTACTCTCTTGTATGGACAAGGGTTTCAAGTCTTCCTGTGTTCTTTCAACTTCGACAGCCAGGTCTCTGGTCCTTAGTAGCTTCGACTTGTCCTCCCGTTCTTCCAGTAAGTGAACTATTCTCCTAGCCATGAAATCTCTTAGTTCTTTCTTTTTCTGCTCTAGAGCTTCCTCTTCTTGTTTCCTTCGTATCTGATCTTTCTCAACCCAAGTTTTTCCTAGCAAAATAGCAAATGGGGTGTTGTTCTCAACAAAATTAACGACCTCAAATTCTTCTTCTGTCAAATTTCCATGAGCACTCATAGGTATCTGGGTAAGTATTCCACATAGGGTTATCATCTTCCCTTTAAACAATTCTATTTCTCCCAATGAAGGAACCATAGCAGGCTTTCCCAAAATTTCCCAAGTTCTTTCTGTCATGATATTCACTTGTGTTTCCTCATCCAGGACATAGTATATGTCAAATTCTCCTATTCTTGTTTCTATGCACTCCTTCTCTTTTAAGACCCATGATAAATTGATGTCTCTGTGATCATTCAGGGTTTCTTTCATCTACAATAATGCAGTTTCTGATTCTTTCTGGTTTTTGAGAATATTCTTAGTCTCTTGACCTTCCTTATGGTATTCTTGTCTCATGTTCATCTTTCAACTTTAGAAATAATTCTAGGACAATCTAAAAATTCATGTCCAGTAGCCTTAAAACAAAGGCAAATAGGACCTCGACCAGGGCATTCCTTAGCAAGATGTTCTGGTCTTCTACAATTATAACAAAGAGTTAATCCTCTCTTTCTCTTGAATGATCCCCAACCTTTCTTGTACTGCACACTGGGATCATAGTGGTGGATCTACAAAAAATTCTTTCTAGGATCCTGCATCCAATTGTTAGTCCAACAGTTCTTTCTATGCATAGGAATAACATATCTTTCACTAGTTCTATCAGATATATTCATATCAAATCTTCTTTCTTCTAGTTGTGCCCTAATTTTC
This sequence comes from Picea engelmannii, assembly GCA_009831015.1. Taxonomy (NCBI): domain Eukaryota; kingdom Viridiplantae; phylum Streptophyta; class Pinopsida; order Pinales; family Pinaceae; genus Picea; species Picea engelmannii. The sequence continues at coordinate 724,357 of ML780042.1, forward strand.
AGACTAGGACAAAATCTATCAAACATACCTAGATCCATTCTTTCGAAAAAAAAAAATTCACTTATATTACCTTTATCAGAGTACAAAAATTTAAGATCTTACCTCTTTTCTTCAGATCTTAT
>ML780042.1:748373-758469 GCA_009831015.1 Picea engelmannii
TGTTCAAGCACCCACTTGAACCTCTGAGGACAACAGTCCTCCCGAGCACCTCCCAACCTCCCTAAAATATTAATTCTTTGTTACTCAAACTTATTACAGTGATATAATGTTCAACAATGGCTTACCAGACTCATCACTGTTCTACTGCATTTCGTTATTCTGTCTGCCTCATTGCCTTCCTGCACACCTCACTTGCGCTGTCAGTTATTTTGCCTTTTAATCTCTGTGCGCCATACCCATTCACTACACAGATCCTCTTCTGTTCAATTCAGCTGCTGCACTCTCCTTCTTCTTCACACATGAATCACCTTCACCAACTACAATCACAACAAAATCCAACAACAACAACAACCCTTCTCTTCTTTGTACCATGTTTATATAGCTTCTGTGCATCTTGTGCATGCAATATTTCCATTCCTCTGCATGCTCAAACCGCGCCAATCTCCTGAACCTCTCGAGTGCTCTGTGTGATCATCATCATAACTCTTCATCTTCTCTGGCTGTTTTCCCACGCGTTCAACATCATTGGATGTTATGCTGAGATTCTTCAGCCTCTCTGGGAATTGAGACTCTTCATCTTCTCTGTGACAGTCGAGCTCACCTTCTCTGTTTCAGATACAGGCCTCAATGCTCATTAGATGTTAATTGCCTCCACTGGCATCTTCATCCCTCTCAGAGACTCTTCACTACCTCTGCCAGTCATCCCGTAGTGACTTCAAGTCTTCTGGCAGAACCCATCAGCGGTTTCTGGCAGTTACACTGTATCGTGCTACAGTTGCCCTTTGATCTTGTTCAAATTCATCTGCACCATTGGATTGAATCCATGGGGTCTTGCATTCATTTCGGCATTTCGGCATTTTTGCATTCCTATGGCCAAGTGTCTCAACACTTCATATCGTGATCTACAAAGCTCCAATATAGAGCTTTTTTGTGCTAGCTCCTTCCTCTATATGACCATGGCTATGACCAACAGCTTTCGCGATTTCGCATTTCATGAATCTGGAGATGAATCATCTCGACTCTCCAAGTCGCGATCCACGAAACTCTGAGATGGAGCTAAGATCAACGGTCCACGATCTCGATGATTCTACGGTCCAGATCTCATCGTGAATTCACATATCGCGATTCCTTCAATAGAGATTCTTGTCACACCAAGTCGCGATAGGCGAGACTTCGAAAAGGAGCTTAGATCAATGGTCCATATCTTTTGGTGTATTGTTGGTCAGGATCTTTTCGTGATCTCACATCTCGTTGATCCTTCGATGAAGGTGCTCGTAACTCCAAGTTGTGATAGGCGAAACTCTGAGATGCAGCTTTATGGTGCTCTGATCTTTCACCACGCGTCCTCTTGATCCAACGGTCCATGATTAAATCGCGATCTCGCTTCTCACTGTTCCTTAGATGGAGGTTTTTGTCACTCCACGTCGTGATAGGCGAAGCTCCGATATGGAGTATGATCAATGGTCCAGAGCTGATCTCTACTTAACGGCTGCGATTGAATCGCGAAATTGCATATCGCGATTTCTGGGTTCTTGTTGTCAAGTGTTTTTGTCATTTCAAAGTCTTGATCCCTGATACTCCATGAAGAGAATCAACGGTCCAGATCACTTATTAATTTGACGACTGCAAATACGTCATGATATCGCATATCACGATTTTGGCATTTCTGTTGCACTGTTTACTTGCCTCTACATGTTGCGATCCCCGAAACTCTGCTGACGTCACACGTGGATTGACACGTGTTGAATACTGCCACATTTCACTCTGATTCATGACTTACATGTTCCTGAATTGTTGAATCAGCCTGACACCTATCATTACCTGGTTGTGCCACGTGTCCCTAGCTAACGTGGTCTACTGTCGTGAGTTGGGTTGACGGTCTTGATCACATCTTGATCTGACGGTTCAGGTTCAGTCGGGATTTCACACATTGCGATTTCGAGGTTCCTGATGCTTTGACATGTCCAACTCTCGATCCCCGATGCCTCTCCATTGAGTGGAATCAACGGTCCAGATCAAAGCTTGATCTGACGGCTCAGATTACATCGTGATTTTTCATATTGGGAAATCGAGATTCCTGTTGCATTGCTTCTTTGACATTTCCAAAACGCGTTCCTCGAAACTCCGACGCGCTCTTTACACACTAGCTCTCCTGGCTAGGCTCTGGCCCATATGACCGTTAACCCCATGACCACAGCCAAACCTCCTTGCACTTTTAAATACCGTGCAGGTTCTCCTCGATCCAACGGTGGTCAGACCCTGCGCTCGGATCTAACGTGTGAGACCTGTCCTTCTCTTTAGCGTGCTCTTCTTGTCTATATTCATATCTGACGACCCTCGTTCTATCGAGATTTCACCTTGGCTTTTCCTTATGGTAAACCTCGTGTAGCTCCTGTCTGATCTGATGGCGAACGGGATTTCTGAATGAGATCCAACGGCTGTGGATTTCCGTCTTCCTTCTCTTCTGTGAACTCCTGTATCTTGAGCTTTGCTGCGCGCGTGCTCCTCGATGTTGTTCCTCCTGAGCTTTCACTTCCGAATCCCCAAGGGATTCTTGGAATTCTATGCCTCTGCAAAGTCTTCACATGCACACTCTAATCCTGCCATCTTCACTGTTGTACTTAAGCCATCATCACTATTGTACTTGCCATCAATGACAAGTCTACGCTGCCTGTAAAACATGCCAACAATCCTTTGTACATTCTTCCTGTACCCATGCCATCTTCATTGGTGTACTTGCCATCAATGACAAGCATTTTCTACCTGTTAAACATTTCCAACAATCTCCCCCTTTGGCATTGATGGCAACAAAGGCACCCAGATTATTTTCTCCCCCTTTGACATCAATGTCAAAGAGAACATGCTCCCCCTGAGCTGTTGTGGTATTTTAGAAGGTATCAGATATTAAATCAATGTAAGCTCCCCTTGATGAGATGGACTCTCTCATTTTAGGTCTGCAGAATATTTGTGTCTAAACCAGAGTCTTCTCTTTCTGATTCTTGGACCTGTTCATCTTCAGCTTCCGCTGTATCATCTGTGGAAAATTCAAAATTGCTCACCTCTCTTACTCAGACTCCTTTATCAATCTTATCATGAGTGGATGACTCCCCCTGTCACTGTTATCTCTCTGCTTCTATCTATTTTCCCCCTTTGTTCCTAAAAGGTTAACTTTCCTTGACACGATCTTTCCTCTTGTTGTCTCTATAGGAACACTGTGCAATTGTAACTTGTACCTTTTAAATAGCCCTTGGATCTCCACATTGAATCTCATCGATCTCTATTGCTGCACTTTTCATTTTTCTTCCATGATGCATTCAATCCAGGGCCTTTATGTCCATATTCAATCACAGGAGAAAACTGCTACACCCACTCTCACGCCTGCTTTTCTTTCTCACAAATGAAGGACCTATATCAGGTTTCTTAGGAGCACTGATTTCTACCTTGTTGAGTCCAATATTGGATTTGTCATTTGGTGATATCTGGCTATCAAAGACCTTGTCCAGAGTTATGGATCTGCTCAAGAACTTGATTTGGGTATCTTCCTTCTTAACCCTCAAGACTTTTGCTTCCTTCTTATGACATGGCTCTTCTCCTACTTCATCCATGGGGAAAATGCTAACTGAACATGCTTTTATTGTATCTAAATCTTCTTCTTTACTTGCAGGGGAGGATTCAATTTCAACATCATTAATTTTCTTTATACTTGCATTCACCACTTGTCCTGAGTTTATATTTACCTTACATTCTTTGGACGTGAGAACCTCTTCAATTCCTCTGTCACACTTTTGAATTGAAATGAGCGAATTATGTTTCAGACCATCCACAAGCAGAACGTACTGGGCTTCTCCTTTGTCATTACTCAAACTCATCATCCCTCTATCCTTGTTTTTTCCTGGTTCATCATTTTCAGGGATCACATTTCCTGTTTTTCTTTTACTTATGGACAATAGCTTATCCTTGTCTCCAGTTACGTGCTTGGAACATCCACTGTCTATTTTTCCAGAGGCCTTTTGTTTTTGAGTTGAAGGTGCTTGACCACATTTTTCACTATCTTTCCTCTTCCATGTGCTGGTCTTTCTATCTAAGAACTTTATTCTTCGATCTGCTTTGTAATTCTTGAGATGGCAGTTTGCCGCTTTGTGGCCAAAGTTGTGACAGTTATAGCATTCAATCTCATTGTTCAACAGGTCAAAGTTGTTGTCGCAGGGTTGTCTAATCATTGATTGTTTATTGATCCTTGACCTCTTCAATTGCATGTCCCTAGACTTAATTTGGCAATTTGCAATATGTGATGGTTTGTTACTTTGTTGTATCATTCTTTGTTGTGGCAGAAATTTATTCCTTGAAAATCTTAATTGCTCACGTCTAATACTTAAGGAACAATTTACAGCTTTGTGACCAAAATTAGAACAGTAGAAACAATATCCATAGAAAAATTCTTTGTACCTGAAAAATGGTTGTCTTCTTTGATCAAATCGATTTCTTTCATATTGATGATGTCTTTGTGCAGGGAATGCATTGTTTCCTTGTTCTACAGATTCACTCCTGGCACTTTTTCCTTTACTTGTCCTCGGAGGCTGGTTGTCTTCCTTTGTTTCTGCAGGCTTGTTATTGTCATTGGTTGTACTTTTGACATGGACACTATCTCTGACAAACTTGATGGGTTCTTTGTTTCTTGGCTGACCACTACTTGATCCCTCTTCATAACCCAAACCATTTTTCATCTTTGGATTCCTTTGCTGATTCAGAATGGTGGCTAATCCTTCTGAGGCTTTGATACTGGATAGATTATGATGATACAATGCTTGAAACTTCTTCATGTCTTTCCTAGTTTTCACTACTTCTTCTTCCAGGGCTTTAGATCTTGCCCTCTTTTCTGATAGCTGATGTTTCAGAATATCCTCGATTTTCCTTGCCTCTTCTAATTCCACTTTCAGCAGGGAAAAGTCTTCATCAGGATGTTTACTGTCTTTCTCAAACTGTATCAACGATTGTTTTTGCTTTCTGTTCTTAATTCTGAGTCTATCAATCTCTTCCAGTGCATTGATCAGTTCTCCTTCCATATCAACCACAACTTCTTCATCATTCTCATCATTGACCTTGCTTTCATTGTCACCATCCTCTTTGGCCATAAGAAAGAAGTCATTTACTTTATCTTCACATGAGGAATTACTATCGGTGTCTTCTAAGGAGTCATCATTGTTTACACATAAACTCTTATTCTTATCAAATCTTCTTGATTTGTGCTTCTCTTCATCTTCAGAGTTTTGATCATGTTTCTTGTGTGGACATTTATTTGCAAAATGACCTATCTTACCACAGTTGAAACATTTGAAGGGCAGGTTACCTTGGTACTTGCCTGATCCTTTCTTTAGTCTTCTCACGAATTTTTCTTCAATTTCATCAGGTTCAGAATCTTCATTTTTATCTTCTTTAAGTGATGCTTCTCTAGAGGTGGGTTTATCTGTAACTATCTTCATCTCATATGCAGTCAACGTTCCTAGAAGTTGATCAAAAGACAAGGTTTTTAGATCATTAATTTCTTCTATAGCAGAGACCTTCGGGTTGAACCTATCTCGGAGAGATCTCAAGATTTTATGAACTAAAGAAGGTTCCCCAATTGTTTCACCAAGTGCCTTCATCGCATTTACCATTCCTTCTACTCTCAGAAAGTATTTTCCAACAGTTTCATCTTCTTTCATCTTAATCTTTTCAAATTGTACTCTGTAGGTTTGAAGCTTGGCATCTTTCACCTTCTCATTACCTTCATAGTTGTTAATGAGTTTTCCCCACATTTCTTTAGCAGTTTGAAGATTCATCACCTTCACAAACTCGGCTTCTGCAAGTCCATTCAAGATAGCATTCATTCCCATAGCATTAAAGCTAAATTCTATCTTATTATCCTTGGAAGCTAGAACAACATGCTTTATGTATCCAGTCTGTACTACATCCCATACATAAGCTCCTAAGGCCATTAGGTATGATCTCATTCTAACCTTCCAGAAGGAAAAATTTGTTCCATCAAATAGAGGAGGCCTAGTGACTGAAGTCCCTTCATGGCTTGTCATGTTTAAGCTCTAGGATATACCCTTAGATAAAAGGGGCCGGCTCTGATACCAATTGTTGGACAACTGAGAGGGGGAGGGGGGTGAATCAGTTGTATCGGAGCTTAAACAATTATGATTTTTTTAAACTCTTTGCTGAAACACTAAATGATGATCACAATAATGCAAGGAAATAAACAATGGCACATTCAACATCAGTCACATATGTGAGAAACACAGAGACAGGTATTTCCTGAGGAAACCCATATAGGGTAAAAACCTCTTTTTCTTTATATGATAAGTAATAGTTACATTCTTTACATTATCATACACATGAGCACCAACTCATAATGAGGCTACAACCTCTGTTTTGCAAGCTACAACTTGCTAAGAGGACCAACTCTCTGTTTTCTCTAGCACCCACTAGAAGGAAGCACCAACTCCCTGGTTTCTCTAGCATCAACTAGAAGGAAGCACCAACTCCCAATTTTCTCTAGCACCAACTAAGAGGAAGCACCAACTCCTTGAGTGTTTCCAGAACCAACTGGATGGAAGCACCAAATTCCAATCATACAGGCACCAACCTGTGTAACAGAGAACAAGAGTTCTCCCTTGCACCACCCTGCCACCCTGGTTTCTCTGGCTACAACCAGATGGAAGCTACAACTCCCTGTGTTCAAGCACCCACTTGAACCTCTGAGGACAACAGTCCTCCCGAGCACCTCCCAACATCCCTAAAATATTAATTCTTTGTTACTCAAACTTATTACAGTGATATAATGTTCAATAATGGCTTACCAAACTCATCACTGTTCTGCTGCATTTCGTTACTCTGTCTGCCTCATTGCCTTCCTACACACCTCACATGCGCTGTCAGTTCTTCTGCCTTTTAAGCTCTGTGCGCCATAACCATTCACTACACAGATCCTCTTCTGTTCAATTCAGCTGCTGTACTCTCCTTCTTCTTCACACATGAATCACCTTCACTAGCTACAATCACAACAAACTCCAATAGCAACAACAACCCTTCTCTTCTTTGTACCGTGTATATATAGCTTCTGTGCATCTTGTGCATGAAATATTCTCCATTCCTCTACATGCTCAAACCGTGCCAATCTCCTCAACCTCTCAAGTGCTCTGCGTGATCATCATCGTAACTCTTTAGCTTCTCTGGCCGTTTTCCCACACGTTCAGCATCATTGGATGTTATGCTGAGATTCCTCAGCCTCTCTGAGAATTGAGACTCTTCGTCTGCTCTGTGACAGTCGAGCTCACCTTCTCTATTTCAGGTACAAGCCTCAATGCTCATCAACTATCAATCGCCTCCACTCGCATCTTCATCCCTCTCAGAGACTCTTCACTACCTCTGCCAGTCATCTCGTAGTGACTTCGAGTCTTCTGGCAGAACCCATCAGCAGTTTCTGGAAGTTACATTGTATCGTGCTACAGTTTCCCTCTGATCTTGTTCAAATTCATCTGCACCGTTGGATTGAATCCATGGGGTCTTGCATTTATTTCGGCATTTCGGCATTTCGACATTTCTGTGGCCAAGTGTCTCGACACTTTATATCATGATCTCCGAAGCTCTGATATAGATCTTTTCTGTGCTAGCTCCTTCCTCTATATGACCATGGCTATGACCAAGAGCTTTCATGATTTCGCATTTCATGAATCTGGAGATGAATCATCTCGACTCTCCAAGTCGCGATCCTCGAAACTTCGAGATGGATCTGAGATCAACGGTCCGCGATCTCGATGATTCTACGGTCCAGATCTCATCGTGAATTCGCATCTCGCGATTCCTTCGATAGGGGTTCTTGTCACAACAAGTCACGATAGGCGAGACTTCGAAAAGGATCTTAGATCAATGGTCCACATCTTTTGGTGTATTGATGGTCAGGATCTTTTCATGATCTCGCATCTCTCTGATCCTTAGATGGAGGTGCTCGTAACTCCAAGTTGTGATAGGCGAAACTTCGAGATATAGCTTTATGGTGCTCTGATCTTTCACCACGCGTCCTCTTGATCGAACGGTCCATGATTAAATCGCGATCTTGCATCTCGCTGTTCCTTAGATGGAGGTTCTCGTCAGTCCATGTCGTGATAGGCGAAGCTCCGAGATGGAGTATGATAAATGGTCCAGAGTTGATCTCTATTTAACGGCTGCGATTGAATCGCAAAATCGCATATCGCGATTTCGGGGTTCTTGTTGTCAAGTGTTTTTGTCATTTCAAAGTCCTGATCCCCGATACTCCATGAAGAGAATCAGCGGTCCAGATCACTTCTTAATTTGACGACTGCAAATACGTCGTGATATTGCATATCGCGATTTCGACATTTCTGTTGCACTGTTTACTTGCCTCTCCATGTTGCGATCCCCGAAACTCTGCTGACTTCACACGTGGATTGACACGTGTTGAATACTGCCACATGTCACTCTGATTCGTGACTTACATGTGCCTGAAGTGTTGAATCAGCTTGACACCTGTCATTACCTAGCTGTACCACATGTCCCTAGCTGACGTGGTCTGCTGTTGTGAGTTGGGTTGACGGTCTAGATCACATCTTGATCTGATGGTTCAGGTTCAGTCGAAATTTCACACATTGTGATTTCAGGGTTCCTGATGTCAATAAACTTTGACATGTCCAACTCTCGATCCCCGATGCCTCTCCATTGTGTGGAATCAACGGTCCATATCAAAGCTTGATCTGACGGCTCATATTACATCGTGATTTTTCATATCGGGAAATCGAGATTCCTATTGCATTGCTTCTTTGACATTTCCAAAATGCAATCCTCAAAAATCTAATGTGCTCTTTACACACTAGCTCTCCTGGCTAGGCTCCTGGCCCATATGACTGTTATCCCCATGACCGCAGCCAAAGCTCCTTGCACTTTTAAAGACCGTGCAGGTTCTCCTCAATCCAACGGTGGTCGAACCCTGCGCTCAGATCTGACGGCTGAGACCTGTCCTTCTCTTTAGCGCGCTCTTCTTGTCTATATTCAGATCTGACGACCCTCATTCTGTCAAGATTTCACCTTGGATTTTCCTGATGGTAAACCTTGTGCAGCTCCTGTCCGATCTGACGACTGATGAGATGTCTGAATGAGATCCAACGGCTATGGATCTCTTTCTTCCTTCTCTTCTGCGAACTCCTAGATCTTGAGATTTGCTGCGTGCGTGCTCCTTGACGCTCTTCCACCTGAGCTTTCACTTCCGAATCCCCAAGGGATTCTTGGACTTCTACGCCTCTACAGAGTCTTCACATGCACACTCTGATCCTGCCATCTTCACTGTTGTACTTAAGCCATCATCACTATTGTACTTGCCATCAATGACAAGTCTATGTTGCATGTAAAACATGCCAACAATCCTTTGTACATTCTTCCTGTACCCATGCCATCTTCATTGTTGTACTTGCCATCAATTACAAGCATATGCTACCTGCTAAACATTTCCAACAATGTCCTCATAAGAAAAAGAGAAATGAAGAAGGTTACTCAAAAGGCAGACAAACATATAAAGGTAAAAGAACTACAAAGAAAGTTTTCAAGAAAAAATTTTGCACCAAAGAAGACATTTCATCATCAGATGAAGATGAAGTCAATGACATTGAAACAGGGAGAGTTTTATTCATGGCAGTAGAAGACGCTGATAAAGAAGACTCCAAAAAATAATATGAAGAAGCATATGAAGAAGAAATTGAAGAGGCAGAAGTTGACTTCCAAGAAGAATTAATGAGTGCAATAGAAGTTATCAGAAGAGAAAAGAAGAAAAACAAGAAACTATAAGCATAACTAGATAAGAAAAAAAACACTCAAGAACTAGAACACATGATCACAAAATTGAAGGTTCAAATAGAAGAATATAAAAGATTTGAAGAAGCACTCAAAGAACAACTAGAAGAAAAGGACAGGATCATTGGAAACTTGGAAGCAGAGATTGTCACACTAAGAAAGGATATTCAAAAGAAAAATATGCATAATAGCTCAAAAGTTCTGGATGACATTATCAACAGTCAAAAATCTTATCTTGACAAGTCTGGACTTG
>ML780042.1:767752-815883 GCA_009831015.1 Picea engelmannii
ATTTAATGGAGAAATTAGAAGTGGACCCAACCCTAAAATAAGGAAAGTGGGCCAAGTGACCTAGAAGATGTTTTTAAGGAAGCTACTTGGAGAGTATAAATAAGAGGCAAGGCTCTCTCATTTGAATTACACTTGAACATATTAGATATCTATTGTTTTTTAAGGTAACCAAATGATATCTAAGCCGAAATTCTAAGGAAAGTGAAGAAAAGAAGGCCGAAATTTTGAGGAAAGTGAAGAAAAGAAGGACGAAATGCAAAGAAGGATAAATTCTTTTGATGGTTCTTTCTAAGGTATGTTATTTACAGGTCATCTCACCATTTTCGCTATAACTTTTTTTTTATCTAATGATTCAGATCCTGAAATTGCTGTGAAAGTGAGAAAACATATCCAAGTATCTGTGGTAAAAAATTCAGCTTGTGGGTCATTGTATTTTGGGAGTTACACTTTGTGGAAAATAGGGTTTGTGGCCAGTCCTGAAACTAGTCAAAATCAGGTGTTTCGGGTAAAAATGTCATAACTTCTTCATAACAGATCCAAATTAAGGGAGACAAAATGTGTTGGCTAGGGTACAATATTTAGTATTTTGTGTAACTGTTTCATATCAATTCATCAAATATTTTGTGTGGGGCATGCTCTACAAGATCGCTCTCTAGAATAAGCCAGAATTTAGCAAGGTATGTCATTTTTGCTATAAATCCTTTTATGAGAGGTTGCAAGTAGTGAGACTTTGAGGAATTGCATAAAACACTTTGAGTAACATTGTGTATCAGTTTTATATCTTTATAAATTACAGATTCAAAGTTATGATTACTTCAAGTTAGGGTTGTTGACTAATCCAAAACTAGGCATGTGAGACTAAAGAAAAGTTTGATGAAAATTATAGTCTCTTGTTTTTAAAGTTAAGGAAGGTTTGCAGGAATGTGATCATATACACCAGGTCTATTACAGAGCTACAAATCAGATTTGGATGATGAAATTGATGAGGGATTTTGGTTGTGGTACATGGTGAGTACATGGTTGAGACAAATAGTTGATGAATTGGCACACATACATGAGGTGTATAGTTGATGATGTTGGTACATATTGATGAGTCATAGTTGATGAGTATTTGACACATGATTGGTGCATGCTTCGTACATGGTTGGATGCACTTGTTTATGGTACAGGTTGATTATAGGTTGGTGCATGGTTAATGCACTTGTTTATGGTACAGGTAGATTACAGGTTGGTGCATGGTTGATGCACTTGTTTATAGTACAGGTTGATTACAGGTTGAGGTACAGGTTGATGCATGGTTCAGATTTATTGGTACATGTTTACAACGGTATATCTCATAGTGATAGTGTGACATTGGTTCCATCATTCTACTTCTACTTCAGGGTGGCAGGACAAGGAAATGACAGGTGGTTGTAGCCACCTTCTGGTTGTAGCCGGAGAACATTGGGGGTTGTAGCCAGAGAATTGGGGAGTTGGAGCTTCCCTCAGTTTGTAGCCTGAGAAACTAGGGTGTTGGAGCCTCTTTCCAGTTGCAGCTAGAAAACAAAGGAAGTTGGTGCTTCCAATGAATGTAATTCTTCAAGACATATAAGAAAAAACATTCTGTGGTTTTTTCCTGATTTGGGTTTCCACGTAAAACACTGGTGTACTGTGTATATGTGTGATTTTTTATTAGATAATAATTCTACATTGATATAACATTTGAAGAAAAATGATTATAATTACGCTATTACTAATTCACCCCCCCTCTCATTAATCCAACACTCTTCTTCTCTTTATTATCTTCGTTCAATGAAAAGAGCCACAAGAACCACTCCGCATAGGACAAAACATCTATGCGCACATCATGAGCTCCTCCTTCCTCGAGTTAGGTCACAACATAAATCCTTCTTACACAGTCTGAACACCAGCCTCTTACAATCACTTGCACTTAGCTCTGCAAGTCTTAACACATAATATGCACAAAGCCTCTAGCTCCACACTAAGCCACAAAAATTCACTACTACTACTTTCTTACATCACCTAGATATCTATTTATACATTTGAAATGGGTCCTAAACATGGGTAAACCCATGGGTTGACATCCCATACCCGTTACATAAATCTTAAATCGAAAATTCCCTAAAAAAGGGCTGAGATCCCGCGATCTCCACTTCACCTTGCGCTCCTCCTTCGACCAGCCTATCAAAGTCCCAAAAATGGTCAAACATGACCAAGGATATCCAAAACTTGGTCAAGGGCCAACATATCTATTCAATATGCAAATCCTATACTACCACTAGACTTAAAAATAGTTTTAATTGAAGTCATTTTAACAACAAGAGAAAATATTTCACCAAAATCTATATCTTTCTTCTGTGCAAACCCCTTTACAACAAGTCTAGACTTTTACCTTGTTTTTCCTCCATCTTCTTCCTTCAACCTATAAACCCATTTATTATACAATGGTATTTTACCTGTAGGAAACTGAACCAAGTCCCAAGTCTGGTTATGTACCAAAGAGTCCCTCTCCTCTTTCATTCCTTGCTCCCACTTCTTTTTAGTTTCTACCTGCATTGATTCTTCATATCTTTCTCGTTCACCAAAATTAATCAAAAGTAAATAATACATTGAATTAGAGTATCATTCAAGGGATTTACTTAACTTGGAATATATTCTAATAACATTTGCAAGAGTTTGAGGTACCTATTGTTGTTGAACATTTTGATTTTCTAGCACCTATGGAATTTCATTTTTTGTAATTTCATCAAGCACTATGTACTCTATGTTTTTCTTTTCATGTTTATTTCCCTATAATTGATCTTTGTACATGAATTTATCATTGAATACCAAATTTCTACTCCTAATTATTTTGTTATTTACCTAACCCCATAAGCGATAACCAAAATTATTAACTCCATATCCAATTAAACTACACTTCTTGGATTTTTCCTCAAGATTTGTTCTATTTTCTTTATCAATATAAACAATTTCTTCACAACTTAAAGTTTTGATAAATGAGTAGTTTAACTTCTTACATTTCCATGCCTCCTCTAAAATGTCACCATCCAAGTAATTTGAAGGCCCTCTATTTGTTAAGTAAATATAAGTATCCACAGCTTCTGCCCAAAAAAGTAAGGGAAATCCTACATGCAATTTCATACTCCTTGCATGTTCCATGATTGTCCTACTCATCCTTTCTAAAACACCAAATTAATTTGGTGGTCCTGGAACCATCTTCTATCTACAAATCCCATTGTATGAATAGTAACTATCAAACTCCTTGATATAGTATTCACCTCCATTATCTTATCTATGACACTTCAAATTTTTTCATGTCTCATTCTTAACCAAATCTTTCCATTTCTTAAATGTATCAAAAACATCATATTTTTTTTCCGAATGCAATAAACCTAAGTTTTTCTAGTCAAATCATCAATAAAAGTAATGTAAAAATAAGAATCACCAAGATATGATACCTGAGTCATTCCCCATACATATATATGCACAAGCTCTAACTTTTTACTCTTGTTTTCCTTCCCAACTCTAAGAAACATGACTCTCTTATATTTTCCATAAACATGGTGCTCACATAAATCCAAATCAACCTTCTTCAAATATGGTAACAAAATTATTGATTGGAGAATATGCATCCCCTTCTCACTCATGTTCCCAAGCCTATGATACCACAATGTTATATCCTCTCTTGTAGAAACTAAAGTAATATAAAAGTCAACATTTCCAATGCATAAATACAATGTACCTAGTTTTATCCTTTTGCTATTATTAGTGATCTTTTAGTGACCTTCCATGAATTTCTTGTAAATGTAATTGTACATCCTTCACTATCCAACTAATCCATTGAAATTAGATTTATTCTCAAATCAAGAACATGATTCACCTCTTTCATCAACCATTGATTTTCATTCTATAATTTTAATTGTATCTTACTCTTTCCAATAATTTTACATGGTTTATCATCACCCAAATAAACCTATCCAAAATCACCTTGAATATAATTTTTAAAATATTTCCTATGGGGTGTGGCATGAAATGAAGCCCATGATTCTAATACCCAATAATCATAAATATTATCTAATGAAACGATTAAACAATCTTGCAACACATCACCTATTACATTTGCTTCATGATTTTTCTCCCGTTGTCCATCTCCTTGTTTCCCTTTCCAAGGCCAACAATGTTCCTTCATGTGCTCTTTATTCCTGCAATTTCAACATTCTATCCTCCCTCTAGATTTGGAGATGTCGTTCTTATACTTCCCTCTATTCCACATGCTCTTTCCTCTCTCCCTTTGGCGTCCCCTGTTCTCCACAATCAAATAATTATCTGATGTCTCACCTATGATTTTCCATTGCATTTCCTCGCTAAAGATAACACCAACATCATCAAACATTAAAGTGTTTGAACTAGAGATAAAATTACTCATAGCCATGACCAAGACGTTCCAAATTTTTTTCAGTGAGCACAAAATCAAAATATCCCTAACCTCATAAGAAAATTTTTCTCCTACAAAACTTAACTAACCGGGGACCATGTTAAACTCGTTTAAATTATTGGCATCAAACCCACCTTCTGACATCTTCATATTAAATAAATGCTTCATAAGAAATATCTTGTTGGAGGTTGAGGGTTTTTCATATAGTTTATACAATGCCTTCATTAGATCTTTCATTATGTTTTATTTTAAAATTTTGAAAGCCACTAACACTGCCAGTCATAGTCGTATTATTCCTAGTTCCTTTCTATCAATAACCTCACATTATTCCTCCTTCATAACCACCAAATTATTTGTTATTCAGATCTATGACCTAATAATGAAAAATACAATTTTATTATGAAACTACAATATAATATATATAATATCCCACGACATCCAAAATCCCTAATCCATTGAATTGTATTAGATTACAACATTAATTTCTTAACTAGAATTATAGAACCATGGGCTGGAAAATCATGCGCCAAAAATCGCCCAAAACGGATGCAAAAAAATCACCACAAAATTTTTTCTTAGGGGGGAATTTGTTTTCTTAGGGGATCCCCTGGATAGGAGGGTCTTCTTCCCCCCTTGTGACCCCCCCTCCCCGTTGTGCCCAATATAATGCAAAAACACATGGGTCTAATCATACAAATAATATAACAAAAAACTCCCACCAAGGTCTAAAATCCAAATGTGGATGAAGCAAGACCTCTAAATAAGGAAGATAATCATGCTCCACAACCAACATTTGTGAGGAAGTACAACCATATGCCAAGGTCCCATGGATAAGTGTTGACCACAATGTTGAATTAACCCAAAGAACCAAGGATCCATATACAAGTACTAGCCACCATGTTGAACTAGTCCAAGTTCCACCTTAAACTTGTGTCCCATGTATGAGTGATGAATATGACACGCAATTGATAGCTCATGATCTCCATGAATGAACAATTAATATTCTCTAAATAACAACCAATGGCATGGGGATTCAAATAAATATAATCCTCAAAAATATCATCCACATAGTTTTAAAGGGTCAAGGCGTAATGTGGAAGGAACAATACTACTGTAGAATATGCAATATGGACACTAGTAGTCATAACCAACTCTTGATTTCCCTCATTGATGTTCTCTACATAAGGTGAAGTATAGTCAACAAATAGAATATGAAAATAGTTGTCATCCCATAAATGACAACTATCCATATACCAATCACCACACTCATTCTCTAAATCATACAAGGCATATCATTATTGATTATATTCTTCCTTGATGCAAGGGTATGTTGTCATAATAATACAATTCTCCTAATCTTTAATATATTAGACAAATTTTTCTAACAATATGACCATATTTCTATTCTTCATGCCCATAGGGGTTTTGAGAGTGAAATATTTCAAAGGTTATAGCACATGACATATCAATTGGAATCAAAACATATAATATACCAAATGAAACCCCTAAAAATCATATATGCAATGGTGCTAGTCTTATGGAAATCCTAGCACCATGTCAAAACTTATGAGCTATGTAGTCTTGTGGTTATAACAAAAAAACCCTAAAAAACTAATTTTAAATCAATGATATCTTGAACTCTTGAACTCCAATCGAGACAATTTTTTTTTCAAATCAATTGTTATTCCAAGAGGAACTTAGTTCTACAACTGGTTATAGCAAATTCTGCACCAAATTCTACAAAAATTGTTTGAATTGTCGCGCCCCTCCTTTTTTTGTTCCTTTAGAAACCTGCAAAATGAAAAAAAAATGCCACTTTTTTATCCTAAGAAAGAGATCAGATACCACTTGTTGGGTGCCTAAGATATGAAAATACAATCACACACGATATATCGAATAATATTATACAAGAAATCAATAATTTATTAATATGAAAACCCTTAAGGTAGGGAAACACCTTACAAGTGATCCTTTTATGGAAGGAATTCATTCCTATTCACTTGCCTCTTCAAGGGAAAAACCTTTTATTGAGATAAGCTCCAAATTAAATACTATTACACCATGCTTCATTACATTTCTTACACTTCTTTATATAATACTATCTACCTCCTAAGATCATTCTAAAGAAGAAGCCTTCTCACATTTATTGTGTTCACACTATTACATGGGATTTGTTTACTAGAAATGGCCTCCACACATAATAATACATAACCACATTATTATTCCCATTGGGTACCTCCCTAGGTACCCCATATTACCCCCCTAAGTCTATCTACCTTAGTGGGCCTTATTTAATAATATAGTTGACCTATTCCACCTTACAATGAATGGCCTCCACTATTATTACGTCACTATGGGCCCTTTGGCCCCCCATTACACCCCTAGGTATAATACCATTTTTGTATACTTTGTATAGATAATACAGATTCCACCAAGGTATGTTAAAACGTGATTGGAAGTTATGTTAAACCTTGGAAATTGTTAGGGTCCTACCCTCCCTACCCCTAAGTAGATAGATATATTGCTATGTATGGAGGACATCTATAGTAAATAAGGCCCATGTAGTAGTGTGAATGAAATAAATTTAAGAAGGCTTAGTAGAAGGTGTTAACTACCTAATCCTTGGGATTATGGTATACTCTAAATAACTAGTTTAGGAATATGAAGAGTCTGGTGAATAAGAACAACAACTGGACCTATGGGAAGATGAAACCAAAGGTCATGTTTGATTGTATTTATATATGGATATCTTTAATAAAATTCATCCAAGCATGGATTTATTGAATTCTCTTCTTTTTAGTGGTATCAAATCAAGGTTTTCTTGATAACTCCATGATTTGTAACTACTTTCCTTGCCTCTAGTTTGCTCCATGGATACAAAAAAATTCATTCCACTAGGGTGTTGTAGGGTTGAAATGATATAGGCATTCATAATGAATTTATAATGATCTTGATCTTCATCCATGCATGCAACTTAGGAATACAAGATTAATCACTATAAATTGAATTGAATAAATTGAATTCCAAAGCAGGTGCACAACCAACATTATTGTTGTCTGGAAAGCGAATCATGTTTCTCCTCTAAGATAGGATAAAAAAACACTCTCCCCTCTCTGAAAAAATCATGATTCTCCTCCACTGTAGGATATAATGACACTCTTCCCTCTATGAACAAACCCTTGGGCATGATAAACCCACTTTTATACATTGTCATAAAAGAGCTTTAATACATTGTCATAAACCCTTGGACAAAGAAGAGCTTTAATACATTGTCATAGCTTATGAGTGAAGCTTATGAACCACAACTCAGACATTGACCCATACATCATACCATATATGCGAGTTGCAATTTTAGGACTCTCATATCATCATTGAGAAGGATTTCTCTCAGAGCGGAGAATTCAAGATTTCATTCACCGATTGCTTGTTTTTAGAGCTATGCATGGGCGACTGTTTCATTTTTCTCAGCATAGGTGCCTACACTATTACCACTGACTATAATTTTAATGGACTCTCTATTTATGTATTTGGAACATATTCACCAGCATTTGGTATCTCTTTGACACCATTGTTTGGTGCAACTTCAACACCCACATTTAGTTCTACATTTGGAAACAAACCCATGTTCAGGTCAACAAGGGTGTTGTTGGAATGTTTGGGATGACTCGAGTTCTACTTTAGGTTTCCAACAAAACCCTGCAAACCATCAGCCCTTATAGAGACCAAAAGGTAACACTGTGCACATAGTGCACAATGAAGTCTCACTCGAGATAGATTATGGGTGACTGCAGGACCCATGTGTTTGCAAACATGGAAGGGAGGTTGTTGTGGGGATGTCAGACGTTATTTCTACCTCAACATACCTCAGATATAATATTCTAACACATTATTACATTATGATCTACCATTATGTAATTCCATTTATTAAGGTTCATTCTGTAGTAAATATCATAATTGTTCTAATGTGCACTATATTTTACTACTACATATTCATCCATTCAATATAACTTAAACAATAAATAAAGAAAAAATTCCACATAGAGACACAAATTTTTACCATCGTTCACCAACTCGGGATATGTCCATGAAGATCTGGAATTCTTCGCTCTTTTATTATTCTTCATCAAAATTCATAGCGGTGCATGCATTACATCTGAGTATAATTGAAGCTATTGAGGCTGACAAGATCACACCAAGCTCCACAACTTGTGATATTACCCTCGATTACAACTCATCTCTCTATATCCAAAACTAACTATAAGATCATCTCCAAAAATAGCTCAACAACTATATCTCACAAGTATTCACCACTACTTGAACTAGCCAAAACTGCTAGGTCTGGCCTATCACTCCTTAGATCTCCTCAGATTTCATAATACATATTTATACTACAAAAATGGGTTGATACTTGTTAAAACAATGACCAAAACCCTAAACCACTAACCCTAGGTGAGTTAGGTTTGTCCACTTTCTAAATACCTACACATGATTGATCAGTGTCCTTCTTCCTTTGACTTCCGTTCTTCGTCGACGCTGCTTTTCCTTGTGTTTCAGCGTGCACTCTGTTTCTGGTCCATTTTCTAACTTCTTCATTAATTGTTGTGTTGTTCCCCAAAATGCCCCAACACTAACCTGTGGCTTGTCTCGAGCCACTCAAATAGTGTGTGCCTCTTGTACTGATTTCTCTAGCTTTTGGAATGTACCTAAAATTTCTTCGACTCAAGACTTTACTTGCTCACTCTTCTCTACTACAATATCCACATCTTGCACAGTGATGTGCTCCTTCAACAATTCTTCACTTTCCAATCCAAACTTTTCAATATGACCCTTAGTTGCATCAATCTTTGTCTGCATTTTCTCTGCACCTTCTTACAATGGTTCCAACTGTTCCTGGCTTGACTGCTTTTCTTCCTGCATACTCTTCAACTCTGCCTGCAAGTTCTTCATTTCATGCACACTCTTCAATTTATCTGATATTCTCATTGTTTTTTTCTTTTGCTTTAAGTCTTGTAGCATAGTATTTACACCTTCTTCTTTCTGGTCTAACTCCTGCAGTTTGTCATCCTCCTGTAGCTCTGTCCATAACTGCACACTCTTATTATACAAATCTGTGATTTACTGGATTCTTTGTGTAATTGTCTCCAAACGACCTGTAACCTCTTTCTCCCTTTGTGTTCTGACCTCTGGTGGAGTTCTAGGTGCTAGGAGTTCTGTCAACTCTGAAATGTGGCTCCTATAATCCTCCATAGCCTGCACTATATTATCAATTTTCTCCTCTGTTGGTATGTTGCCTTCTTACATGTTGTCACAAATTGTTTTAAACACGTCTTCCACCTATTTCTCCATTATGTCAGTGTGTTTCTTTATTGTATCTCTCTCAAAATGCATCTGATTGATTGTTAACTCCAGTGTCCTCTTTACTTCATTAGCCAATTTTAAACTTGTTGCATCTGCACGGGCCCTTGACTGAATTTCCTGCATGACACTGATTTGAAGTTTATACAATGATTTCATTGGAACCTGTTCGACAACACATGTATTCCAATAGAGGATGAACACCTTCAATAACTGCTCACACAACCAGATCAAAGATCAACCAACCGATGTTTTGACGTGGTAAAACCCCTATGGGGAAACATCCATGACCCCAACCAATGCGACCACTTGGAGTAGTTTATTAATGCAAAATAAACAGATTATAGAGAGATTTTACAAGAGAGTTTCTGACAATCGATCATCGACAAATGACCCTCCATTCTCTTTCAATAGAGATCATGGACCAATTGGGTGTTAAGCCACAAATCAATGGTTGTTAATATCGAGGATAATATGAACCATCAGATCACTCTATGTCGGGAACATATTGTGACCATCGGATTTCCTAACTTTAAATGCATACTAATGCATACTAAAGAAACACACTAAGAAACACACTTTAACCTAACAACACATTATACCAAGTAGATATTTACTAACTCCTAAGTGTCTAAATATCCTAACATCTCCCCTTAAGAACAACTTCAGATAGGATTGAAGGATTTACAATAGTGACAAAATAGGAGAAGGAAGGAGGTATTAGGGCCTATCCCCCCTTAATGAAAACTTCCTAAACTTCTAACATAGATTGAAGTTTGGAAAACTTCGCTTCTGTAAGAGACTTTGTGAAAATGTCTGAAAATTGATCTTTTGTAGGGAAAACGAGCACTTCAATAACTTGATCATGAATGACCTTTCTCATGAAGTGCATCTATAGCTCGATGTGCTTGTTTCATTGATGTTGAAATGGGTCTTTGGTGAGCTTGATGGCACTCTAATTATCACACCAAATGTTGGTTGGATGCTGCTGATGGAATCTGTTGGGCCCTTCATTTTTGGATTTGAAGCTGCGCAAGAAGAACTACAGTCCTAATTTTGGTTTAACATGATTTGCACAAGCTACAGAAGAATATGGATAGTGGAGCAAGGAAAAGAAAAAAAAATCGGTTGTGGAAAGGGACAACGCAACACCAACAAGCCAAAACAAATTACAAAAGAACAATAAAGCATGGGAGCCCAAAGCCAAAAGATCTCACTCAGCCTATATATCAAATGAAGACTATTGTAAAAGGGTTGGGTTGGGTTGGCTAGTGTTGATAGGTTGAGTTTTGTTGTTGTTAGTCGGATGTTGTTGTTGGGTTTAGTTGAGAAAAGGTTCTGTAAATGTAATTTGTATACAGTTTTGGGTAGAGAGAGCTTTGTGACAGGAGTCCAGAGTTAGAAGTTTTTAACAAAGTACCAATCTGTATCTCTGAGATTGTATTCAATAAGTTTTGAAGATAATAGATGAAGAAGGACCCGAAATTTTGAAATATAATGTGTCATTCTGTGTTTATACTTATGCATTGTAACTTTAAAGTACTTATTTATTCTTGATGGGATCCATATGATATCTATGTGTATGAATGATTTTCGCAACTTAAGTGTCTTTAGTTCTAGTATGCATGAGTTTAGATCTGTTTGGTAGTTGGTCTATATTGTGCAAGATCATGGTGAATCTTGAAGGTTCTGAGAACCCACCCAAGTATTCTCCTTGTCATTCCCTATCCTTTTGTCTTGAAATTTTCATCTCTTCGGAGGAGATGAAAATTCCAGCACTCTAGACTACATGGTACCTTTTGTTGGTAACCTGAGAAGGACCCTGGTCTCATCAATTCTGCACCAACAAAATGGTTCCGTTGACAGGACCCACGTTAAAAGGGAACCTGTAGGGAGAATGCATCCACAGATTATAAGATATAATATTCACCATTGATGGGAGAGAAATTACGACGCCTTCACATGGAAAGAAGCAAGGTTGAGAGGAAAATATGTGAAAGATACACGAGAGGTAGTATTTTACTTAGAAAGATCAAGCGAATAGTACGAGATATTCTGGGTTAAGTTCCCGGAAGAACTTTTCCACTGGATAGATAGGCTCCAAGAAGCTCCAAAATTCCAAGAACGAGTCAAGAATACCTATGCTTGGGATACACGAAATATCACAACACTTCATCGGCTGGATATTCTAGTAACGAGAGAAATCAATTTCTGGGTCAAGACAACACTAGAAGAATACATTATTGAGTTTACAGCTGAGAATCACCAATATTTTTCATGGGAAGAAGCAGATTTCAAGAAAGACGCAAGGGGAATACTGTTGAGAGAAATCCCCGTATGGATCAAGGTTTTCTTGATAGAAGAGGGGATGTTGACTATGTCCCCGACTGAGATGGCAGTGTAAACACCTTCGCTTGGGGTGGGGTTAGTTTGGGGTGGATTCATGGCCTAAGAGAGAGGAGAGGGTTCTTTGAAAAAAGGGGGGGAGTAGCAAGAAATGGACTCAAGATATGAGCGCGCCTTGAAAAGAGACACCATAGTTGAGAAGTGGTGGCACAATAAGATAAAGAAAGCAGTGAAATAGTCTGAGAAGTTTCAGAAATAAGTTAGACCATGAGAAGTAGAGGAAGGACAGATGGAAGACTTGCAAAAGATAAGAAGACAAGAAATACTAACTAGTTAAAGATTAAGTGAGAGAGAAGCGCAGAGAGAAAGAAGTCCCCAAGAGGGTGGAAATGAAGGATAAGGCTTAGAATAAAGGGAGAAGGAAGTCAACCTAGATCTTGAAGAAGAAAGATAATATTCAGCCCCGATGCCAGGAAAGATCAGGAATTCGACTGAAGATACCACCCTAGAGGATGAGAACAAGACCCCCTAGATCAAAGAAACCTGCCTGAATCCAGTGGTGCTAGCCCCAAATCACCCATACCCCAAGTATCTTCTATACAAGTGGTAAACTCAATACTACCGTATTATGCTATTTTTGTTCCAGTACATCCAGTTAGTCAGTCACAACCAGGAAGCACAAGTACTGGGAGGATATTGGGATCCCCCGGTAGGTCACAACCATGACCGTCTGGTTTTATTTTGATAGGAGCAACAAGATAAAAAAATGGCTAGTAATGCGGGAGGTTTGATTTCTCTATACCCATAATTATGGGGTAAGGGAGACAAAGATATTGAGAAACATTGGTTCTTATGCAAATAAATATGGAGATCCAGAGGGACTCCAGATGAAAATAAATTGGTGGAGTTCCAAAATACCTTGATATTTCATGCTCTCAAATGGTAAATGAATGTTATTGATCCAGGATTACTTAGAATGAAAGGTCAAGCATTCACACTTGACCAGGTACGAACAAAGTTCATAGCGGATTTTAAGCTACCTCAGTCAGAACAATAATCTCTATCTGAGTTGCGGGAGATTCAACAAAGGGAAGGTGAATCAGCCTGGGAATATAGCAAGAAGTTTAAAGATGCGATAGGGAGGTTAGCACACCCAATTCATGAGGAACATCAAAGAGAATGGTATATTAAGGGATTTCTATCTCTGACACAGATTCTGTTAACGTAACGATGGATAGCCACTTTGACAGATGCCTTGGAACAATCAATGAAGATTGAAGCCATGGTTGGATATATGAGGAGCCTGAGAGTGACCAGACCCCCAACAGATGAAAATTTGGCACAACTACAAGGGAAAATATCAATGCTTACAGAGAAGATTCAAGAATTGTCGATACTTAGACCAGGATGATCGCAGGTATGGTGTACCGGATGTTACACAGAAGGACATATGGTGAACAAATGTACACGAATGAGGGGAATGGGACCTCCTCAAAATCCGATGGGACCTTCATCAGGACCCATGGGAGGAGTTGCGCAAGTATCTGCAAATTTACCATTCCATAACCCCACCCCATATCATGCTTTTCTAGGTAGTCAAGCAGCACCAACAATTAAGTATTGCAAGATTTTCCGAATCCATGGGCATGGGCCAAGACAAAGCCCCATTATACAGAAGTATTCAACAGTACTGAATACCATGCACTATGAGTTTTGCACATCTACCACACATACTACCAATCAATGTAGAGAACTAGATGCACTTGTGAACAGGATGGATCGAACAATATTTAGGGTGAATGAAACCCCTCAGGGACTGGGAAGAGTTTGGGGAGGTGGAGCCAGAGGATACTTCAAAGGAGGAATAATAGGGGGAAGAGGACCAAGTAGATTCTACAACTGTGACAAGCAAGGCCACATTGCTAGATATTTTCCTCATCCAAGGCGACCATGGTGTTCTCACTGCAGAACCAATGGGCATGCAAATGAAGACTTCCCAGAACTAATTGCAAAATGGGAGGATTAGGTACGTCAACGAGGAAATAACCTCATTAGTTCAAAGATAATTTTTTTTATTAAAGGGAAACTTCCCAACCTAAATATCGTTACTCGAGGAGGATAAAAGACTAGCACAAATGCTGACAATTTTCCTAAGATCTATAAAGAAGCGCCTAAGGAGGAAATGCATGATCCTCCAAAACAAAATATATTCTTTAAAAACACCATAGAAGTATTTCAGAATATCCCTAGCCCTAAGATGCAAGAGAAACCCCATCAACCTATCATGTACCCTAGGATCACGCAAGTCCCTTCTTCACCCACTGCACCTAGAAACCTTCTAGTCCCAATGAGACAATGTGAGCAACCACAAAATGTAATCGACCTTTGGTTTGAGTTATTTTATGATATTCTTAGGAATGAACGATTGACAGAGAAGTTTTTCAATGCATTGTGCCTAGTTCTAGGGAATGAAGAATCTCCAAAAACATGACTAAGGAATAATCTTCCTGAGAAGAATTCTTAGATAGTACAGAGAAGGAAAGTATGAACTGGAAAAGATTTTAGATTAGTAGCCCAGCTAGATGAGTTTGAGATTAAGGATGTTATGTTAGATCTAGGATTTGATGTTAATATACTTCCCAAAAATACTTGGGAAGTCTTAGGAAAACCCCAGTTGACATATTTCCCAATCCAGTTAAGAATGGACAATCAATATTGTATTTTCACAATAGGAAGATTGGAGAATGTGGAAATAGATGTTGCGGGAGTGAATATTGTAGTTGATTTTGAGGTGATTAAAATCATGGGGGATAAGGACCCTTATCCTTCACTACTTGGTATCGATTGGGATTATGAAAACTATGGAGTGATTGACATAAATAAAGACACTATGACATTTGAGGAAGACGAAATAAAATTAGTTCAACCGTTGGATCTGTATGTAGGCCCTCGATACATGAAGCCAACAAACAACAATATGGAGGGAAAAGACTTGGATCAGTCTTACACTGTAACAATAGGAATGAGATAATACTACATAAATCCTACTGCTAATGGATCAATAATTTGGAGGAGCATACAATCAACGAAAGTAGATTCATAACCCGCATTTGACAGTTGGCAGCAAGGTTTATATGAAATATTTTCAATAAGATGCACAACTGTCAGGGAAATTAGATGGGTTGGAATCGAGGTCAGAGAACACCCAATATATGATGGTACCTTAGGAATTGACAATTTTCTGGTCAGCATAGAAGAAAATGTAGTAGAGGATCAAAGGATCTCAGTATTGGATTTATCCCTCCAAGACACCCCTTCCAGATGGTGGGCGAATCAAAAAGCCTTAGTTGAAAATTGGAACGATGTGAAGCAAGATATTAGATATAGATTTCAATATAAGGAGAAACTGGAATCAGAGATGTGGAGGGATTTCCAAGTTGTGCAACTATTCAACGGACAGTCTGATCCTAAATCACGTATTGAACAATGTGTGACATAGTGGTAGGTTGCGTAAATACCATCTCGCTTCTGGGTTCAAGTATTTCCCCATTCACTAGGTCCAATTCTAAAAGATTGGTTCATGCATGAAGAAACCAAAAGACAGACCAACGACTGGAAAACTTTAGAAGATCACTTTTTCAAGGACTTCTCCTTTACAAGTAAGTACCTTGAGCTTAAAGTAGTCCTGCAAAGAATTAAATAATTCCTTTTTATAGATACTAGTAAACGAAAATTAGACCTAGTGGTATGAGCAAGGCATAGTGAAGAACTTCACTCCAACCTTCACCTAAACTTGGACGAGAGACCTATAGAATGTTATAAGATTGAGAAGGATTTGGAAAGCCCAGATGATTTAGAAGAATTGAGGAACTTATCCATTAAGGAGATAGAAGGAAGAAGAGAAATCCAAAACATCATACCCATTGAATTTGCACAAAGTCAATATAGGGACCACATAGCAACCTAAGATATCTATGATGGGAGACTACTAGGATGAGAAGACTAGTCAGGAAATACATAGCCTGCTGTGAGAATATGAGGAATTGTTCCCAAAGACATTTTCAGAGCTAAAATGGATTAAAGGAGCTATGGAGAGATGAAAATTGAACTAAAACTAGGGTCAAAGATTGTAAGGCATAGGCCATATCGCCTTAACCCCATAGTGAAATAGAAGGTTAAGAGGGAAATATAAAAGATGTTGTAAGATGGACTTATTTTTGCAGTGGAAGAAGAAGAATGGGTTAGCCCAATAGTCATCCAGAGCAAGAAAGGCACATAGGACATTAGGGTCTTTGTGGACTATATAAGCCTTAACATTACCTGTGTGCATGACCTGTTCCCAACACCTTTTACTGATGAGGTGCTAGAACAAGTTGCGGGGAAAGAGTCTTACTCATTCACAGATGGATTTTTGGGGTATAACCAAGTAAGGATTGTTGAAGAAGACAAAAAGAAGACCACATTCATAACAAAATAGGAGTCATTTTCATATAATGTGAGGCCATTTGTCTTAAAGAATGCCCTTGCAATTTTTTCTTGGATTGTAATAACATCTTTCCTATAATTTATCCACATGTTTATAGAGGTCTACATGGATGATTGGATGATATATAGTCTTCTCAAGGAACATGTAGCGCTACTACGTCTGATGCTTGACAGATGTAGAGAATTGCAGATGTCATTGAACCTCATAAAGTGCATCTTCTATGCACCACATGGAAATTTGTTAGGCCACATAGTATGCCGAGAAGGAGTATTGGTAGACCCATCCAAAGTTGCGGTTATTGTGAACATGCCGCCACGTATGAGTGCTAAACAGTTGCGCTCCATGCTGGGGCACACAGGCTACTATCACAGGTTTATCATAAGATATGAAAACATCACTGCACCTCTGGAAAATATACTAAATAAGGAAGAAGTGTTCTAATGGACCCCAGAGTGTGATAAAGCATTCAAAATATTAAAGGAAAATCTCAACACAACACCTATTCTAATATTTCCAAACTAGGAAAATGAATTTCAGGTGCACGTAAATGCACCAAGTATTGCCTTGGGAGCCATATTAGCGCAACCAGGAGATGGATCCATGGATCATCCCATCTATTTTTCTAGAAGGAAGTTGTTGCAAGCTGAGCACAACTATACAACCATAGAAAGGGATGGTTTAGTTATGATTTATTCTTTGAAAAAGTTTAGACATTATCTGTTAGGATCTCATTTTAAGTTATTTACTAATCATTCTGCATTAAAATATCTAGTTAACAAACCTATGTTGGATGGAAGAATATGTCGGTGGTTGCTACTGTTTCAAGAATTTTCTTTTGAAGTGATTACTAAGCCTGGAAGATGAAACATCCGGCCTGATCACTTATCCATATTAGAGTCAGGAGAAAGTGGTGGAGTAGTTGATGATCAACTCCCAGATGCAGAACTGTTCCGGGTTGAGGCCATACCAGAATACCTGGAAGACATAACAATATTTTTAAGTATAGGGGCTTGCCCAGAAACATACTTCGCAACTTAGAAACGTCATATGGTGGTTAGAGCAGCATACTATAAATTGATTGGAGGGAAATTGTATAAATTGGGATTGGATAGTATCCTTAGGAGATGTGTCTTAGATCATGAAAGACAAGACATACTATGGGAGTGCCATAGTGTAGTTGCGGGAGGTCATGTTGGAGGAAAGGCCACTGCGCAGAAATTTCTCCAAGCTGGACTATGGTGGGCCACACTCTTCAAGGATGCAAAGGAATATGCTATATCATGCAATGTCTATCAAAGAGTGGGTAAGTCGTCATGACGAGATGAATTACCTCTTCATCCATTCTGATCTTTACAAGAATTTGAGAAGTGGGAAGTTGACTTCATTGGGTCGATCAACCCCACAACTAAGAATTCAAAGGCTAGGTATATTATTACTGCAACTAATTACCTTACACATTGGGATGAGGCTGCAAATGTCCAGGATTTTTCGACTGATACTGCTGCTAGGTTCATTTTTGAAAATATTATCACTCGGTTTGGATGTCCTAGGAGTCTAACCAGTGATCAGGGAGCTCATTTCATCAATAGTACAATAGAAAATATTACAACATAGTTCTTGATCCAACATCATAAAAGTAGTTCCTACCACCCCCAAGCCAATGGAACAGTGGAAGCCTTTAACAAGATTTTGGAGAGAGGATTAATGAAGGCCTGTTGCACAAATAGGGAAGATTGGGATGACAGATTTCCAACAGTGTTATGGGATTATAGGAAAACCCAAAAGAAACTCCACAAGTACACTCCATTTTAGCTAATTTATGGGAAAGAGGTTGTGGTACCTATAGAATTCATTACTCCAAGTTTGTACATTGCACAGATTACACACATGTAAGAGGATGAATCAGATGCGTAGAGGCTCATGGACTTACAAGAAATTGAAGAGACCATGTTTTTAGTAGAATTTCATCTGTCTATTGAGAAATCAAGGAAGAAATCTTGGCATGACAGACACATTAAGACCAAATTAATTGCGCAAGGATATAAGGTCATACTTTATGACATTCGGTACCAGAAACATCAGGGAAAGTTGCACATGCATTGGTTGGGTCCATTTATAGCTTCGAAGATCCAACCTTCGAGAGCAGTTCGACTCACACAGTTGGATGGTACGTTGCGGACAGGATGGGTGAACGATGCTCGCCTGAAACCCTATATCTCTCAGAACTGAGCTAAAGGATTTTTTCTCTAGTCCAATGGAGCATGTATAGTAGTTAGAATTGAGTTGTTTTATTTCAATTTCCGTGAATTTAGTTAACAAAGTCGAAGAGTGCATTATTGCGCCACGACATGTAGTTCATTTTTGTTTCTAAGTATTGTTTGATGCAAAATTGCTTACTCAACAATGTCAGATCAGAAGAGAAACAAAGATATTAATGACAACCATTAAATATGACGGGGAACCCTTTGTGGTCGAAGTGAGAGAGAATCCGAATGAAATCCTAGTCCATGCGCCACACGAACCCAGTCTTGTCACAACCTTTATTATTGCTACAATGCCCTGTCCGAATTTGGTTAAACCATAAAGTCACGATATGTGAAGATTCCATCGGTATTCGCACTAGTATTCTCATCCATTAAACGATAAAATATGGAATCGACCACATCCATAACCAAATTTCCCACTAAATTCTAAGATCACCTGAGAGATTTACCCCATTAATTAGTCTCATCGAAAAACTCATATCCAAGTTGCGTATATAGGGTAATGATGAATAACATTTATTATAGAACTTTCCATCTAAGCCTAGGTATAAGGTTCTATGAGTTTGGTGTAGGACACATTGTTTCCTAGAGAGAACTTAGTGAGTTGTGAATTCTAAAGTGTGAGCAAGCCTTTGTAATCCCTTGATCCGTAGCCATGATCCCCAATCCCCATGTCACCTGTTGAATTAGTTGATATTTCATATGCACCATGCCAAGAGCTACAAGGAGACAAAGTTTCATTTCAAAGGATGTAGTACCAGTTGATCCTTGTGACCCTCGGGTTGAGATCATGGGTGATCTAAAAGGAAAGGTCAAGCAAATCAAGCTCCTCGACATTGACTTGATAGACCATGTCTTGTTCCCTCAAATGAACATTGACATCTTCTAGAGTGTCTCTCCAGACGAGTTGGGAGGCATGAAATTTGTGCCAAAGCCGGAGTTTATTAATTGTTTCAACTCTACCATCATGAACCTCAGGGAATTACTAGTTTTTGACACCA
Organism: Picea engelmannii; assembly: GCA_009831015.1. Classification (NCBI taxonomy): domain Eukaryota; kingdom Viridiplantae; phylum Streptophyta; class Pinopsida; order Pinales; family Pinaceae; genus Picea; species Picea engelmannii. The sequence goes on from ML780042.1 coordinate 787,640, forward strand.
CTAGGGAAGTTGCGAGGTGTACCAAATTTTTTATCAACATGGTACATGACAGAAGCCTGTGGTTGGATAGGTGATATCCAATCCACATAGAATACATCTACCAACTTACAAGACTATCCATAGAAGGGGAGGATGTGTCTAAAGGTTTCCAAGGTCCCAGCAAGCATGTGAAGAAGAAGGGGGAACCCATTCTATATGAGAGGTTCCATACACAGACGGGGGGGGCACAAAAACAAGATCTACCCCATACTACCCGAGACAGTCAGGACTAGTTGCTACATAATTGATAGGAAGGTCATGAGGTCCTACTACAAGGGAGAATGTACACTGGATGCTTTATCGGTGTCATATTTTTGCACCAATGGCGTTGTTATCAATTGTTCCAGCTAACTATTAGAGGAACTCCTCATGGCGTATGAGGAAGCCCAGGAGAAACATGGTACTTTCACCTATGGATATTTATTGCTTGCATTTTCAATAATGAATTGGACACCACCCACTAGAAGACAATTGTCGCCAGTGGACAAGGGGTGCTTGGAAAAAATGTTTGATCCTTGGAATTGAAGTTCAGACTCAGAGAACACAACCTTTAACAACATGATGTTCTCTAGGTGGTACAATAGGTTGATCAAAACAACACATAGGTTGCAAATTTCGTAAGAGCTACTCAATTGCAACATGCAGAATATTGCATTTAACATGAATTTCCACCACACATTTGTGTGGCCAATATATGCCAATAGGGAGGACTTCCATTCATGCATTCTTTCATTCTATTTGGATGTGGAGGCCTTCGACAAAGAGATTATGTCATGGCATGGAGTCAAACGTAAACTACACAAGTTGGGGATGAATTATGTTCTACCTATGGATCTACTAAAGAAGAAAGGTCAGGAAGCAGGGGTAGGACCAAGCTTAGGCATGAAGGTACAGAAGAAAGAATCCCCAACACAGATGGAATCCGACGAAGAATAAGAGACACAACCACAAGAGCACAAAAAGAGGACACTACCGATGTTCCCGCAACTTTCGAAGCAAGCCATGTTGACAGGTAAGGATTTCAATGGAATCCTTAGTACTGCCTTCATTACAGATCCAATGGCCAAGAAAACCAGGATGGGGATCTCACCGAGCAAGGTTCTGAACCCCCAACCCTTTTCATCCACCATCCCTCGCACTCACTCAATGGCTCAAGAAACCCATATCATAGACATTCAGGATGACCCTGAGCCCGACATCACTCCATACACCACCATCATCACTGAGAAACCTCCATCACCACCACAACCCCATTTTCCACCACCAGAAACCACCATTATATCCCAAACCATCTACCTAGAACCCATGTAGGTGGACTATCCAAAGATACTAGAGTAGAGACCATAACTCTTTAGTCCAAACCTAGAAGTACTTGAACAAAGGCTATAATTGACTGGCCCAAACCTCGAATCCGAGGACCAACAGATTATACCCTTTGTGCTGATCCATAACACTTTGTCTTCGATGGAGATGAAAACATTAGAGAAGTCACAAGTGTAAGGTCCCCAACACACTTACTCAATTAATAAGGTTGAGAGTGCTATGGGAAGTGCAACCTAGGAAGTTGAGGTCCACAAAGAAGTCGAGATACCAAAGGTTCAAAAGGAACCTGAGACGAATTTAGGACAAAGCACAACATTATCCTAGGAACATATGGATCTAGTCCTCCAAAACCCTTAACATTGTGTAGAGTTGTTGCAACTCTACTTGTCCAAGACATAAGTTATAACGCTCCTTCTATCAGCATTGCAGTTGAGGCTTGTGCCAGGACCATCTCTAGGAGAGGAGGAGGTGGAGACTCCCTTGGAGAATTCAATGAACATTGGACTTCCACTGCAGGTCCAACCACCCAGGGACACTACCCCTTCCATTGTTGACCTTGCACAGTGGCCAACAATGCAACTAGTTGGAATGATAAGGGCTTCAACTGATCAATTGGAGTAGAGGCTCCAACAGGCCAAAAGGAATACATAGTTTTCAAAAGATCAAGCACTCCTTTCTCAAGAGTGGAGAAAATGGGGAGAATTCACCAAGATCTAGGCAGAGCATAAAATAGAATGAGTCCATGAGAGGCTTGTTGAAGCCTGACCGGAAATAAGGAAGGTATCACCCCAACTGCCAGAATCCAGTGCTGCAGGAGAACTTGAGCACCATATATAATTAATCCAGGGAACATGTCCATAGATGGCCATTCATGCATACAATATGGAAGAGTAGTTGCGGTAGAGTCAGCAAGAAGCAAAGAATCAACCTCAGAAGTTGCAAGAACAAATGGAGAAGGTAGTGCTGGAGGGAAACAATGCATGAAAATCACTACACAAGCGCACAGTTGAGTGCACAAAGATATTCCGAGAAGTCAGTGACTGGATGGGAATTATAGCAAGGTGCAACCAAACCTTAGAGGATGTGCATGCAAGAAAAAAGTTGTTAAATGAATAATTTGTGGCCACCATGGACCCACTAGAGAAACAAGATAAGTTCGATCAAATTCAACAAGCACATAATGAGTTGAACACTCGATTTGAGGCGTAATCCGTAGCCAAGAAGGAGTTGCACGAATTTCGACTGTGTGTATGCAAATGCATTAGGTGGATGCTACAACAGACTCTGAATGGAACTCTCTAGTCACATCCAAGCCCAAAGGATGTATCATAGATGCGACGCAACAATTTGTAGCCAAAGCCTCACTCCTTGCCAGGAGGTGGCAGGATAAAGTTGGGAGTTTCCAAGAAGTCGGGAAGTGGGCCTTAGAGTTGGTCCCATATTTGGGCCCTTCATTTGAAGAGGCAGAGAAAGAGAAAGTGAAATCATAAGAGGAAAGAAAAGTGGAGAAGAAGGGCAAGGGAAAACAACGGTTACTCCTAGAAGCTGTGAAAGAGCCAAGTACTTGACTTTAGGCCGAGTCAAGGCTTGTGGTCAGAGCCTGTTGGGCCCTTTGTTTTTGGATTTGAAGCTGTGCAAGAAGGAATACAGTCCCAGTTTTGGTTTAAAACGAGTTGCACAAGATACAGAAGAAGTTGGATAGTGGAGCAAGGAAAAGAAACATAAATTGGTTGCAGAAAGGGACAACACAACACCAGCGAGCCAAAAGAAGTTACAACAGAACAAGAAAGCATGTGAGCCCAAAGCTAGAAGATCCCACTCAGCCTTTACATCAGATGAATAATATTGTAAAAGGGTTGGGCTGGGTTGGATAATGTTGATAGATTGAGTTTTGTTGTTGTTAGTCGGATGTTGTTTTTGGGTTTAGTTGAGAAAAGCTTCTGTAAATGTAATCCGTATACAGTTTTGGGTAGAGAGAGATCTGTGATAGGAGTCCAGAGTTAGAAGTCTACAACATAGTACTAATCTGTATCTATGAGATTGTATTCGATAAGTTCTGAAGATAATATATGAAGAAGAACCCGAAGTTTTGAAATATAATGTGTCATTCTGTGTTTATATTTATGCATTGTAACTTAATAGTACTTCTTTATTCTTGATGAGATCCATATGATATCTCTATGTATGAAGTATTTTCACAACTTAATTATGTTTAGTTCTAGTATGCATGAGTTCATATATGTTCGGTAGTTGGTCTATATTGCACAAGATCATGGTGAATCTTGAAGGTTCTCGGAACCCACCCAAGTATTATCCTTTCCTTTCCCTATCCTTTTGTCTTGGTTTCACTTTGGGTGAGACTTCTTCTCTTCAGAGGAGATGAAAATGACAACAATCTAGACTACACAGTACCTTTTGTTGGTAATCTGAGAAGGACCCTGGTTTGATCAATTCCGCGCTAAAAGAATCCAAACTCTGAAAGGAGATGTTAAATCCACAAGGCTTCCTAAATTTTATTTACCTTTGCTCGGTACTATGCTTCTGCTAAATAAAGTGCAGTAACCTATTGTTTCTTACAAGCCCAAGTGACAGGTCCTGAACCAAGGCTGAAAACATAACCTGTAGTAGACTTTCGATCATCAGGGTCGCCGACCCAATCTGAATCAGTGAAGCTAACCAATAAAGGAGCCCCCCCCTTAACTGTAATGTATCCTGAACTGAAATATACCCCGAACATACCAAAGTATCCTTTTGGCTTCTTTCCAATGAATTTCATGGGGTGTTTTCATATATCGGGCAACAAGAACAACAACAAAGGAAATATCAGGATGGGTATGAGTCAAGTATAAGAGGCTACCAACTAACTGATGATATAAAGTGGCATCAACTTTAGGGGAAGTACAAGTGGCAGATATCTAGAATCCATAATGGAAGGGAGAAGGGGTTGGTTTACAATCATCCATGTGAAAGCGACGAAGAAGGTCACAAGAATACTTAGACTGGGAAAGAAAAATTCCTTCATTGGTTTGCAAAACTTGGAGGCCAAGGAAATATTGAAAAAATCCTAAGTGTGTCATTGCAGGTTTCTTCTTAAGGATGGTTTTCACATGGTTTAAAAGTTTTGAGTCACTACCAGTAAGGATAAGGTCATCAACATAAAGGAAAAGGATTATGAGATGATTTCCTACATTATTGGTATAGACAATGTTAGAATCAGAATGGCACCTAGAGAATCTCTTGTCAATAAGAAAGTTGTCCATTTTGGCATACCACGCTCGGGGAGCTTTCTTAAGACCATAAAGAGAATTATTAAGGTGAAAAATAAGGCTAGGAAATAGCAAGAAGGAAGATTTGACATCCATCTGATGGACCTCCCATTTATGTGAGGCAGTAAGAGTAAGAAGAAGGCGGATGGATTTGATTTTGGCTACAAGGGAAAAGGTTTTATTATAGTCAATTCCTTCATCTTGGGAAAATCCTTTGGAAACTAACCAAGAATTGTGTCTTTCAACACTTCCATCTGATGCATACTTAGTTATGTAGAACCATTTACATATGACAAGTTTTCTTCCTTAAGGAAGAGGTATAAGATCCCAAGTATCGTTGGCCATTAAAGAACAATACTCTTCATTCATTGTTGTATCCCAATCTGGATGACCTGAAGCTTCTGTAAATGTCTCTGGATCATGAGTCTCTAGAAATTGAGCCAAAAGAAAAGAGGCTCGCTGGAACTATGAACATGTTCGAAGCTGATATGAAGGATCATTGACAAGACCACCAACTGCTTCTCGTGTTGAACAGACCCATCTAGGAAGCGATGGAACTAGTGTTGGTTCAGGTTCAAAGGAATCATCAGGAGGAAGGTGAGTAGGCAGAGGTGGATTTTCATCCTCATTGTCATCATATAAAGAAGAAACCAGAATAGGAACAGAAGAAGGCACAAATGTCGAAGATGGCTCGTAGGCTGAAGAAGGCACAATTGTTGAATTAGGTTCACAAGCCAAGAGATTTTCATCAAATTTAACATATCTTCTAATAATAGTTTCATTACAATGTGGTTGATGAAGTCTATAACCTTTGACATATTCAGAATAACCAACAAATATACACTTCTCACTTTTAGGCCGCAATTCTTTCCTTTTCTCATCAAGAATGTGAGCCCATGCTATACTGCCAAATACACAGAAGTGACTTACATCTGGTTTAATTTTAGTCCAATATTTTTCTAGTGTTATATTTTCAAGACCCTTTGTGGGAGTGTGATTTAATATTTAATTTGCATAGTTGATTGCTTCCGCCCAATACTTTAGACTTAATCCCTTAGATTGGATCATATAATTAGTCATTTCTTTTAATGTGCAATTCTTTCTCGTAGCAAAACCATTTTTTTGTGGTGTATATGAAACATTGTGTTTCATTTGGATGCCCTTTGTAGTGAAATAACTTGTAAAATTATTGTTCACATATTTGTCTCCATTATTTGTTCTTAACTTTTGAATTTGGTGTCCAGATTGTTTTTCTACAAGGGCCTTGTAGGCCAAAAACTTGTCAAACAATTCACTCTCAAGTTTTAAGAAGTAAACCCAAGTACGTTTTGTAAAGTCATCAATGAAAGTTAAGAAATACTTGCACCTAGAAAAATAAGGAGAAGAAAGCGGACCACACAAATCACTGTGAACAAGCTGGAAAGGGCCTGAGGCGTGCCAAGAGGCATGTTTGTCAAAAAAGTCCTGATGATGTTTGTTGAGACACAACCGACACAAACACCATCTTTGCATGAAACAAAAGGAATACAATTCACCATCTGTTGATTACATAGTTGTTGCATTGACCAATAGTTTAGTTGATCAAACCGTTCATGCCAAAGTTTGCTCAAATCATCGCTATGAGCAACAAAAACTGCTGAAAAATATGATGACCCAACATTGTCAAACTTGTACAACCTAGTAATATCATCAACAATACCAGTTGCAAGAACATGCTTAGGATATTTTAAATCTTTGATTACAACTTGGTGAGGTGAAAACTTTACGATTTTACCTTCACCTGAATGAGTGATTTGATATATTGATAGAAGTTTACAAGAAAGAATTGGAACACATAATACATCATTGAAATGACCATTATCTACTTGCACTGTTCCACATTCTACAACACTAAGAGATCTATCATCACCGACAAATATTTTCTAGGTGTTACATTCATTTAGAGCAGAAAATATGTCTTTATCCTTAGCCATATAATAATATGCTCCAGAATCAATAAGCCACTCATAAGAAGAAGAAGTATAAGTTGTATTGAAGGAGAAACCAAAAGAATAAAGTGCATTTCCATGAGAAGAAGAAGAAGAAGTAGAATCAATACTTACATTGTGCTTCTTTATCATTGCTTCTAAAGCTACCATCTTCTTGAAACATTTAGACTCATCATGACCATCTTTATAAAAAAAGTTGCAATGTCTTTCAATCTTCTTATTTTTATATTTTTCTCATTTGTCACCATTAGGAGTTGAAGTTGTCTAAGCAGGTTTAGGACCCTTATGTTGCTTGTTGTTGTAGCGAGGATGTTCCTTCTTTGGATTCTTGGGTTTATCTTTCTATTGGGAAACTAAGGCTTTGTTGGAGGTACCCACAGTGTTGATCACTCCAAGTTGTACAAGCTTATCTTCCTCTCTAATCAAATTAGAAAAAAGGACTCAAGAGTGGATTTTTTAAAAGTCGTCCCTAAAGCCTCTGTCATGGCATAAAAGGTAGATACAAACACAGAATATGCACTACCTATATTAGAGAGAATAAGATAGATGGAACACTCTTCCTCCATATTTATCTCACATTCTTCACATAAAATTCTGATTGTATTAAACTTTGATAGATAGTCTCCAATGCAAGAAAAATCACTTGGATTTAAATTTAGTACTTGATTTTCTAATTGTTGTGCTCAAATGATATTGAATTTACCAAACACAGATTCAATCTTTTCCCAAGATTCATCAGGGTCATCAATTTCTTTAAGGTGGAACCCTAAATCATGAGATATGAACATTCTGATTAGTCCACGTTCTTCGTCACTCCTATTAGTCCATTTGACTTTCTTATCAACATAAGTGGGTTATTTTTCTTTTCCCAAGGTAATCTGGTACAAACCTTTACTTCTTCATAAATACTCCATATGAGATTTCCATTGGAAGTAGTTGGTGCTAGTAAGAAAAATATTACTGGAAGAATCCATATTAAATATGTTGATAATATGGATTTAAAAACTGAAACTGATGATCTAAATGGAAAGATCTTGAAAAATTTGCGATTTAAAAAAAAATGACACTAAAAATGGACTTCGGATGTGAAAGTTCTACCCTTTTTAAACAAAGGCATAAATAGTAACCAAAGGACCATGTGGTGATGTAAGTTGCTTTACGAAGTGACCCACTTTTACAAAAAGAAGTGGGGATCACTTTTACAATAATTTTACTTTATAAAAGAAAAGCCACATGCAAAATAAATAGCTCTAAAATAAAGTATTAAGGCTACTTATAATGATTCACTTTTATACTTGAACTGAAATACACTTTACAATGGACCATGAAATTTTTCAAAATAAGTAACAAAAAGAGAGACTTGAACTAAAAATCTCTTACTTAATAAGGAAACTTTTAACCAAATGGGCTAGCAAAAAATATTGTGTTGTTTAGAAAGAGGATTGTTGTTGTTGTTGTGCTACAATAAAACTTGTTCACACAAGGAAAAAATTTTGCTTCTCGATGACAACAAGGGTTAGATCTCGGTTAGCTTACCCAAAAGATGCACCTTTTCCTATCTATATTTCATTTGCCGAGATCAAACATGGCATATGGAAAAGAGCATACACAGATATAAAAGAGTAGCAACCCATAAAAAATAATTTAAAAGAGAAATAAAACCAAAATAATACTCTACAAAAAATTTTAAAATGTGTATTCAGGCTTTATACCTCCGGATATGACTGAAATGGTCGTATCTTGGGAAAACAAAAACCTTTTTTAGTTAAAAGAAAAGTGTTCATGACTGAAATAAGTGCTCCAAACGCAATAGAATATTCCTCTCTGCCCATATATGTACAAAAATTATAGAAAATGGAGATGAGGCAACTCGACTTCACGATCTCAATCTACAATAGGAGCAGGTCTTCAAACAAGCTTTGATACCATGTTGAACAACAAAAGTATTCAAATAGAATACGAACACCTTCATTAACCTCTCATAAGACTAGATCAAATATCAACACACCTATTTTTTGACATGGTAAAACCCCTACGTGGAAACATCCACGACCCCAACCAATGCGACCACCTGGAGTAGTTTATTAATGCAAAAAAAAAAGATTACAAAGAGATTTTACAAGAGAGTTTCTCACAATAGATCATTGGAAATTGACCATCCATGCTCTTTAAATAGAGATCATGAACCAATCAAGTTCTAATCCATGGATCAATGGTCGTTAAGATCGAGGAGAATATGAATCGTCGGATCACTCTATGTCGAGAACATATCATGACCGTTATATTTCCTAACTACAAATGCATACTAAAGAAACACACTAAGAAACACACTTTTATCTAAGGACACATTATTTCAAGTCAATCTTAACTAACTCCTAAGTGTCTAAATATCATAACAGAAGCTTGGGTAGTGTCAAGTCCAAATGATCTATGTTTTTTAATGGATTATGCACTGCACTTTTTCGACCACAACCTTTTTCCTTTTTCAGACTACTTTTTGTTTTAGCACGCTTCTTTTTCCACATGGTCATCATTCTCTGGCACGCAGGGTATTCAACTTATTTCATACCAATTTCTATCTTATGCACATTGTAACATCTAGATGCATGTGTAACACTTATCCATCTACTGTTTATTTTTGTATTTTTCTTCTTTTTCCAATTTTCTTTCTTTCTTTTTCATCTTTTTACTATATACACTATGTACAATTGTATTTTCCTATGTTGTAACTATTGAGAGTTACTGGGTTGACTATCCTTATACAGTTTCAGTCGACTTTCATTCACCATTCCTTGAATCTCTTTGCCTATTAAATCCTACAACTGCACAACACCTCCATCTGTGACTAATTTTATCTCATATGGCCCTAGCCAATGCATCCTGAATTTTCCTGGGTGTTGTAAGTATTCACTGTCATAAAGGAGAACCAAAACTCCTTCCTTAAATTTTTTCTTCTTAATGTGTCTATCATGCTAAGATTTTTCCTTTGCTTTCTGTACTTCCTAATGGAAACTAGCCATAATCTTGTCCTCTTCTAATTCCATAAGTTGAGACAATATTTCTTGGGATGCACCTCTTTCTGTCATATTTGTAATGGCTATAATGCACATACTAGCCATCAAATATTCCAATGGGACTACTTCTTCCTAAACATACACCAATATGAAATGTGTCTTTCTATAATTTTCTTGCATGTAGTTCTATAGGCCCATAATACTGCTAGTATCTTCAAATCCCAATCATCCATGCTCACATTACAAATTTTAGTTAAGGAATTCTCCAAAATCTTATTAAATGCTTCCACTATTCCATTATCTTGAGGATTGTATGTAGTGTTCTTCTGATGGTATATCTCAAATTCTTTAGTCATTTCCTGAATAATACTATTGATAAAATGAGTTCCCTGATCACTCATCATAATTCTAGGGCATCCAAGTATTGTAATTACTTGTTCAAACAAGAAGTGCATTGCAATCTCTGCACTGCAATATTTTACTATTGCTCCTTCAACCCGTCTGGTTAAATATTTTTTCAATGTAATGATATACCTTTCTCTTGATCTTCCAGATGGCGGATTAATTGGTCCTACAAAATCAATTTCCCATTTGTCAAACACTTTAAGAGTTACTTGAGATTTTAATGGCATCTCATCCCTCCTGTATGGATTTCCTACCCTCTGAAAGACATCACAAGCCTGGAAATACTCCTTCGCATCTTTAGAAACTGTTTTCCACCATAATCTTGCATGTAGTATCTTCTTTGCAATGGATTTTCCTGCATAATTTCCTCCAACTATTCCTTCATGGGCTTCTACCAATATGATGGGACATTCGTGTTCCATGACACATCTCCTTAAAATATTTTTTGCACCTAATTTATACAAGTATCCTGCAATAAGTTGATAATATGCAGCTCTAAACACCAAATTATTCTTCTGTGTAGTGGTATATTCCTTTGGGGAAAATCCTGTACTCAAAAATTCAATGAAATCAGCAAAGTATTCATTAACAATCTGCACTAAAAATAATTATGTATCAGCAAAACTTTCCTCCAAACTGCTTGGTGCCTCTCCATTGGCTATCCTGGATAGATGATATGGCCCTGCGCCATTCAATCTTCTAGGCTTCACAACTACTTCAAAATCAAATTATTGACGTAAAAACAACCATCTACATATATTTCTTTCCCCCAACAATGGCTTGTTGACTAGGTATTTAAGAGTAGAGTGATCTGTGAACATCTTAAAATGTCGGCCTAACAAATAATGTCTAAACTTTTTCAATACATACACCATAGCCAAAAATTCTCTTTCTGTTCCAATATTTACCTTCTTTATATTTAATGGTGCAACAAATTCTTCTTTTTGTAACTGTGGTCCTTCTACCTCTCTTTCCCGTTCAACTTCTATAATCTGAATATTGCACTATTTTTTTTTTTATTCTGGATCATCTTCTGTGACGTGGTAACAATGTAGTAACTTTTTGAATGTTTGTTGTTTCTGGTTCTAATAAGTTGTTACAATTTAAACTTCAGGTCCTTCAAAGATCCTCTCTTTTATCAACTTCAATGCTGCAACCATCATTGGATTCTCATGTTCCAATGCAAACACAATCACAAAGTTCTGTTGCAAATGTTCCCATTTATAGTTCCTTTGTGCAGTTCCAATTCCATGTACCAATTCCTCGGTATGTCTTTGAATGTATGAATAAAGTGATGTGGAAATTCCTCCAGTGGTACCAACCTCCATTGAGTTATGAATATGTCTATATGTTCTATGGGTTGTCATATTCCATCATATTTCTCCATATATTTATTCTCTCATTCTGCGGAAAATCTAATGTGCAATAATATTTTGCATTGATACCAATCATTGATCTTCTCTTTGTGAGTACCCCACCAATGTGCAGGTGTTTATTTCAATGCAATGTATAAAAATGGTAACCTATGACTTTACAAAACTTCTAATTCAAACTTTGTCAAGAATTATTCTAAATCATTCTGATCATAAAAACTTGGAGGTTCTCTTACCTCTGTTCCAACCCATATTAGTGTGTGCGTTATTCTTGCACATATTCTGGTAGATATATCATGTAAGCAGTACTGCCAATTCTCCAATCCTTTGTCAGAATCTGAAGCACAAGAATAGATGCTTCTCCAACTAAGCATTCCATCTGTTGTTGGGTTAATGTAATCTTCCTTGTGAGTAGTTGTTCTGTATAACTAGTTTATCTCTTCTATGATGAAGTTCTCTGTTACTGTTTCAACATATCTACCTCCTTCTGAAGGATCTAATGATTCTATGATTCTATACTTTTCAGATTAAAAAATAATATTCATGGTCTTCAAGTTGATGATAGCTTGATTGTCAAATTCCCAATCCAGTCCCAACAATGTTGGATAAGGTGTAGTATTATCCACTATATCAATTACCTCAAAGTATTCCATAGTGTGCACACCATCTAAATCCACTAGTATGCCTTTCAATCTACCAATTGGTATCACTCTATGTTGGTTTTCCAGTTTCATCTAAATAGATGAATATCCCAGTTTAGGTTCCCCCATACATTCCCATGTCTTCTTAGGAAGAACATTTACCTTAGATCCCAAATCTAATATGATGTCACCCATGTTAAAGCATCCAATGTTTTCATTAAGTTTGGACTCTCTATTTGTTCTTGTCTTCCTTTGGACATGATTTACTTTCTTTTGTTCTAGTTGTATCTCTTCTCCATAATTTCATTTTTCTAACAAACCTTGTAAAATTTGTATAAATGTATGATCATTCAAAAACTTCAAACAAGATACCATAAAAATTCTTAGATTACTTACCTTTTTTGAAGGTTGATCTATGTGGGTATCCTCGAATAGATGAGGCATATCATATAATGGTCCATCATAGACTGGCTATGCATTTGAAGTAGAAGCAATATTCTCCTTCAAAATTTCTTGTATGGCCTCATTGAAAGTCTCTTTCTCCTTCCGTGCATCAAAATGTTGTTGAGGTGTTGTATTCTTTATGACCCATTGGTGTTGGTTCTGATCCTTCTTTGTTGCATATTCTCCTATCTTGGTTCCACTTCAAGTAACTATATTGATCTTCTTCCCATCATCTTCTCTAGTTTCTATTGCAATCCATTGAACATTTTGATTGTATTGATTCCTCTTTTCCTGTATCTTTGTCAGAAGTGTCGAACAATATTTTGTATTATGGTGTTGTGTGTGAAAATACATACATGTCACTCGTGGTAGTGGAAAATCCCTTGCATAACATCCAGGTTACTGATAATTTTGGTAGGTTACTGGGCCTCTGCCTTTTCCAAATACTCCTCTTCCATGACCTCCTCCTCAGAATTCTCTTATGTTTCCTTGATTGTCTGCGTGCAATGTATTATACTATGGTACATGATTATATTGAGGTGGCACTACAAACTACTGCGTGTTATATACTGCTGCACAGGTGGACCTGTCATTGGTTCATCCTTCATCCTATAAGCATTTGCGGTCCTTTCCTTCATCATTTCCAAGGTATGAAAATCCTTGTCTTCATGTCCTACAAACTTGTAGAAATTGTATAATGTACTCTTAGGAATTTCTTGGTACTTTTTCATCATGGGACAATGATATGGATCATGTACATGTGTTCTACATATTTCACACCATGGTCCTCTTGTTGGTAAAGGATTTGGAATTCCTTCTCCCAAATACTATGCAAATGTTGGGAACTCATTTTTGTGGTGTCCTTCTGTTCTTCTCCTTACCTTTGTTCTGTGGTTGGATCTGTATGTTTATATTGATTCTCTTCTAATGGTAAGGTTGCTTGAAAATCCTCATGCTGAGTCTAGAACTTTTGTTGCCTCAATGGATATTTAAAGTATGACAATAATGAATTTTTAAACAATTGTCTATGTTACATATCTGTTATAGGAAACTTCAACTTACATTTCAGTCTGATCAACTTCCCAAACTGACTCCCCTAGATTTTGCTTGATTTCTATCATCTCATTCATGTATTGATTCTCTGAACTTGGTCATTGGAAATCATTGATTAGTTCCTTCTTCACATCTACAACAATTGTATGTGCTCCTTCTGGAGTGTTTACTGCGAGACCCATATACCATTCCAGTACGTAGTCTCTGAATGTGATTGCAAGATGCATGACTTGTTATATTCATCTGTGATATGTTTAGTTTCCAAAATATTTTCACAAATAAACAAATTCTTCTCTGGGTCCTTCGACCATTCTCCATGAAACTATGGTAACCGAATAGTTGGATATTGTCCTGCCATTGTAAAAACAATTTGTACCGCCTCCTTTGCATGGTGTAGATAACTGACTACTACTAGTTGAACTCGTACTTCTACTTTAATTTCCACTGGTCCCTTGACCTATTGGACTCCTTCTTCCAATAATTGTTGGTTGTCTAAAATCTTCTTTTATTTTTGATGTCTTAGTCACACATGGGGTCGTGGGTTCCACACTAATTCAGATCTGGAATGGAGAGCCCACTTTTTCGCCATACCCTTGACCTCTGGTTTTCCTATCATATGTGGCACACAATATTTCCCCAATCTTCCTCCTAGCATAAATATCCTCTACCTATTCATCATCACTTTCCAAGACCTCTCGCTCGGCTACTTCCCTCTTTTTCCTATTGATCTTATACCGATAGGGTCTTTTTCTATGTGTCATTCCCGCTATGTACATTATTTCCTTAATCTGATCTTCATCCATCATAATGGGGTCCATTACTTCATTGTTCAGACATTTATCTAGGTCCTTCTCCATATCTCATGTCTTCCTTAGTGTTTCCCCTAGTCTCCCCATGCGCATAGAGTTATTTATCTATTAGAATCCATTGTTATCATGCCTTTATCATGCATTAAAATATTGATCGACATGTAGAGTGATGTAAAATACCTTCCTCTCTCCCCCTTAAAAAAACTCTTTCTCTACAACAATGTATGATTTTGCAGTATCGACTGCAAACTCAGTAATGAGTCATACAATAATACTGTCTAGCCAGAAATCCACGATGTGCGTGAATTTGTTATTAAATTTTTGTATCTGCGCAATATTCTTAGTAGTCCATTCTAATAGTCTTATCTAATTAGTTGGGTGATTGTCCTTCAATCTCAATATACACTACTGCAACAACTCTAGAAAATAACATAAAAATGCCTCATGAAGATCAGTGAATACATACCTCTCCAAGTATTGGCGGGGTGTATACTTAGGGTTTCTATTGGCATTCTATGCAACCTCAAGTTATTTGGTTGGAAACCATTGTTCAATCTATTGTTTATTCAGATTCCATGCCCTGAACATCCCCTTCTACTACTGCATTCTCTTCATTATCCTTCTCAACAAGTCCCCTTCAATCTAATCTTCTAGGTTCCAACCGGAAATATAACCATTTTTTGGACTGTTTGGGATGACCCTGGTTCTACTTTAGGCTTCCAACAAAACCTTGTAAACCATCGGCCCTTCTGGAAACCAAAAGGAAACACTACGCACATAGTGCACAATGAAGTATCACCCGAGATGGATTATGGGTGATTGCAGAACCTAGCTTTCTGCAATCGAGGAAGGGAGGTTGTTGTGGGGATGTCAGACATTCTTTATACCTCAACATACCTCAGATACAATAATCTAACGCATCATTACATTCATATTTTGTAACCATTTCCATTCATTAAGGTTCATTCTGCAGTAAATATCATAATTTTTTCTAGTGCGCACTATATTTTACTACTACAGATTCATCCATTCAGTATAACTTAAAAAGGAAATAAAGAAAACATTCCAAATAGAGACACAAAGTTTTACCATGGTTCACCCCCTCGGGTTACATCCACAAAGATATGGCACTATTCGCTCTTCTATTATTCTTAATCAAAATTCATAGTGTTGCACGCATTACGTCTGAGTATAGCCGAAGCTATTGAGGCTAACAAGATCACACCAAGCTCCAAAACTTGTGATATTATCCTCAACTACAATTAATCTCTTTGTCTCCAAAAATGACTCTAAGATCATCTCCAAAACTAGCTCAACAACTAGATCTCACAAGTATTCACCACTACTTGAACTAGCCAAAACTACTAGATCTTTCCTATCACTCCTTAGATCTCCTCACATATCACAATACATATTTATACTAAAAAAATGGGTTAATATATGTTACTACAATGACCAAAATCCTAACCCACTAGCCCCATGTGAGTTAGGTTTGTCCACTTTCTAACTCCCTGCATGTTATTGATCTGCGCCCTTCTTCCTTTGAATTTCCTGCTTCCTCGATGCTTCTTTTCCTTTTGTTCCAGTGTGCACTCCTTTTCTGGTCCATTTTCTAACTACATTAATTGTTGCGTTGTTACCAAAAATGACATGCACCAACATGTGCTTTCGTTTGGGGCTTCATGTTTTGGTCAATCGACTTCAACATTTGGTGGACAACTTGGATGTAATAGGAGTGGACTTGGAAAGAAATTTTTTAGAGGTAGGTGAAGTAAGCATGATCCAGGTGGATATCGGTGGCCACCCACCTATTCCATTGACTCAATGAATAGTTTTCATTTTGGTAGTTGTTTCTTAGTTTTTCGGGTCCTATTCTTCTGGGGTTGTTTTGAGGCCCTAAACAACATTTTTTGCAGCGACATAGTCACACTTTAGGTTTTAACCAAAGTGTGTTGACAACATGTGTATTCCTCAGATATTTCTTTCCAACGAACTATCGTGCACATAAAAAAGATAGTGTATGCAAAAGTTATGACCCCAGTAAGTTGATGTACCAAGTTGCCCCATCTGGGCCCACATGACTTTTGGTGCTT
Source organism: Picea engelmannii (assembly GCA_009831015.1). Classification (NCBI taxonomy): domain Eukaryota; kingdom Viridiplantae; phylum Streptophyta; class Pinopsida; order Pinales; family Pinaceae; genus Picea; species Picea engelmannii. The sequence goes on from ML780042.1 coordinate 804,088, forward strand.
CATCTCCTATGGTTAGGTTTTTGGATATTTATGGTTTTCTCATTTATCCGTTATGTTAAAAAGGCCTTTGGAGCCTCATTGTAACCATGTTCTTGCAAATGAGCATAGTCGTCACATCTCTTCTCAGAGATAAGATGTCACCATTCGAACAAGTTTGTTTCAGTATGCATTTTTAGATTTTCATCATATTCTCTTGATTAATAGAATTCAAGTTTTACTATATCTATGTGTATTTCTTTGCCATACATTTGTATTCCACTTCGTTCCATTTATAAATATGGATCAGTGGTATAAGAGTGGTTTAATCTTTATTTTTTTAATGTGCATGTCCCCAATGAGGTCATGGTTCAAGAAGTTGGGACTCGAAGTGGTTGAGCCCTTCCAAGACTGTCCTCATTGATCACGATGACCTCCCATGGAGTAAGAAAAGAGAGACAATGGAGTAGGATATCCTCTTAAACCGTTGCTCGAGAAATTCCTCGCATGACAAAGGAACGAGATGATGGATAAATTTGCATAGATCCTTCGATGACTTCCAACATGTGACACATCTTCATCAAGTGGCCACACTGCCCCCTTCAAGGTACAAGTCAATTTTCAAATTCCCTTATTTGAAGGTCAGATAGATGCGGATGATGTAGATAAATGGTTGAATATGCTAGAAAGGTATTTTTTGTTCCATAATTTTTCTAATAGAGAAAATATTACCTTTTAACTCCTTAAGGTTGTCCCCCATGTTAAGGATTGGTGGGAAACTTACTGTGAGAAAAGGGCCACTGAGGAATATGAAATATTTTTTATCGCCCCCGCTTGGGATTCTTTTGGGGATGCTATTAAGGAACAATACTACCCTGTTGGAATCTACAATGACCAGTATATGAGATGGACCACATTGCGACAGGAAAGGTATGAGACAATACTTGATTTCACAAAAACATTCTATACCTTTTGCACCAATATAAGTATCAAGGACTCTGAACGACATCTGGTGCTCAAGTACCATGACTATCTGCATAGATACATCCAAACAAAAATGGAGTTTCTATACATCTCATCATTGGGCGTGACATATTAATATGTTGTCAAAATCGAGTATAAATTTAAACAGAAGAAGAAAGAGTTTAGATCTACGAATTCCTCATAGAAGAATCAAGGAAAAGGCAGCCCCAACCCACAAAATAAAGGATAGAGCAAGGATGCACCCCCTTAGGACAACCAGTTGAAGCCGCGGACAAAGAAGGGTAATGAGAATACGAATAAATACACTAGGAAGTGGTGTGAATTCCATAAATTTTGTTGGCATAACACTGATGAATGTCGCTCGAAGTAGTCATTGGTAGCCGACCTGAAAGCCTCAAAGTCAAAGGTAGGTTTTGACTCTGAATCATATCCAGAATAAGGGAAGTGGATCATTGACGTAGAACCCAGTGCCATTTTTTCTAACACCAAGGTCTAGCCAAGTGAACCAGAGGAAGGTGAATGCCTTTTTCACTCGTAGATGTGGGTGAAGGGTTCTCAACTACATTTCATTTTTGGTAGCATAAGTCAAAAGAACATTATTTCAGCAGAGGTCATCAAGCGGTTGAACTTGTCGACAACACCACACCTGCATCCCTACACCATCAGGTGGCTCCACCAAGGAAGATGCTTTTGTGTCAACCAATAATGTCATCTACCCTATGACATCAATCCCTTGAAGGATGAAGTATTGTGTGATATTTACCCCCTTAAATTTTGTGATGTTCTTTTAGTCCAACCATATTTTTGGAAACAACATGTTATATATGAGTCTAGACCTCGCAATTTTATTATTACTTTGGGTAGAAAATTGTACAGGATACTAGAGGTAGCTCCAACTACCACTATTTCTTTGATCTCTGCTGAGAAATATAGGATGGTCATTTCCTAGGCCGATAAATTTGTATTCTTCATTATTCATTCTCAAAGTGAACAAAAGGTTGTAGCCACATTAATGGCCTCTACACAAGGCCTCTCCATACAGCAGAAGTAAGTGAAAAAGATCATGGAAGAGTACAAATACATCTTCTCCCCACCCACCGGGGTGCCATGATACTATCAGGGAAATAATTCAATCGATCTAACTCCCAGTGCACCTCTGTCCAATGGGCCATTCTATCATCGCTATCTAATGAAAAATGAGGAAATTAGGCAACATATCTAAGAGTTTCTTCAAAAGGGGCACATCTGACCCAAATCCTCACCCTGTGAGAGCCCAATTGTACTCGTATAGAAGAAAGACGAGATTTGGCGACTCTGCATTGATTACATGGACCTAAAAAAAATCGCAGTCAGGAATTGGTATCCAATTCCCTGAATTGACAACCTTCTTGACCAATTCAAGGGAGCCAAGTTTTTTAGCAAGATTGACCTGAAGTTTGGCTACCACCAGGTCCCAATATAACATATTGATGTATGGAAGACTACTTTCAAGTCCAAAGAAGGTGTTTTCAAGTGACTATTCATGTCCTTTAGTTTGACAAATGATCCAACAACTTCATGCGGTTTATGGATGATATATCACGTCCCTTCACCAATTATTTTGTGGTGGTATATCTGGATGAAATCCTCATCTTCAATAAGAATTCGGCATAATACTTACAACATATTCAGAAGGTCCTTCACACTCTGTGACAACAAAAGCTATATGTTAAATTGGAAATATGTTGACATTACAAGGGTCTGTATAATGTTAAGAAAGTGTTTAATATGGGGTTCATAGTCCCTGAATCCCCTTCTCAATTTGAATACATATTTTTTATTGCAAGAAGGCCTAGTGTTCCCATGCCAGAAATCTTGTACTAGTCCCTTAACTACTCCAATTAACTTCATTCCTGAATCAGGTATCCTACTAGTGAAATCCCACAAATCTGTTGAGCCACTTGTGTTGAGGCTATCTCATCTATGAGAATACTTTATAATGGTTTTTATATTGTATTTCATGAGATGAGATATTTTTTGTCGAAAACGTTGTTTTCTTGTGATCTTTCTAACAATTGATTGTGACAATATAGATCAAGATGCATTACGGTCTTTAGAATGGGATTTATTACCAATTATTTGAAAATAATCCACAAGGTTTCTAACAATATGATGACTTGTTTCTAAACTTTAGACTATTTTAATCCCTAAAATTTTCCTAACAACAATCAAATTTCTAGATTTTAACAAAGCCACAAATAATTGACATTTAGCAGCATCGAATTTTGGTTCAAAATATTATTTAATGATTGTATAAGGTTGATAATGAATAGTATGATTAGGTAACTTACCTTCAAGTGATTCTATACCACTTTCATCAATCTAAATGAATTTAGGAGTTCTTCACCACATTCTTCTCAATCTAGGTAGAGACAATGAACCCCTATTGTGACATTCTTGACCTCCCTGTTGTGGAGTTAACAATGTTGCAGTTATTTCCCCTTCAATCACTAGTGGACCAATTATGGGAGGAGAGTGGACATGTGATTTCCTAGTTTATGGAACAAGATGCCGCACCACATGAGCTTCTTAACCACAATGTTTTGCACTAGTTTCCCCTCTAATTTCATCCATTGTATAATCATCTCCAAGCAAATCCTCCATCATTTGGTCATCCACAACAATTTTTCTTGATGAGATACTGATTAGATTGGTCTCTACTGAAATCCTACGCATTGCTTGTGGTTCTGGAGGAGAAACAACAATGACATCTATTCTGCTAGAAATTCGATTTCCCTCTTCTGAAAACCTACACTTTGACATATGTAAATTTTCCTTTTCTCTTTCTTCTTCTACCGTTTTGATGGTTTTCTCTTTTGTCAAGGACTTTATTTCTTGAATTCGTAGGTTCCCCATGTTTAATGATAAAAATTGGCTTCCAAGCACCCCACCAAAAAATTTCCTTGGTATTACACAAGAAGACACAACTAATAATTCCAATTCCAATTGGACAAGTTTGTCTTGTTATTACACAGTAAGAAACAACTAACAATTCCAATTCCAATTGGATAAATTTATCTTGGTATTACATAACTAACAATTCCAATTGGACAAATGTATCTCAGTATTACAAAAGAAGACACAATTAACAATTCCATCTGGACAAATTTGTCTTGGTATTACACAAGAAGACACAACTAAAATTCCAATTCGAAAAATTTTTCTTCCAATTCCAAGAAGACACAACCAATAATTCCAATTCCACTTGGACAAATCTGTCTTCCAATTCTTCTCACAATTGTCTTGCAATAGAAAAAACATTTCTGTGAATTAAAGAACACGACAAAAAGAACAAAAACATGTATGTTCCTACTATTTTTGTGTGTAGATGTCATGTTTGTTCAATTTTTTGAGATATATGAGGTAAAGGAGTGTTCTTGGCACATAAAACTGCCCACCAAGAATGTGTGCACATTCCTAAAATGCGTGTGTACTAAAACATGTGCATGTCCTAGGAACGCATACACATTCTTGCTAGGCATGGATGAGTGCACAACCACATTGATTTCAAGTCACATGAGCACATGTGCACTCTCAATGCAATAGATATATCATTTATTATAGACCAAACATCTATATGAATAAATATGTATAGGGGTTTGGGGACAATTAGGACTAAGGGATAAGGATTGAAATTGTTTTGAAGCATAGAGAAATCATTAGAGCACAAAGATATGGGTGCAAGGGTTGTGGGGAATTTAATAAGAGGTATATGCATAGTTCACTTAGGGCTAGAGTGTGGAGGGGGTTAAGGGTCGAGTATAGGCTATGTCTAGGCTTAGATGGAGATAGGGGGGTCTAGATCATGTTCTAGGTCATGGTATAGGTAAATCTCTAGGTCATGGTTGATACGGATTTTATGAGCAGAATGAAATGACTACAGATTATTAATAGATGCTTAACACAGGATAACAGAGATACAGTAAAACTGGTTTTCTATTTCATAAGGAAATAAGTTGAAATTGTAAAATGTAGCGGAAAACAAGCTTGCTGGAATGGTGGCAGCTTATCTTTGAGAAGAGATGTGATGGTTGTGCTCATTCGCACAAAGATGATTACAATGAGGCTCTAAAGGCCTTTTTACAATAAACAGGAGTGTCAAAAAACCTAGACATCCAAAAAACTAACCCTAGGAGATGAAGCTCCAAAAGTCATGTGGGCCCCGTTTGGGTGGGTGGCCATCGATATCCACCTGGATCAATCATCCCTCCTTATGAAGCAATGGTCTCCATTGTGTTGAGTTCCCCCATCAGATGAGGAAATTTTTGCTGAATTTGGTCCCGGGTGAGCCACTTGCCTTGGTGTAGGAGTTGCCCTGCTTTGGCGACTCGATAAAGCTAGATCCTTTGTTGTCGAGTGCCCTTGAGCTGTGTGTCCACAATATGATCATTGTATTCCTATCCTATGCAGTCAGGTTTGATCTCTGTTGGTTCCAGTTGTTCTGCTACGTCTAAGGTGTCCAATAATGGTGGGAAATAAGGCTAAAGGAGGTCCACGTTGAACACTGGTTGCAGGCCAAGGAAAGGAGGAATGTTGAGCTCAAAAGAATTATCCCCCACAACCTTGGTGATGGTGTATGAACCATAATGGAGTGGGCGAAGCTTCTGATGGGGTCCTGTAAGGTGTTCTTTTTGCAAGTGCAACCAAACTTTGTTGCCCACCTGAAACTTATGTGGCATCTGATGTTGACCATGGTGCTGCTTGTACTTGTCATTAAACTTCTGTAGGATACCCTGAACCTGTTGGCAGATGTGTTGGATCTTCTCAATGAACCAGGTGGATTTGTTAGCTTTAGTTGGAGAAGGAGATGAGTAGGCTGAGGTGACCGCAAGGGGAAGTGCAACATCTATGGGAACAAATGGTTGGAATCCCAATGGTTAGGGGCTAAATTTCACAAATGGGCTAATTTTCCATGGTTTTTCCCAGAAAAAAATTTGCTAATTTTCATTTTTTTTTAAAAACAATTCACCCAAATTTGATAGAATAAAATTATTTTACCTCAAAAATCACCAAAATTTTATAGAAACTATATAAAATTCTTAGAAATTTGAATATTTTTACAAAACCATTGCCAAACATTTTACATTTTGCATATTAAGAACTAGTAAGATTAGCCCATGTTTCTACATTTTAATATAAATTTCCATCCTTAAAATCATCCCTATGGAACCAACCCCACCTAAAAGTGGTTGTGGTTGGTTGAGCTATGCAGGGCTTGGATGTAGCTATGCCAGACATAGGGAAGACTCTCATCCCATGTGCGAGGGTGGTTGGAATTATACATACGTAGGATATGAATGATCATTCGATTTATGACCACAGTTTGGCCATTTGTCTGGGGGTGGAAGGTTGTGGATTTGGTGAGCTTGGTGTCCAGTAGTTACCAGAGGATCAACCATAATGTGATGAGAAATCGACTGTCCCAATCTAATACAATGGTTTGTGGGATTCCAAAATGTACCCAGACTCGTTCAAAGAAGAGCTTAGCAGTGGCTTCTACTGTGATGCTCTTCTTGCAAGAAACCAGAATCACCATCTTAGAAAAGAGATCAACAACCAGAAAACACAGTCATTTCCATGCTTGGTGGATGAGAGGCCCTACATGTAGTACATTGAGATGGATTCCCATGGCATTTCAGGAGTAGGAAGCGGGGTGTACAGGCCCTGTTTCTTAGTGGTCGGTTCGGAAATAACACAGGCAGTGTAGGACCTTATATACTTGTTGACCTCTTGTTGAAGTTTTGACTAGTAGAAATTTTTCTATAGCATCAACACTGTATTTTCGATGCCGAAGTGTCCTGCCACCTGACTGTAGTGGGCTTCCCAGATCAGCTTGGCTCACTCGCTTGATGGAACACAAATATGGCCCAGACAACACAACAACCCATCCTGAAGATGAAAATTATCGACAACTACGTTTGCAACCAACATTTGGTAGGTTGTGGTGAAGTCTAGGTCTGTCTCATAGAGTTGGGGCCATCCAGAGGTCTCATGGTCACAAGAATATAGCACCGTGGTGAGTGTCATGACTAGCGGTCTACTGAGGCAATCAACGATGCGGTTGGTGCTTCACGTTTTATACTTGATTTTGAGGTGAAATTGTTGTAAGTATGTGGAACACTTTTTATGGTGGTCATTCTATAATTTTCCTTGTGTCTACATGAACTATAGTGGCTTATGATCGGTGTTGATGACTGTCTCCTTCCCAAGAATGTAATGTCTCCACTAGCGGGAGGCTTTCACAATGGAGTACTTTTTTTGTCATAATTAGGGTACTTACGAACAACGTATGATGGTGTCTCACTATGATAGGCCACAGAGTGGTCGTGCTGAGAGAGAATGATGCCCACAACATAGTCTGAAGCATCTGTCTCGATCTCAAAGGGTTGTTGCAGGTCTGGTGGTGAAAGTACTAGGGCTGAGCACAAGCGATGCTTCAAATCATCGAACACTTGTTGTTGGAACCAGCCCCATGAAAATCTTGCCTTACCACCACCCCTAGTTATTTGGCTGAGGGCCCACACAATATGGGAGAATCCCAACACGAACCTGTGGTAGAAATTGGCAAGGCCCAACAAGCTATGAATCTCAGTGAGTGTGGTTGGGGCTGGCCAGTCATTTATGACTTGGATCTTGGATGGATCCACATAAACACCATGTTGATCAACAATGTATCCCAAGTAATGGACCCTATCCATTCCAAAGGAGCATTTTTCCAAGTTGGCGTATAGCTTGTGCTATCGCAGGGTGTGCAGAACCTACTGAATATGCTGCAAGTGTTCTGCCCGAGACTTGTTGTAAATGAGAATGCCATCCAGATACACCACTACAAAAGTATTGGTGAATGGTCACAGTATATCGTCCATCATCCTCATAAAAGTGGTTGGAGCATTTTTCAAACCAATGGGCATGACCAACCATTCAAAAAGGAATTCCTTTGACTTGAAGGCAGTCTTCCATACATCTGTCTGTTCTATCGGGACCTGGTGGTAGTGAGAATTCATATCAATCTTACTGAAGTATTTGGCCCCTATGAGTTGATCAAGGAGGTCATCGATTCGGGGAATTGGGTACTGGTTTCTGACTTTGATTTTATTCAGGTCCTGGTAATCAAAGCATAGTTGCCAGGTTCCATCTTGCTTCTATACTAGCACGATTGGGCTCCTGCAAGGTGATGATCTAGGATGGATGTTCCCCTTGTGGAGTAGTTCTTGGATCTGTCACTTGATATCCTCATTCTCTAATATAGAATGATGATAGAATGGCCATTGGGCAGCGGTGCACTAGGGGTCAGATCGATGGGGTGCTTGACCTAACAGTGCAGAGGTACCCTGGTAGGTGAGGAGAAGATATCTGAGAATTCTTCAATGATCTTATCTACTTGCATCTATTGTGTGGAGAGGTCGGTTGTAGAGACCTTGGATGTGGCTATGATCTTTTTCTCATTCGAGATCAAATCACCAAGAAGACAAAATTCCCCGTCTGAGAGATGACCTTCCTGCATTGCTTGGCAGAGATCAAGGAAATAACACTAGGTGGAATTGCCTCGGGTATCCTGTACAATTTCCTGTTCAAAGTAATAATAACACTGAGGCCTAGAATCATATACAACATGATGAAGAAACATAACATCACAAATAAGTTTCTCCCAAAATAACATCACAAACTTCGAGAGGAAAAACATCACACAATACCTTATCTTTGAAGGGCTTGATGTCGTACAACAGTTGAAACTGTTGGTTGACACGAAGATCGATTCTTTGGCAGAGACATCCAATGGTGTAGGGTTGTGGGTGCAGGGTTGTCGGCAGGGCCAACCACTTGACAACGTCTACTGAGATGAGGTTCTTCTGGCTACTGCTATCAACGATGAAGTGCAGTAGGGTGCCTTTAACCCACATTTGTGAATGGAAGAAGTGCTCTCCTTCTTCTGGCTTGTCTGGTTCATCAGGCTAGAGCTTAGTGGTAGCAACTGTGAAACTGGGTTCCACATCAATGATCTGTCTTCCTCTTTATGGTTCAGACTCAGAGTCAAAACCCGCATCTGATTAAGAGGCTTTCACTTCAACCACCAATGAATACTTTGAGCGAAAGTCAGTAGTGTTATTCCAAGGGATCTTATGGAAGTTGCACCACTTCCCGGTATCTTTCTTTGTATTTATAGTGTCCTTCTTTTCTTGTGGCTTGGACTGGTTTTCCTAATACTATCCATATTTTCTCTGTAATTTTTTCTGTGGGTTGGGGCTGCCCTTTCCTGGATTTTTCTATGAGGGGTTCCCGGGCCCAAATTGTCACATCGTTTGTTTGAGCTTCTGCTCGATTTTGACGAAATATTGGTAGGTCGTGCCCAAGGATAAGATGTCCAGAAATTCCATTTTTGTCTGGATGTATCTATGCAAAGCACCATGATACTTGAGCACCAGATGTTGCTCTGAATCTTTGATACCCAGCTTGATGCGCAAGGTATGGAAGATATTTGTGAACTCTAGCACTGCTTGGTCTCTATCTTGTCGCAGTGTGGTCCATTTGGTATACAAGTCATCCTAACTTCCAACAAGGTAGTAATGTTCCTTAATAACATCCCTGAAGGATTCTCATGTGGTTGTGACTGAAAATAATGAGTGTTCCTCTGTTTCCTTTTGCTCACAGAAATTTTCCCACCAATCTTTGACATGGGGAATGCTTTTGAGGAGCGCAAAATTAATATTTTCTCTATTCAAAAATTTGTGGAAAGAAAAATACCCTTCTAGTAGATTAAACCACTTGTCTACACCATATGCATCTATCTGACCTTCAAATACATGAATATCAAAGCTTATTTGTACCTTGAAGGGTCCTTCTTTCTTTGCCTTTATAGTGTCCTTCTTTTCTTTGTCTTTATAGTGTCCTTCTCTTCTTGCAGCTTGGACTGGTTGTCCTAATACTATCCATATTTTCTCTATACTTTGTTCTATGGGTTGGGGTTTCCCTTTCCTGGCTTTTGCTATGAGGGGTTCCTGGGCCCAAATTGTCACGTCTTTTGTTTGAGCTTCTACTCGATTTTAACGAAATATTGGTAGGTCGTGCCCAAGGACAAGATGTCTAGAAATTCCATTTTGGTCTAGATGTATCTATGCAAAGCACCATGATACTTGAGCACCAGATATTTCTCAGAATATTTGATACCCATCTTGATGCGCAAGGTATGGAAGATATTTGTGAACTCTAGCACTGCTTGGTCTCTTTCTTGTCGTAGTGTGGTCCATTTGGTATATAAGTTGTCCTAACTTCCAACAAGGTATTATTGTTCCTTAATAGCATACCTGAAGGATTCTCATGTGGTTGTGACTGTAAATAATGAGGGTTCCTCTGTTTCCTTTTTCTCACAGAAATTTTCCCACCAATCTTTGACACGGGGAATGCTTTTGAGGAGCGCAAAACTAATATTTTCTCTATTCGAAAATTTGTAGACAGAAAAATACCCTTCTAGTATATTAAACCACTTATCTACACCATCTGCGTCTATCTGACCTTCAAATACATGAATATCAAAGCTTATTTGTACCTTGAAGGGGGCGACACCTCCACTTGAAGAAGATGTGGTCGCATGTTGGTAGTCGTCGAAGGATTTGTGCGAAACTATCCATCATCTCATTCCTTTGTTGTGTGAGGGATTCCTCAAGAAACATTTTGAAATGATCTCCTATCCCGTCATATTTATTTTCTCCTTCCTTGAGAGGTCACTTGGGCATGTGAGAGCTTTGGTCCTCAAGAGAAACAAGCTCGAGACACAATTCCTTGTACTTTGACCTCGTTGGGGACATGCATTAAGACGACAAGGAGAAGATCGCTCTGATACCACTGATCCGTATTTTATGAGCGGAATGAAATGAATACATATTATTAATATATTCTTAACACAGAATAACAGAGATATAGTAAAATTGGTTTTCTATTCAATAAGGAAATAAGTTGAAACTGTAAAATGCAGTGGAAAACAAGCTTGTTGGAATGGTGGCGGCTTATCTCTAAGAAGAGATGTGACAAATGCACTCATTCACAACAAGATTATTAGAATGAGGCTCTAAAGGCCTTTTTACAATAAACAAGAGTTTCAAAAACCCTATACATCCAAAAACCTAACCCTAGGAGATGAAGTGCCAAAAGTCATGTGGGCCCCGTTTGGGTTAGTCAATACATCAACTTCACGGGGTCGTAACTTTTGCATACGATCTCCATTTTAGGCATACAATAGCCTGTTGGAAATATATCTACGAGGACTACAACAGTTGATAAAAAATTTAATTGCTACATACCCAAAAAAACGTCTTTTGGGGCCTCAAAACGATTCCGGAAGTTTAGGACGCAAAAAACTGCTAAAAATAGTAAATTACCAAAATTGCCAGAAAGTTGTTTTGAGATAGCTGGAAAAGGTGGGTGGCCACTGATATCCACCTGGATCAATGGTCTAGGTCATGGTCATGGTATACGTCTAGTTCATGGTCTGATTCTATCTCTATCTCTATGACGTGGTCTAGGTCATGGTCTGGATCTAGCTCTAAGTCTATATCATGATCATCGTATAGGTCTAGGTCATGGTATAGGTCATGTTCATCGTATAGGTATAGGTCATGGTCTAGGTATTTCCATGTCTAGGTCTAATTCTAGGTCAAGGCCATTTATTTCCTTGCAATGTTAAGAGGGGGGGTGGGAAGAGAGGAAAAAAGAGAGTGTGAGAGGGGGAGAGGGGAAGACGAAGAGAGTTTGTGAGAGTGAGGTAGAGAGAGATAGATATAGGGTAGAGAGAGATAGATAAAT